>OX411558.1:12953227-13504979 GCA_948146395.1 Fragum whitleyi
AAATAAAGGTTGTAGGAAAGATTTGTAACACAAAGTCCATGTAATCACAATAGATAATCAGACTTTGAAACAAAAATGGTTTTAGGAAAGATCTTGATGCTCAAAACATCTGTAACAAAGTATTGTGGCCAGAATTTTAAATAAAAATGAAGGACGGATTTGTTACTTAAAATCTGTGCAACAAAATTACATGCACAGAAATTAAAACACAGATCTTAGGAGAGATTTTAACATCAAAATTTTATAGTCATAATGTATGTTCAGACTTTGAAAGCATTTGTAGGATAGGTTTGTTATACACTACCAATTTCAGCAAAATAGATGTCAAATTTTAAGTGCAACGAAGTAATGTGCAAAAGCACTTCAGCATCATACTTTGCGGAACATTAACATGATATTTTTGTATTAGTGAAGCTAAAGCAACCCCTATTAGCCCCCCCCTTTTCAGCCCCTTTTCATTCTTACAGACCTGCTGGAATTAAGTTTTTCCTCCTTTTATCTAATTGACTTCTATGTGGACCGACAATTAATAACAAAAAGGCATTTTTTTCTTTTTATTTCATTAATGTATGAAACAAAAAATTTACCCATGCTGAATGATAAATGGTCATCTGAGCTAAGGATTATAAGCAGAGAAACTTTTTAGGGAGCAAAATTCTTGAAAAATATCGTCTTGCCTATAGAGGAGATCTAAGAATGAATGTCAAGAAAAATACGTAGTTAAGAGAATTATTGAAGGAAATAGATGTCAAGCTTAATGGTTGATTGATTGAATGGGGTTTTACGCCGCTTTCAACATTATTTCAGTTATATCGCGGCGGCCGGAGCACCTAACAATGGATTCCTGGTATTTCTCACGCCAGTACTACCATTACATCCTTTCCTAGCCTCCGACTGCTATTTCACATAGGTTTACAATTATCTACCCATTGGTGAAAGACAAACGTCGGAAAGGATATTTGCCGCCACCGGGGATCGAACCCACGACTTCCAGATTGGAAGTCTTATGCCTAACCAACTGCGCTATGGTGGCGGCCGTCAAGCTTAATGGAGGGAAATGGATAGTAAAATTAAGGAAAAATGAAAAAAGGTTGTTAAGGGGAAATGATGGGACACAAATGTCGCGGAAATTGGGATGAAATTTGATATCAAGGAAAAATAAAGGTTTAATCAAATTTTTGAGACAAATATGATGTAAAAATAAGAGTCAGTCCATAAACTTATTCATTATTTATAGCTTTTGACAGCATTGGCTCCTTTATAAGTTGAATCCTGTCATTTGAATCTACAGGATTTCCCTATCTGTCTCTTAAACTAGAGACAATGATAAAAAATTTGAATTACGGTATATATTTATCTACTAGAGGACTTTTTAAAATGTTGGTCCAAATAGAAGTCAATTAGAGTAATTATACCATTAACCTAATACCATACATTCATGCAATAATTTTATTTTGAGAGAGAGATAAATAAAAAAAGAAATAATGATAGAAAGAAAAAGAGAGAGAAAGAAAGAGAGAGGCTCCATCCCCCCCTGCCCTGCCCCCCCCCCCCCCTCCCCTCACCACCCCACCCACCCCTTTCCCCACACCCCAAACACCCAAAGAAAAAAAAACATCCCAAACTCTTCACGCCTTAAGGTAGTGGTACTGTAATAATTCCACAATATTTTGGAACACATGACCACTATATTAACCAAGGTTTCCAGATGAGATCATTTGAAAACCTCGATTAATACTGTTGCAGAACTATTACAGACCCACTATCTTAACTCCACACACCTCCTGCACACATAGCAATCGTAGAAAACACATAATATACAATAAAGAGATTAAGAAAATAGAGAGAAAAAAAAGAAATTGGTATCACAGACAGGGATACCCCTAAATATTGATATATATCAGTCCCTTACTACTGTAACTCATTGTCACACAAGGTTGCATTTAAATGACCCCGCAGAAAAAATATTCTAAATACAAGGAAAGTGAAGAAATTCTTACTACAAGCAATTTTTTCCTTTTTCACAATGTTTATTTTAATTTTCTCCTTAAGACATAGATTTTTTAAAAAATCATACAACTTATAATGATAAAGGTGAATACCACACATTGATTTAAATTTGCAGGCAAGTGTGCCCTCTATTGAAAGATTTGGGGGCATATTGTTTACCTTTGTCAGTCTGTCCACAAAACTTATCCAAAAAACTTAACTTTGCCAATATTTTCATGGTTTTTCAAGATAGAAGCTTCATATTTGGCATGATGATAGTTCTCAATGATACACATCTGCTGATACCAAAGTCAAGGTTCATGTGACAAGGTCAAGGTTATCTGACAAGGTCAAATAACTCAAAACTTAACCAAAAACTTAACATTGTCAATATTTTCAAGGCTATCCAAAATAGAAGCTTCATATTTGGCATGATGATAATATGCATCTGCTGATTTAAAAGTCAAGGTCATGTGACAAGGGCAAGGTCATCTGTCAAGGTCAAATAACTCAAAAACTTTACCAAAAAACTTAACATTGCCAATATTTTCAAGGCTATTCAAGATTAGCATGCTGATATTTCTCTATGATACACATCTGCTGATACCAAAGTCAAGGTCATGTGACAAGGTCAGATCATATGGCACAGTCAAATAAATAAAAACTTAACATTGCCTATATATCCAAGTGTATTCAAGGTAGAAGCTTCATATATGGTATGATAATAGATCTCAATGAAATGCATCTGCTTGTACCAAAGTCAAGGTCATGTAACAAGATCAAGGTCATCTATCAAGGTCAAACTTCTTAAAAACTTTGTTAAAACCTAACATTGCCAATATTTTCAAGGCTTTTCAAGAAAGAAGCTTCTAATTTGGCAGGATGATATAGATTTCAATAATGTGCATCAGTAGATATCAAGTTCAAGGTCATGTGACAAGATCAAGGTCAAACTTCTTGAAAACTTAACATTAAAACTTTACACAGCCTATTTTAGATACCTTTCTCATAATTTGCATGTTGATAGATCTCAGTGATGTTCATCACTAGGTATCAACATCAAGGTCATATTATAAGGTTTAAGGTTGTCTGTCAAGGTCAACATTTTTTAAAAAATGCTGTTAAAGGGGGCATTTTTAAATTCACAAACACATTTTGTTGTTTTTTTAAATTCATCCATAGATGTAGAAGTTACACTGCAGGCCATAAAGGGGACACAACTTTAAACCGTCACCAACACACTTAGACAAAGGCAATTCTATACAATGTCCATCTGCAATTTCATGGCAGTGGCATTAAAATAAGGAAAGATGAGCATGGATCCAGTTATTTACTCAGGAGAGTAAAGGGGGGGGGCATCTAAAGTGAAAATTTTATATTTATCAGTGAAAGTGCAAATTTCATAACAGCTGGAATAAAGCTTAATTATTACATTTTGCATTTCCAATGACCACATAATGATTTGAATGATACATTTTCTGATTCTGAGGGACCCCCCCCCCCCCCCCCCCCCCCAGGATCCACACATTGGAAAAAAGAAAGAGAGAAGAGACAGAAAGAATGAGAGACAAGTTAAACAATCATTTAGATAGACAGATGGACACAAAAATAGGAGGGATAATAAGAGGGACAGAGACAGCTTCAAGGAATAAGAAAGGAGAGAGAGAGGAAGTTAGATATGATGGGGAGAGAGATAGAGAGAGAGAGAGAGAGAGAGAGAGAGAGAGAGAGAGAGAGAGAGAGAGAGAGAGAGAGAGGGAGAGAGAGAGCATCTGAACAGACAAAAAAGTAGATAATTTATAGAACAGACATGTAGACATAGGTTGTTCACTGCAGACACACAACATGTTCATAAACAATATATCACCCTCTCATTCTAGATTGACATATGAAATTGAAATATTATATGACACAAGAGCTATAGAAAGAGGGGATATATTTTAATTTTTTAATTCAAATATTTCACTAATTCTACCTCAAACTCTATATTATGGGTACTCATTAGTATCACCTGGCTGAGATGATCTAGATGAGTATACACAATATAGGGTGTAATTGAGAAATAATGATGTAAGACCGGCTCAAAATCCCCCTTATCTGTACCTCTGTTAAGACTCAACATTTGAAGAATTAATACGTTCTATGATGTAGTGGCCATTCATCCTATTTTAAACCAATGTTTTAATCAAGAACTGTAAGAGATTAGGCCAAGGTCAGAGTTAAGGTAGATCAAAGGTCAGTTTCAAAGGTTTACCATCATGTCAGAGTCAAGGTCAATTAAAGTATTCAATCATTTATTTTTGACACTATTAAGCTTTAGATACACAAGGTCACGACATACGGTATATCCATGCCTCAGCGCAAAGTTAGGATCAACAGTTTAACTGAAAACTTGTAGAATTACAGGCAAAAACCATGTTCAACTTATGATATTCAACAAACAAGGTCAAGGGTTTAATAGATGCCTGTATCAACTTTGAGTAAAAAACCATTGAAAATTTGTATGTAAATCAAAGTGCTGAAATCACTGATTGAACTTAATGTGAGTCAGTTTGAATAGTCCATATATTTTCTGGCTTAAAAAGGAGAACCAGGTAGTACAAATAAGCCTGATCTTTTGTCTGTGCCTCCTGCCAAAGCAGGGATATTCTGGATTCACTATGTCGAGGTTTTGTGTCTTTGTAGAAATAATATTACAAGATATTGAAGTAAGTCAAAGGATAAAAATAATTGGGTCAGTTCAACAACATTCATTCAATACAGTGTAGACTTGATGATTTATAACTTTACAAAGTAGGTTCAGGAAACAAGGATAAAGGATTCAATATTAACCCAAAATTATTATTTAACATTTTAATTTACCATCATAATCATATATCGCTCATCTGATTAGGGGAGATCTAAGTTTTAAGAATTTTCTTCTTTTCTTTACCCAAGGGATTCCAAGGAGATGATTTTTCATGTTTCGGTCCCTATTCTCAAAATTAAATATGGGCGTTTTTAAATTTTTGAGGGCACATTTTGTTCAGTATCTCAACTGCAATTCAGTTAAAAGCATCTCTTTTTAAATCCCATTTGGCAATATTTGTTCCTTCTGATTGTCTTCTTTTACTTATTTGTTGTCAAAAAGATTTAAACATATGCTTTATAATTTGAACAGTCATAGATAGTCTTCATATTTCACATGATCGTAGCTTTTGACAAGACTTTTTTGTTAGTTTCAACTTTAAGATTATTAGTCAGTCATTCAAGAACAGGTTTATGTGAATTTTAAGCTCTATCATTCTCATTAGCTTTGGAATGGTTAGTTATATAGCCTTCATAATTATTTTACATCTATTGTGCCTATGGCAGGACTTTGAACAGATAATAAACTCAAGATAACTAATGATGGACAAGTTCATGTTTTTAAGACCACAAGTCATGCTTTCAACACTAGTTTTACTTTTTCTTCTAATAATAGGACAAGACCTCTTTTTTCAAATAATAATTGCTTGCTACAAAGAGTCAACAGAGAAAAAACCCAAAGTTTTTCGTCAAGGTCAAATGAGTGAAATTTAAACTTTCAGTTTTGCCTCAATTTTAGATTGGTCAGTGATAGACTATAAAACTAGTGATAGACTATAAAACTGTTAATTTGACAATAATATAGATCTAACCTGTTTATTTATGCTCCCAAATTGATAGAACAAGGACATGTTATTCTTGTCCTTTTTGTTAGCCTGTTTATCCCTTTGTCATTTTTTCCACAAAAAAACTATATTTGGCTTTTTGGTGAGCTATTGAGATCTAGCTGTGTCTAGCGTCCATCGACAGTCATCTGTCAACATCTTGTATGCACTCTAGGTCACATTTATGACCCAAAAGTCCTCATACTTTGTCCAAATATTTGACTCCATCAGTCCGTGGACAATTTTGAAATTGGGTCAAGTGGGGTCCAAAATTAAGTCACTGGGTCAAATTTTAGAAAAATCATGTGTGCCATATTTTTAGCCAAATTGTCTTGTAACTTGGTCACAGTATTTGTCATGAAATGACAGTTCGAAATTGGATCAAGAAGGGTCAAAAACTAGGTCAGGGTGTCAACTTTTATAAAAACCTTTAGTGTGTGCACTCTAGGCCACATTTTTGGTCAAATTGGTCTTGGTCTTCTGACTTGGTCAGAATGTTTGTCTCTATCAGTCATCAGACAAGTTCGTATTTGGGTTAATAGGGGTCTAAAACTAGATTCAAAGAAAACCTTGAAAAAGAGGCCATATTTTGGCCATAAAGTCTTGAATCTTTATCAGAATGTTTGTGTACATGATATCTCTGATTAGTTAGAAATGTGGTCAAGTGTTATCAAAACTAGGTCACAGGGTCAACTTTTTTTAAAAAAAATCAACTTGTGTGCATTCTAGAGGCCATTATTAAATTGGCTCAAATGTCTTTGTTTCAATGGGGTTTTACAAAGTTTTCAATACATTCTGTTATAACGCAGGGGCTGGAGCACCTTGCTATTGATTCCTGATATTTCTCTCACCAGTACAATCATTACATCCTTTCCTAGCCTTGAGCTGCTATCCCATTTAGGTCTACCATTATCAAACCATTGGTGGGCGACAAATAGTCAGAAAGAATGAGTGCCACTGTCGGGCCAAATGTCTTGTATCTTGGTCAGAATGTTTGTCACACACATGATATCTAAGAAGAGTATAAAATTGGATCAAGTAGGGTAAAAAACTAGGTCATAGGGAAATTTTAGAAAAACTGTGTGCACTCTAGAGGTCATAGTTTTGGCCAATCTGTCCAGATACATAATCAGAATGTTTGTGTACATGATATCTCAAATTAGATTGAAATCAAGTCAAGTGTGGTTAAAACTAGGTCACAAGATCTTTGCTAAGAAAAAAAATCATGTTCATTTTAAAATCCAATTTTTTTCAGAAATGTCTTGAACCTTGGTCAGAATGATTCTCTTTGTGTTATCTTGGATGAATTCAAAAATGTTCAAGTAGGGTCAATTACTAGGTCACTGGATCAAATCTTAGAAAACCCTTTTGTACACATTAGAGGCAAAAGTTTGGCTTGATCTTGAAATGTGGTCAGGATGTTAAAAAAATGATGTTTAGGACAAATTTGTGATTGGTTCAAGTGCCTTCAATAAATAGGTCCCCTGTATATATTTTGATATACAGATTTAAGTGCATCCTAGAGGCAACATTTTCGGGTCAAATGTCTGGAACTTTGCCAGAATTTTTTTATGCTAATCTGAAGCAAACTTAAACACTGTGTCAAATTGGGTCTAAAACTAAGCTATGGGGGTCATGTCTTTGTAAAACACTAAAATTTGTAGTTTCTGCATTTTGCAACTTTTTAAACGATACCTCTATTTAGGGCCATCGGTCCTCTTATTTCAATGTGATAAATCTTTAAGATTTAAACTTTTTATGCCCCCTGCATTGATAGGTCGGGTAATATTCTTTTTGCCTGCTACTATATTGCAAGAAAAAACTTTTAAATAGTAAGTGTTAGGGCCTCCATATTTCACATGAATATTGCTTGGGACAAGATCTTTCTGTTGGTACCACTGTCGAGGTCATCTATCAATGTCAATGTCTTTTTTTCAAGGTCAAATATAGGGCAATTTTAGACTTTACATTCACTTCACAATTTGCCACAGTTTACAGTGTTGAGTTAAGATTACAGTATTGTATCAAATAACTGTATCTGAAGAATGGCAGAGGCAGGGGCTTTGCTTTTTCACAAACACATTTGGAATGACAGGTGATAGAGACTTCATATTTCACATGTGTAGTACTTATGACAAGACCTTTCTTTCAGGGGATACCAAAGTCCAGGTCAACAGTCAACATCAAGGTCATACTTTCAGGATCACTAAATTTTAACATAAAAGCTGGTAGATCAACCTTGACTTTTCATGGTTAGTGATAAAGATACACATTGCATGTGACAAGACCATTCTGTTTGGTACTAACTTCAAAGTCATCAGTCAAGATCAAGGTCCTTCTTTCAAGGTATGAAATATAACTTTGATATAACTCTTTAAAAGACTTGTGATAATCTTCATATTTGACATGCATTGCTCGTGGTAAGATCTATCAGTTGATTCCACCAATTGTTTTATAACCAAAGACATACATGTTGAATAGCAGGGAGAGGCCATGAAAGGGTGAAATAGTGAGAATTACCAGGAATGAATTGTGAGGTGCTCAAGCCCGTGTGATTGTTGAAAGTTGCTTAAATCCCTATTCAAACAATCAAACAAATCAGTGCATAGCAAAGTCAAGGCCATGTAGTCAACACCGCAGTAATAGTTGCTTGTGATCTTTTCTGTTGGTATACTACATTCAAGTTTATCAATCAAGGTCATTTATGTTGAGTTGTCTCGGTTAGCGAGACAGTCATCACAACAACAGTTCTGTGTTAATATGTCTAACCGTTTGTCTGTCTGTCTATCTGATCTTGCATGAACAATTTTTTCCTAAATTCATGGATTGATTTTATAATAACTTGTCGCAATTGGTCACTATTATGAGTAAATGTGCTACTTGATTTTTTTTCTGATAGTTATAAAGTCAAGTTCACAGCCAAAGGTCAAACATTTAAATGTGGGCTTCCAACAACAACTACCTAGTTCTAGGTCTATCTCTGTCTGTCTCTCTTTCTGTTTCTGTCTTTACACCTTCCTGAATCTCAAATGTCTTTTTTTTAGACAAAGACTGTAATATGCAGTTTGTTTGATTGTTTGTTTGTTTGTAAAAGTTTATATTATTTTTTGCTTTGTAAATTGTTTGATACATGTGTATATTATCTTCTGTGAAAGGAGGAAAAATAAATATGTATGTATGTATGTATGTATGTATGTATGTATGTATGTATGTATGTATGTATGTATGTATGACAACCTTTCAGTGGGTATCAAAATCAAGATCACATAAATTCAACATAAAACTTTAAAATTAATTTTGTTAAAAGGTGAATGGTAAGTGATTGAGACTCAATGTTTCAGATGTGTTTTGCTATTGACAGAACCTTTCTGTAGGTACCAACTTCATGGTCATAATCAATGTAATTTTGCAAGGTCTATTTTTAATCTTTTAAATTTATATTCTGATACGGTCAATAACAAATGAATTGGAAAGTGATAGTTTTCAATTTCACCAGATTTTGTATGCACCTGTATTGAAAGATCAGGGGCATATTGTTTTTCCGTTGTCCATCTGCCCATCCGTCCGTCTGTCTGTCAGCAAAGGTTAACCAAAAAATTTAACTTTGCCAATATCTCCAAGCCTATTAAAGATACAAGGCTCATATTTGGCATGATGATAGATCTCAATGATAGGCACCTGCTGGTACCTAAGTTAACGTCATGTGACAAGGTAAAAGTCATCTGTCAAGGTCTAATAACTCATAAACTCAACCAAAAAGCTTAACATTGTCAATATCTTCAAGCCAATCCAAGATACAAGGGTCAAATTTGGCATGATCAAAGATCTCAAAGTAATGTGACAGGGTCAAGGTCATCTGTCAAGGTCAAACTTCTTAAAATCATAACCAAAAAACCTCATTGTTCCGTTTATTCAAGTAAATTATAGATACCCTTTCTCATAATTGGCATGATGAAAGATCTCGGTGATGTACATCTGTAGGTATCAAGTTCAAGGTCATACTAAAAGAACAAGGTCATCTGTCAAGATCAACATTTTGAAAAAAAAATGTTACGGGGCATTTGTGTTTCACATTTTTTAACTAGATCTTTCTGCTGATACAAAATTCTTCAAGGTCATTGGTCAATGTTTTCAAGGTCATATTTATGGAAGCAAATCAAGTGTTTAAATGTGATTTTCATATCAGTGTTATGTTTATGGAGTAAGGTTTATTTTTGTTAAATCTGTCCTCCGTAGTTGACAGAAATAAGACTTTTGAGTAAGATTTATACTGGTTAAATCTGTTCATTGTAATTGACTGGAATATGACTTTTGTACTATATAGAATGCAGTTGACTGGAATAAGTCTTTTGTATTATACAGAATGCTGTTTATGATAATGGAGTAATGTTTATTTTTGTTAAATCTGTCCATTGTAGTTGACTAGTATATAGAGAATAGATGGTTGGTGACTTGAGATGGAAAAGTTTATTGGGCTCGGCTGTGGAATTAATCCGGTTCGCCGGAGGCGAACCGGATAAATTCCACAGCCGAGCCCAATAAACTTTTCCATCTCAAGTCACCTATCATCTATTTTATTTATCCTGTTACAATTTTTCTTTAAAAGTATATTTCGTTATTTATCTACGAAAATTTAATCTGTAGCATGAAAATATTTAACAAAATAAAACTTGAGTAATAAGTTCATACCTTAATGATTAAAAAGATATGAATCAGGTGATTTTCGCAATCTCAAAGTCAAACTTTTTTTTGGCGAAGTTTTGTTGTCATGCAACTAAAAGCAAATCTCGATTCAATGCCTTCCTTGCTCTTAATCAGAGGATGGACATAGATTGAGATCAGATGCAAAGCTACTATTTTCGAAATCCTCCTCGGTCGAATAATTCTGCGTTGAATCCATTCAGATATAAATGTTTTAAAATCCTGACACATTTTTCCAAGTTGTATGTAAACACCGAGATAGGTTTCATCACAATTTTATAGATTAGTCATCAGTCATGTACTAGGTCATCAATATAGTCGCGATTTGATTTTAAAAACATATGAGAATCGAGTGAAATATTTTTTATCAGAAATAGCCATTCAAATTCAAAAGAAAAAAATGTTAGAGAGGACTGTTTTCAGACCTAAAAGCTGTAAAAAGAAGATTTGGCAGGCCACGTGACCAAGTGACATGATAAAGCTGTCACGTGATCAAGTGACCTGATATCAACAAGTTTATCATACCCCCTTTTATCGGGCAATATTAAATGCTAGTGACAGGATAAAAGACTTTTGTATTATACAGAATGCTGTTTATGATAATGGAGTAAGCTTTATTTTTGTTAAATCTGTCCATTGTAGTTGACTAGTATAAGACCCTTGTATATACAGAATGCAGTTTATGATAATGAAGAAAGGTTTTAACTTGTTTAGTCTGTCCTTTGTAGTTGACTAGTATAAGACTTTTGTATATACAGAATGCCTTACAACAGTAAGGAAAAATGACATTTTACTAGATCAAATTGTATGACATTACTAAAATGTGGCCAATATCATATAAAATTAAGACTGGAAAGTGACAGAGTCTTCAATATTTTTTAGGTATATTGCTTGTACTAAAGACATTACAGTGGTAGCCAAAATGAAGGTCATAAAACAATATCAAGGTCCAATTTAGAAGAGTTAATATTCCTACTTCCGTCACAACACACATCACATTATAGTCAAAACATTCATAAGGTAGTTTATAGTCTCTTCATTATTCAGTACAGTTGTACAATTTATAGTGAGGCGTCAAAGATCAATTTTACTTTGAAAATGATAGGCAATAACGGTTTCTCGATACTCACATAAACTTGCGGAACTATAGTATGTTCAATTTGATGAGAGCTTTCAAAAATTGTTTATGCTTTTGGCAAGACCTTTCAAGGCCATCAGTCCAGATTCAGGTCATTTTTCAAGGTCAAGTTTGTGATGAAATTGACCAAAGTTTCGAATAATAAGTTATAAAGTTGCTATACACTTTTTCTTGATAGTAAGCATTATCATGATTGTGAACTTTGAATCCTTTTGACCTTTTAGTTGCATAGGAATAGAGAGAACATGAAACACTGACTTGCATACCAACAAGCTGACTCCCATTTGTCTCCTTATAAGATTCTTGGGGTGAAAAAAAAAAACACAAGAAAACAAAGCTATACTCAAGAACCTGTCTGTCCATTTGAAAAAATACAGAATCATTGGATTTTAATTCAGTTAGTTAATGTTAGGGTTATGTTATGTTTCATGGGTTAGAACAAGTTAAATAAGTATGTTACAAGAAACTGAAAAGAAATGGGTAGACAGATTCTTTAAGTGCACTTTGAATAGATATCCATTCAACATCTTTTTTATAAATAAGATATACCGTATTGCTTAAAATTCAAACATGAGCTTGATCTACTTTATTTTATTAGAAAACCCCATTTCAGTTGATCAACAATACTTAAATTTGAACATCTCTGATAGGCTTATTCATAAATCAATGTAAACTTCAGGTTTATAATCATTGATATCATTGCTTATGGTAAATTAACCTAAAACCTAAAAAGGAGAAAAATCATAACAGACACAATTTGATAGATATCTTACTTCAGATAGTTGGTACTAAACAAATGATCTCTGTCCATATTGTAAATATGAGCTTTTATTAGGAGAAATAGTGTAAAATCAAGCA
Organism: Fragum whitleyi; assembly: GCA_948146395.1. NCBI lineage: Eukaryota > Metazoa > Mollusca > Bivalvia > Cardiida > Cardiidae > Fragum > Fragum whitleyi. The sequence continues at coordinate 12,965,585 of OX411558.1, forward strand.
TATGCTGTCACTACAAGTGATGAATACCCCCCCAAAACTTTTCCATGACACAGAAAAGCAATTATATAACATGATTCATCTTGTCAGATAATGTAAAACTTCTTGTCAGATAAGTGTCAGATAAGTTAACACTGGGCTTGTCAGATAAGTGTAAACCATCTTGTCATTAAAGTATAAACTATCTTGTCAGATAAGTGTAAACCAACTTGCCAGATGAGTTATCCATCTGGTCAGATAATTGTAAAACCATCATGTCAGAAAAGTGTAAACCATCTTGTCAGATTACTATCAACCATCTTGTCAGATTAGTATCAACCATCTTGTCAGAAAAGTGTAAACTATCTTATCAGATAAGTGTTACCCATCTTGTCAGATAAGTGTCAACCTATTAGAAAAGTGTAAACCATTTTAACAGATGTAAACCAATTTCTGTGATGATTTCAATCACTCTCAAGGTTAGATTACATCACACAGTGTTCTAACATTGTGTTACAAGCTATTTATTGAAGCTTATTTTAAAAGCAAAATAAACAGTAAAATTTGAACAGAAATGCTTAATTATGCTTTGACATGAAAAGAGTAGGGGATATTGTTTTTGACATATCTTTTTGTTAGTCTCTTTGTCTTGTAGTGGTGTAACAATAGTTCGAACTTTTGCTGTATTGTGATATTTTACTTTGCAATAACAATAGGTCAATATCATTTTTGCAAGTCAATAAATATCGCAATAGTTCCTCTGACTGTCAATAGTTTACAATAGTTTTTTAAGGTCAAGGTCATGTTATTCAAAGTCAAATAAGTTAAAAAAATCTAAAAATGTTAGGGGCAGAAGCATTTGTAGATTTAAATCACAAAAGGTTTAAAATTTGTGTTTTTCAACAAAGTTAATTGTAATTCAAATCATGAATAAATATTTTGTAAAGTTGTATCAGAAGATATGCTTCTATGCTTAGGTTACCCATAAAAATTGAACTGAAAGCAATTTCATGTTAATTATTCATGAAGTGCCTGATGAAAATGCACAGCACTCAAGGTTAAAGGTCAAAACTGAGTTGAAAAGTTGTGCATGTAATTGGATTTATTTTCAAAGGATTGTTTGTTATAATACCCCACTTCAAAGAAGAGTAGTTATAACTATTTGCACATCTTGGTCGGTTGATCAGTATGGTGGATCCTCCACAAATCCCTAGACCTTTTTAGCTCACCTGAGCATGAAGTGCTCAAGGTGAGCTATTGTGATCGAGCTGTGTCCGTCATCTGTTGTCAGGTCGTCCATCAACATCTTGTGTGTCCTCTAGAGGCCACACTTTTGTACCAAATGTCTTGAAACTTAGAATGTTTTTATTCATCAATCCTTGGTCAAGTTCCTAATTGGGTCAAGTGGGGTCAAAAATAGGGTCAAGGGGTCAAATCTTAGAAAAACCTTGCATGTACTCTAAAGTCCTCATTTTTGGCCCAAATGTCTTGAAATTTGGTCAGAATGTTTGTCTCCATGAAATCACGGTCAAGCTCAAAAATGGGTTAAGTGGGGTCAAAATGAGTTCAATGGGTCAAATTTAGGAAAATCCTTGTTTGGCCTGAGTAGAGGACATATATTTGTTTGATCATATTGTCTGAATGTTTGTCTTGAAATCAAAGATGAGTTTGAAAGAAGGTCAAAACTAGGACTACACTTCAAATCTTGAAATTCTTTAGTACTTTGGAGGCAACATGTTTGAGTCAAATGTCTTGAAATTAAATCAGAATGTTGGTCTACTTGATATTTTTTCTTTTCTTGAGCTCGTCATGAATTTCAGATAAGTAATTTTAACCATTTGCCACCTTTTTCAACTAAATACCTCAGGTGAGTGCTTATGGGCCAATGGCTCACTTGTTTGAAATGCCCCCAAAGCAAAAAAAGATCGGGGCATATTACTTTTTTGTTGTCTGTCAGTCTGTCTGTCTGCTTAAATCTTAACATTGCTAATACCTTCAAGCCTATTCAACATGCAAGACTCATAATTGGCATGATGATGGATCTAAATGATCTGCATCTGCTGGTACCAAAGTCAAGGTCATGTGACAAGATCAAGGTCATCTGTCAAGATCAAATAATTCAAAATCTTAACCAAAAAACTTAACATTGCCAATATCATCAAGCCTATTCAAGATGCAAGACACATATTTGGCATGATGATGGATCTAAATGATCTGCATCTGCTGGTACCAAAGTTGAGGTCAAGTGACAATGTCAAGGTCATCTGTCAAGGTCAAATAAATAAAAAACTTTACCAAAAAACCTTCACTGTTCTGTTTATTCAAGCCTTTTTTAGATACCCCTTTCTTATAACTGGCATGATGAAAAATCTCAGTGATGTACTCCTGTAGGTATTAAGGTCATGGTCATGCTGAAGGCCAAGATCATTTATCAAGGTCAACATTTTGAAGAAAAAAAAAATGCTGTTACAGGGGCATTTGTGTTTCACAAAAATATCATGTGGGTTCTGACCTTATCTCAAATGGTATGCAAGCTTGAAGCATGAAATAACACTGGTAGATATATTGCAAAGAGAAGGGTAGTGCACATTAAACATAAATCAATTTATTATAATTTTTTAGTTAATTCTCTTTTTTATTTGACAAATAATAGGTCATTAACCAGCTTTTAGGGGGGGGCATTAATGTTTTACAAATCTTCTCTTGTTATTTTTGGTATGTCATACAACATTTTGCTACGGTATGTGATGTAAATTTCATGAAATTTAAAATTAAGAATTCTACACTTTCCTTTTGACCTGAGTATATTTTACTGTTAAAATATCTAAAACTGCACCATTAAATCTCTCATTTACCATGTGATTGATTATTTCTCTGATGTCTGGGATGGGAATGTTGTTGAATAAAAAATCATGGCCGAAGGCCGCTGGGGTTATTGTAATGGCATTGTGTCTGACTTGTGTCTGTTTGTCTGTGCGTCTGGTTGTACATTTTTTCTTTAAAAATCCTCTCCTCAGAAACTACTGGATGAATTCAACCAAACTTCACAGGAATGATCCTTGGGTGACACTCTTTCAAAGTTGTTCAAGAAATTTTGATCCAAGAAAAACATGGATTTAATGGGCGTGGCTAATTTCCAAATATGGTAAGAAGTGAGTTTTCCCAGATTCTAACTGATGGATACCAATTACATGAATGATCCTTGGGTGACCCTTTATCAGTCTACAAAAAATTATTGTAATTGGATGTAAAAAAATACGTATTTTATGGGCGGCGGTCATTTTTCTATATGTTATATAGTGGAAACTTTGAAAATCATTTTCTCAGAATTTAAGTGATGGATATCAACCAAATTTCACTGCAATGATTCTTGCATGATCCTTTATCAGTCTACCAAAAATTATTTTGATCAAATGAAAAATATGTATTTTATGGGCAGAGGTAATTTCTCAATATGTTATATAGTTGAAACTTTGAAAATCATTTTCTCAGAATGTAAATGATGGATGTCAATCAAACTTTGTTGGTATGATCCTTGGGTGACCCATTATCATGCAGCCAAAAATTATTGTCATTGGTTGGAAAATATGTCTTTTATGGGCGGAGGTCATTATTCTATATGTTACATAGTGGAAACTTTGAAAATAATTTTCAACATCAGTAGAACCCAAAATATCTGAAAATCTAGTCAAAACTTTCATTTGCTATTACAAGAATTTCAAGCCTTTGGAGCGACTCAAGCCATTCATGGCTTTCTAGTTCCTTTGATTTGACTTTGTAATAATTATGTGAGGTCATTTTTGTAAGATTATTGAAATTAATGTGATTTTCAAAATATTCTACGTGGATTTTATTTTTAATTTGTGGTTACTGTGTAAAAATATAAATCTGCGCTAATAGTATTTATGTGTTGCAACTGAAGTTAACATGTAATTAGTAAGGTTTAAAATAACTTATTTTTTGTGTATGCTGACTATTTAAAATTCCTGTCTTTATATGGTCTTTGAAAGTAAAATGATTTAGATGTTATTTAACATGGATTTGAATTTATGCTATGGAAAATTTATGTCTGTCTTAATAGCACATGTGTTGTCATTTAAGTTAAAAGTTAATGTGATCCATAGGAGATTTTACATGAATTATACCATTATGCTGATAACATAAAATTTATGTCTTTCCAGATTGTAGGTGAATCAATTTACATTAAATTTTTGGTGTATGATTAATATTAAGTTTTTGAAATCATATATGTTTTTTTTAAGAAATTTAGACTAAAGAATCAGAAGGAAGCAGTCTAATCCTTTATCCCTATTGGTCTGCTTAACTTTCCACCAAATGCAAAACATGTAATTGCTTATCACATGTTCTAAGAAAAAAAATAATTATTTGATTGTGTATATAGGTTGTCTTGAATATAATCCATGATTATTGGCCTAGCAAGGCAGAGCATAAGTAACTGGTTGTTGCACTGAAGGTAAGGTAAATCAGCTTTTTTTTAAAGAACAAATTACTTTTATAAATAGTTGATGTATAAATAAAGACCTTAAATCAGAGAAAGATTACCAAACCCTCGTAACTTCAGAAGTTATGATACATTGGTAACCAAACAATGTAATGTGTTCTTTTGGTTTAAGGATATAAATTTTTGCATGTGTTAACAACTTACTTTTGAAAGAATTCAAAGTATGGAAAAGAAAACTGGCCAAATTATGTCACGGCTAAGCCAGGACCTAGCTGTTGAATAATAATGCAGAAAATCTGATTATACTGGTAAAGCATTGTTTGTAAAATTGCACAAAGATTATTTCATAATGTGCAACAAGAACCTTGTTGCTGCAGTGTATAAATTATTGCTAATGACCTGTTTCTATTATTCTTATTGCTATGATACTCAAAGACTGAGTTTAAACCATGTGAGGATTCAGTGGTGGGGACCTGAGGGGTTGGACCCATTGAATTTCTGCAAAAATATACTTATCACATTGAAATCTAGAAATTGAAGTATCAATTGGACAATATGCAAGCAGAGGATCATAGCAACTAAATTTGGTCAAGTTGTAGTTACAACATTTTATCATTCACTGGGATTATAGGAAATCTAGAAGTTTTTGGTTGGAACCAAATTGACCCACACAAGGAAGGGAACATTTGCATTAGACATAGGTTGATCACAAAATATCATTTGAGCAGTTTGTGCTCAGATGAACAAAAAATTGACTCTAAAAGTCAATTTATAAATTTTCAACAGACACTTTGGTATCGAAAATTCTTCAAATGTTGAGTGTTTTTAGCCTTATATAGCACTTGGATTCAGAAATGTAGCTAGTCAGGCAAAATAGACAATCTGGTTTGTGCAAAAAGTATTTATCCTAGTCAGTATGCTTAGTATTTGCAGGCTAATCAGGATTTAAACTTTTTGCTTTTTTTATATATCTGCATTCCTATTGAATGATCTTTAAAAATTGACCTCTTGTTGACCTTCACTCCTTTTTTAAATATCAATTTTTTAGAGTACCCAGCTTGTCCTTATTTGCATAACCAGTTACATAGAGAATGGCGAATAATATGTAAGTATCTAAAAATATCAATGTTGTCTGGTTGCGGTTGGGAGAATTTACCATGATGAGGCTGTGCCGAGTCATGATTATTTTTGCAGCTGAGACCAGTTAACATTGAAATTTTAAGACACTTACATTCTATTCTATTTACCATGCAATCATTTAAGCTGTTGATTAAAATAATTCTTAAAAATCAAAGAAATTCAGGTGAAAGTGTATACAAATTATTTCTAAAATAGACTGCCTGATATTATGTTATATTATTCTGTCAGGTGATATCAGGTCAAAACAGGCTTGACTGCATGATAAAAATTTGTAACCGTTTACAACAATATATCTCTCCATGATAATTATACCATATTTCCTCTTATGCTAGCCTAAAAGTACCCCCTCCCCCCAATTTACAGAAGCAAACAAATACGAAATTATCTACATTTTAAGAATTCTTGATTTGATTTGATTTGAATTGGGGTATTACGTCGCTTTCAACGATCTTTCAGTTATATCGCGACGACTGGAGCACCTAACGATGGATTCCTGGTATTTCTCACACCAGTACTACCACCACATCCCTTTCCCAGCCTCCAGTTGCTATTCCACATAGGTTTACGATTATCTACCCATTGGTGGAAGACAAATGTCCGGAAGAGTTCTGGAAATTGTTTTCTTATCTTAAGTTTATTTTCTCTAAACAATCATTTTAATGGTTGTTTACAGAAAATTAACCCCAAACCTAAGGAGAAAATGTAAATAGACATCATACTTAACATTCATTTTGACTTTGAAAGATGGTTCTAAACAAAATCTCCCTACCTATGTTTTGTAAATCTCTTAAAAGCATTAATAAGAGGAAATTCAGTACACAACAAAACCCCCAATGTGGGTACCGAAACTCAGCTGTCAGGTGCTGGGTAGGACATAAAAGTTAAGTAAAAAAGGGGCATCATTTATATATCACATTAAGAGTGATCAACTGATATTTTAAGTTACATTTTTGATAATGAAAATAAATTCCAAATTTCTAGTGAATGCAGTTAGTATTAGCAGGATTATACCAATTTATCACATTTTCCCCTCAAATCAGTTGAAAAAGGCGGTATATTTTGTTAAATATTTGCATTAAAGCCCCTGTCTGTGCTCCTTAACATTTCCGAAAAGTAAGACAATGATCTTAGACGACTATGTACACAAAAACTAGACTTTTACTACAAAGATAAGCCTGAATTTGTTATTCCAATATGCGGTAATTCAAATGATAATGGCCAGAAGATCTAAATATAAGCCTAACTTAAAGAATATTTATGACCCGCAACTTTTCACACTCTAGTTTGAATACTGCTCCTGCACATGGGCGTATTTCAGTGTGCCATTATCTCATTTTGGTTTCCCTGTATCAAAACATCAGGGGCATATTGTTTACCATTGTCGGACTGTCCATCCATCTGTCTGTCTGCAAAACTTAATATAAAAAACTTAACACGGCCAATATCTTCAAGCATATTCAAGATGCAAGGCTCATATTTGGCATGATGATAAACCTATATGATCTGCATCTACTGATACCAAAAGGAAGGTCACATGATAAGGTCAAGGTTTTCTGTCAAGGTCAAATAACTCAAAAACTTAACCCAAAAACTAAACATTGCCAATATCTTCAAGCCTATTAAGGATACAAGGCTCATCTTTGGTATGATGATAGATCTCAATGATACACATCTGCTGTAAGCAAAGACAAGGTCATGTATCAAAGTCCATGTCATCTGTCAACGTCAAAAATCTTAAAAATATAACCCAAAAACTTTCATTTTTCAGTCTATTCCAGCATATCATAGATACCCTTTCTCATAATTGACATGAAGAAAGATCTCAGTGATGTATAACTGTAGGTATCAAGGTCAAGGTCATGCTTTAATGTCAAGGTCATCTATCAAGGACAACACTTTGAAAAAAATGCTGTTTTGGGAGCATCTGTGTTTCACAAACACATCTCATATTTTATTCAATACAGCAGAAAATATGTTTCATACAAAAGCGGCCATTTGTAGATTGATTTGTATTTTTATGTAACTCGCCTTTCATAAGACTAAATCAAGAACAAATATTCAAAGAATATTCACGAAATATCAAATTTTTTATACCCCCGTATCGAGAGACCGGGGGCATATTGTTTTACTCATGTCCGTCTGTCTGTCTGTCTGTTTGTCTGTCTGTCTGTCCGTCCGTCTGTCGGTCCATCTGTCTGTCCGAAAACTTAACCCGAAAACTTAACCTTTGCCTTTTCTCCAAAAGTATTTGACATACAAAGCTGTACACCAAAGTCAAGGTCATGTGACAAGGTCAAGGTCATCTGTCAAAGTCGTCAAGGTCATGTGACAAGGTCAAGGTCATCTGTCAAGGTCAAACTTAAAAAAAAAGTTGTTATGGGGGCATTCGTGTTTCACAAACACATCTTGTTTTTACTCTAAATCCAGACTGGGGCTTAAAGATTTATTTCCCTTGATTGATACCTTGCTCATGTAATAATGAATACATGTTGCCAGTTGCCAGTGAATTCCTTTAGTATAACTAGATTTGTAAAAATGTCAACTTTTTACACAACCTTGACCAGACATAGATCTCGATGCGAAGGCTATAGTAATACCTCTTGAAAATAGTCAAGCTTTTAATGTAGTGATGCTGCCTTATTAGGGAATATAATGATGATTAAACAAGCATCTCTGATTCTCTATATTCATTTATCTTATAACTATACAAATATCCATGTGATAACATCTCGTATGATATTTTTTATGATATCACATAGTTATTTTTAGAACAATAAAATGGGGTTATTTTTAGAAACTTGCATTTCAGTTAAAAGCATCTCTGATTCTATATTTTCATATATCAAATATTTTCTATGAAGGAATCCTGAGAGATGCTTGTAAAAATATCATTACTATCAAAATACAGCAGCTTCATTACCTTGCTTGTATTTATCATAGAACTAGAAAGATATATTTTATGCAAGTTATTATAATTCAAAATCCAAGTGCCTATGTCTATCGTCACTCTTATAATTGTTTCATACACTCCCTTTCTTTCACTTTTCACATCTCACTCACAACTCACTCACTCCCAACCCAAAACAGTCCCATCCCATTCCCCACCCCACCCATCCACCCACCCACCCCAAACAAACCCAACCCAACCCTGCCTCCCTCTTTCTATCTCTTCTTTTTCCTCTCTCTGGTAGGGCATCATTTGGCTCATATGTCTTCTTTAAATCATGCAAGCCTAAAAGAATGTGTGTACCCTTTAATAATGTGGCCTATAGTCTAAATGTTCCTGGACTTGGTTCATTATTAACATTAATTAATGTTTAATAAAAATGAAATTTTCCATGTAATGTAGTTTACACTGATTGCAAATTTAAAACTTTTTTGTTCTGATCAATGATATTTTGTAAATAATCAAGTTTTAATTGGGGGAGAAAATAGTTTCAATAAGCACATGGTATACATCTTGTATATCCAAAATGCATTCATATATAAAAGCATTTTTTCAACTTTATCTGATGAAAACCATAGAATTATCAATTGGTTAAAGTTTTATTCAATAATTGTGTTCTTAACCCTCATGCGGAACCCGAAATATTCCTGTTTTGACAGGAGGTATAGACAAAGAACAGCCAGGACCTATGTGCAGCCTGATATTAGTCAACACCATCTGTCTATCCCTTTTCAAGGTAGAGTTGCTAATGAATTTAATCTTCAAAAAGAAATATTAACTACACTCTTGGATTCTAGGGCTTTCAGTATTGTTGATATGAGTGCACTTTTGAAAGAGGATTTTAATTCAGCGTGACAAGGGTTGAAACAGTATTAAGGTATTTTGGATTCTTTTGAAAATACCAATAAAGGTAGTTTTTCAATAAGTCAGGATAAACAGCTGTCAAAATTACAAATTTCCAAGTTATAATAGTTTGATTTAGAATTCATAAATTCAAAATTGATTGAAAGACTCAGGAAAAATGAAATACTGATCAGAAGACATTAAGAATTTTGTTCAAGGAAAAGAAGATGAATTCCTTAAAACAAAATCATGTTTAATGACATCAAAATGCACTCTACCCCCCCCCCCCCCCCCCCCCCAAAAAACAAAAAAAAAACAAAAACAAAAAAATACAAGATAAGACACCAAAATTGTTTCAGCAAGTTAAGCAGATTAGTTTGTTAAAATAACATGATGTTCCGTGACATCAAAATGCTCCTTGCACAAAAAAGCAAACAAACAAAAAATGACCAAAAGACTTGGAATTCTTGTGGCTAGACAAAAATTTTGAAGAAAAGGAAATTTTTAGATGAAATGATGTTCAATAACATCAAAAAATCAAAAACATAAAAGGGCATGACCAACATATGGTTATGAAAGTATAAATCAAAAAAAGTGTACATGTGTTTATGATTTATGTCCATGTGTAAAGTGAAAAGCACACATTATGTTTAACATGCATACAATTTACAGAGCACTTGTTTTATTCGTTCTGGCACACATTATTTTAGGTTTGTATGACTTTGTTCAGGCATTAACAACCTAAGGACAGTCTTTCACACTTTATCTCTATCACAAACTCAAATTTTATCCCTCTCTCAAATTTATATCATCAGTGGGTGACCAAAATGTCATAAATACAAATGTGACCCGTCACACTAAAAAAGGACCATGTGGGAACTTCTTAAAATAAATATTTGAAAAAGAGATTGGTTCTAGAACAGGCCAACCAAAGGTCATATTTCAAAAATTCTCAGGTAGGTAGATTGATTATTCTAAATTCAGAAAATGAATAAAGTGCAACAAGTTTCGAGCCCAGTCAGTCTGTGCAATCTGCTCAGTCTGACAAGGGTTGATACTCTACGCACTTCCCAGATGGTCCTTTTTTCTTGACGGGTCACATATTATTCAAGCTTGATTTATGACATTTTGGTTACCTATCAACGATATTGAAATATACAGTTAGGTTGTTGGTAAAAGAAGAAAAACAATGCCACTCAAATCTTTAGTCTTAATGATACCAACCCTTGTTAGTTAAGCAGCATATTTGAATTTGTTTTTTTTTTCCCAGAAATTTTGAGAATTTACAGAATATCCATTTTCAAAAGCAAGAAATATCATTTCTGCATTGTAATGCAATAATGATTTTCTCATGTAAGTTAATATATTTTTCATTTCATACTCCTTAGAATTATAACAATATTTCTTTCATCTATTGAATTGCTTTTTGAGTCTTCATTGGAACAATTAATGAATTTCAAATAAAAGACTTTGTGATTATTTGTGAGAAAGTATATTGCATTATTATTGCATTATATAAGCTTTTTTTTTTTTAATTTTTTTTGTCTTTTAATATGATGATGAGAGGGGACTTTGGTTCAAAATTGAACTTAGTGACCTTGTGGTGGTGGTGTCATCACTGGCTCTAAAAGAGAAAACAGAAAGAAACTTGTTAAGGTAACAAATTAAGTATAGTCCAAGTTTTTTCACTCATATTTGCATTATAATAATAATAATAATAATAATAATAATATGTATTATTTACATTTTACAACATTTTAGTGCTGTTTTAAGTATTGCGTTTTTAAAGTCGCTCAGTATATTTCAAACTTTCGCTTAAACTAGAAATGTGACACAAACACAGATGCCCTGCAAACTTTTGATTTTTATATGCCACCAAAGGTGGATGTATATTGGTTTCATCTTCTCATCATATATGTATGCATCTGTCCATACATCCAAACTTTCTTATTTTATGAATGCCACTTCTTTCTCATTTATAGACCAAATTGCATTAAATTTTCACACATTTTTTTAGTCACCTGACCTTACTTCTGTTATTTAGTGAAATTCTTCTAAGTCATAGAAAAAGGGGTGTTCATGCCAATTTCTTGTTAAAGCAACTCCTCCTTCATTTATGGACTGATTTGCATGAAACTAATGAAAAAAATGTTCCTTGTCACCTAGCCATGTGCATAATCAGAGGTAGAAATAAGCACTCACAAAATGCGATTTAGAATGAAAGATTGGAAGTTTCAAGTACCAACCACTTGTGGTTTTATGAGTGTTGAGAAGATCAGCAAAATTGTTTTAATTTAAATTCAAATGGCTAAAAATTATGCAACACGTTAGTAAGAAGCTTGAATTACTTCATAACTTAAATTATCAAGCATTTCTTTAAGTGAAATAAGCATTCGGCAAAACTCAGCAGATTTCATAAACACAGCATGTTTTTTATTAGAACTTAAAGTTTGAATTGAAGTATCCAATGAAAGAAAACATGTGTTACTTTGTCTGGTTTCCCCGGAAAAAAACCCAAAACAAATGGAGAAGCAGTAAATTATTACCTGTGTGCATTACATTTATTTTAGGGTATATAATATTTCAAATGTAAACAAGGTAATCAATCTTTCGTCATTGTAATTAAATAAACTAATAAGAAGAAAATATGGAGCTGAGGGGGTACAAGTAATTTTTAACAAGAGCTGTTGGAGGATAGCGAAGCTTGACAATTCCTAGTGCTGGATGGTAACAGCAAATCAATGTCGACATTGGAAATTTCGATTAAATGAAAGTCAAAAGTATAAAATCTTTGTCTAGAGGCTGATATTATGGTCTCAGAAGCATGTGCAAAGTTTCCAAGGAATAGCTAAGGTAGAAATAGGTGTGCAAAGTTTCAAGCAAAGCTTATGTAGAAATAGAGATATAACTGATATACAACATTGGCATGTAAAAACTTTTAACTAAGAATTTCTATACCCAAAAAGGGTAGAAATTCCATTAAATTCAATATCTGAGTAATGATTCTTTGTCTAGATGCTGATATTATGGTCAAAGAAGCATGTGCAAAGTTTCAAAGCAATACCTCCAGTAGAAACAGAGATTTTAAACATTTGCACGTAAAAACTCAAACAAAGCATTAAGCCGATGCCAAGCCTGGGTGACCGGAATAGTACCTCTATTCTAGGAATAGTGGAGCCAAAAAAATTATGCCACAGTTACTTGGATGAGATCCACTGGACCAATAAAATTCAGTAGAGTGGTTTAGAGCTATTTTAGCCCTTTTGTTTCTCTGTTGTCTTCTTAGACTATTTTGAATTCAGATTAGTCGAAGTCGAAATTGTAAGGTAATGGGTGAAATGATTTTTTTTCTGACAATTTGAGCTTATTAAGTGTGACTTTTTTAAAGTGATTTATAAATAGTCTTCTTTCATGAAATTTTACACCTACACCTTTTTCGCGCTGAGCCATTGACACAGAAGATTGGGCAACCAAATGTGTAGCCTCTGTAAAGAAAGTTATTATCAGTATTATTATTATTATAAAAACCCCAAAAAATATTAAACCAAAAAAATAATTTACCTTGTTTTATTCAGCTCCAAAGCTGTGTCGAGCTGTCGTCTTGCTGAACTGAAACAATATGTAAAAGAAGAAATGAATATTTTTTGGTTTCATGGATATATGAAACAAGAGACAGACTTTAAACTGTTTCATTAAACCAAAAATACTGAGTATTTTTTACAAAAGATGAACATGTACTTTGTTACATACAAACTGAAAGAGATTATTACTTATGTTTTCAATAACTTAAGTTCAAATAAAGGGGAATCAGCACCAAACAGTGCCTACAATATATTTGAAAGGGATACAAATTTTAGTCAAACAATTAAATGTTTTATTTATTGAATTACAGTCATTCTTTGCTTTCAATGTTTCAATTTTCTTATTTAGGGATTGAATGAGAATTTGAACAGACACCAATGATCCAAAACAAAAGTTCAGAGGTATATCGTTGATTTTCTACTAAAACCTCGTAACTACAGCTTTAAACAAGCTGCAGTTATGAGATTTTTACAGAACACAGACAATATGTAAAATTGGAAATCATAATTTAACCTACCTAATAAGTTCCTCTACTCTTTCAGCCTAGAAATAAAAAAAAAGAAAATATAAGCATACATGAACACACTTGAATTTGCTGCTGTCAACAAAAATCAATTTAATTTGGAAATGAAATACCCCTTCTTTGCTGTAGCTCTGATGAGTATTAACAAGATACATTCTTGTAACACTAATGCCCTAGTAACTTCTTTATCTTTAGAAGTTGACCTTGATAATTGGATTTGACCCAATGCCTAGATGACCTTAAAAATATGGATCTGTTGGCTTTGATTTTATTAGCTGAGAATGAAGCAAAAGAGCCTAAGAAAAAGAGAAATGGATGTGATTGAACTTTGAAATATATCCTGTTTTGGGTGAATACAACACAGAATTCCAGAATCTGCATCCAGATGAGGCAGTTTTCTTCCTTTACATGTTTGTTTGTTTGAATGTGTTTTACGCCGCTTTCAACAATTTCGAAGTTATATCGCAGCGGCCGGAGCACCTAACAATGGATTCCTGGTATATCTTTCACCTGTACTTCCATTACACCCATTCCTAGCCTCCGACTGCTATCTCACATAGGTTTAAGATTATCTACCAATTGGTGAGAGACAAACGTCGGAAAGGATATTTACTGCCACCGGGTATGGAACTCACACTTTCCATCCATTATATGTGAATGTCAATCAAAAGCTACAATTTACAAAATATACACTGTTTGGTGTTAATGGTCATGGCAAATAGGATCTTAATGAAATCTTTTTAACACAGCAACTTTATTTATGGACACATTTTCATGAATCTTTTCCCCCCTCACCAGAACACTGGATGCTTGCCATTAATCTCTCTGTAGATAATTAAAGACTGATCTAGTGATATAATCATCTCAATAATCCACCAAAAAAAATTAAAGTAAAGCAGGTAAACATCCTACCCTTATCCTTTTTGCTTGTTCTAGGGAATGATAAACCTCTGAAAAAAAGAACAATATGCAAAATTGATTGGAGAAACACTTATGCCCTCTCAGATAGCAAAGTCAAGATCATCAGTCAAGGTTACTAACCGCCAGGTTAGTAACCTGGTCTGATTACCTTGACTTTGCTATCTGATCAAATGCTGGGTTTTGATTAGATGTATCTTACATACTATTCAATTTTGTATTTTTTTTTTCATTTTTTATTTTTTAATTGGTTTGATTAAACTCTTTTCAAAAATTTTCAATCATATCAAAACAGCTTGAGCACCTGACAATGCATTCCTGGAATTTCAAATAGACCTATACAGGACTTTGAAATTAATAGGCACTCAAAAGGTGACCAACATAGAATATATAGAATAAATGCAATATGTGGACTGTGTCAAAAGATGAATGCCTCCGTCCACTCCCATTTTTTATGATTTGGGCACTGGTGAATAATCAAAACATCGTAACTACAATAAGCTGTAGTTTTGATGTTATGATTATTCATCAACGATATTTTTTTAACAGATGATTATTTCTTTTACGCACTTGCGTAAAGTGCGTAATGGGTGTTTCGCCCTTGTTTCATGCAACAGTACTACGACAACATCCTTTCCTATCCTCAAGCTGTAAACAATGGTATGTACAAATGGGGGAGGGGGGAGCCAGTCTCAAATCTGTATTTCTTATTGAAACCCTTTGTTGTGGGTACTCATTTGAAACATCTTGATGGGGCAATTCCAATGGGCTTCAACAATAAAGAATTTGAACAATTATTATTTAAATAATTTAATTTGAAAGCCAAAAAGCCCCCTCTATCTGTAGCTCTTAAGTTAACGATTATTCATCCCATTGGTGGGAGACATATTCCAGGATGTGTGCTGCTGCTGGGGATCAAATCAACTGAGATCTATTGCAATACCACCATGCTGATTATGAGCATTGTATCTTGAATAAGCTTGAAATAATAGACAGACATAGGTTTTGAGTTAATTTTTGGGCAAACAGACAGACAGAGGGAGACGGATAATGACAGAAATTTTACTAATGATTTATCAACAGGGGTAGGAAATGCTTAAAAAAGGGGAGTTTTTTAACATCTAGAACTGCTTCAGCAGCTGAATTGCTCCACAGGCCCGATGTGTGTTTGATGTAAATAAGTAAATTTAAGCTGAAATTGTTCTGCAAAAATTAAAATGTAAAATATATGGAAATGAAATATAGAAAATTGACTTGTGTTTGTTAGAATACATTTTTTTCATCCAAGCACAATAATTTTGCGCAGTCTGATAATGGGTCTCAAAATGAGCATTCCAGTAGAATTTGGTTGATATCCGTTGATTATAGGTTCTGAGAAAATGATTTTCAAATTTTCCACTATATAACATAAAGAGAATAGACCACCGCTCATAATAGACTTATTAGTTCCTCTGGCCGAAGGCCACTGGGGCTATTGTCATGGTGCTGTGTCCGTCATGTGTCCGCCCGTGTGTTCTGTGCGTCAGGTTGTAAACTTTCTTTAAAAATCTTTTCAGAAACTACTGCATAAATTTCAACCAAACTTCACAGGAATGATCCTTGGGTGACCCTCTTTCAAAGTTGGTCAAGAAATTTTGATCCAATGAAAAAACATGTATTAAATGGGCTTGGCTTATTTCCAAATATGGTAAAAAGTAAGTTTTCTCTGATTCAAAAAAATAGATATCAATTAAATTTTACATGAATGATCCTTGGGTGACCCTTTATCAGTCTATGAAAAATATTGTGATCGGATGAAAATATGTATTTTATGAGCAAAGGTCATTTTTCTAAATGATAAATAGTGGAAATATTGAACATCATTTTCTTAGAATGTAACAGATGGGTATTAACTAAATTTCACTACCTTTATACTTGAGTGACCCTTTATCAGATGAAAAATATGTACAGTAAAACCCCTCTATTAAGACCACTTTGAGTACTTTTTATATGCCGCCGGAGGTGGACATATATTGGCGTCATCTTCTCCGTCTGTCAGTCCGTCCGTTCATCCGTCCATCCATACATTCATCTGTCCGTCCATCCGTTGGTCCTTCCGTCTGTCCACTTTTCTTGTCAACGCAACTCCTCCTAAGTTTCTGGCTGGATCTTCTTGAAACTTGGTCAATATTATCACCTCAATTGGTAGATGTGCATGAAGGAAGGATTTTATAATTTGTTGATTTTTGCCTGAGTTATGCCCCTTAAAAACTTAGTCTCTGGGGCTTATTGCCTCAGTTATGCCCCCTTAAAATTTAGTCTCTGGGACTTATTGAAATTGCAGCCTTGTGAATGCAACTTTTCCTAAGTTTCTGGCTGGACCTAATCTAAATGAAACTTGGTGGATGTTATAACCGAAATTGGTAGATGAGCATGAAGTAAGGATTTTATGGTTCATTAATTTTACCCTAAATTATGCCCCCTTAAAACTTAGTATCTGGGGCTTATTGAAATTGAAGCCTTTTGAACAAAACTCCTCCTTACTTTTTGTCTTTATTTAAATGAAACTTGGTCAATGTCATCACCATAATTTGTAGATGGACATGGATCAAGGATTTTATGGCTCATTTATTTCTCTGAATTATTACCCTTTTAAACTTAGTGCCTGGGGCTTATTGAAATTGCAACCTTGTGAAGGCAACCCCTCCTAACTTTTTGTCTTGATTTAAATGAAACTTGGTCATTTTGAATTTGGTTCTGTCAAAATAAGTAGTGTCTACAATTATTTTCGTGAAACAGCAGCAAAGTGGCGGCGTATTTTGTGACTATGGCACTCTTGTTGAAAGTGGTCTTAATAGTGGGGTGGTCTTAATTCTGAGGTTTTGTCAGATGCGTTCAAACATCCTAAATTATTATTGCTTATAGAAGACTATGTAATTCAGTTTATTTTATAATGATTTAAGCTTTATTGTGTATTTTACATTACGTCAGTTAAATCTATAAGATAGCATTTACATGTAAAACTTTTGTTGTTGTTGTTGTTATTGTTTCAAGCCAATCCAAATTGTTGATTTCCAAAAGGGAGAAATTTATTCTTTGAAATTGCGCATTTCAATGATACAAATCTTCTTCGAATCGAGAGTATAAATTAAGTTAAATTTGTTGGCTTATGCCAAAAACTAGGACAAAAGCCCAATTATAGAAGAGACTTTTCTGCTGCAAAAATTGTCTTAAACTGTTTGTTTTGCTTTCGATTGATAACTGAGGACCTATTTTTCCCATCACCAAAACTCTCGGTGAGTAGGCATGGTGACATTGCTTGCTTTGCAAAGTTATTCTTTCAATATAGCTCTTTTCTCCGTTTGTTTATTTGATCTGATTTGAAAACCTACCTCAGATTAATTTTATGAAAATTAGGCCAATTTTTGTCGAACTGTAAATGTAGCCCATACATTTAGTAAAATCCTAAAAACGAAACCTATCAATCATAAGCAAATTTACAATCGGTCTGCAGATTGCCGAAAACGAATTCCTGTATGTTTCCCGAATTAGTATTACCTTCGGTTTCTTTACTTCAGTTAACCAGGTAACAAACATCTTTCATTTATGGACCATTGCAGTGTATCAAAACAATTGACCACTTAAAGTTGTTTGGTTGAAAATAACACCAAAACACAATAGAGGTTTAATCACGATATCGAAATACCGATAATCCATTGATGATCCATTCCTATCCAATTAGTGTCGTACTTACTAAGCGTGAAATTCAGATGGTCAACCCGAAGGTGTGAAGTTACTGGTCTTTTTAGCGAGGTTCGTAATAGTGTATTATATGGCGTATGTACTGAAATAAGTGGTCGTAATTCTGAATAGTGGGGTGCTCGCATTAGAGGGGTTCGCGACAATTAAAATAAAGAAAAAATAATTCCGTTCTGTGGAAAATCGTTCGTTTAGCAGGTGCCTATTTCTCCGGGGTGGTCGGAAGGAGGGATTTTACTGTATTTTGTTGCAGAGGATATATTTCTATATGTTATATAGTGAAATTTTTGAAAATCATTTTCTCAGAATGTAACAGATTGGTATCAACTAAATATACATGAGTGACCCTTTATCAGTCTACCAAAAATTATTGTGATCAGATGAAAAATATGTATTTTATGTTATATAGTGGAAACTTTGAAAATCATTTTCTCAGAATTTAATTGATGGATATCAACCAAATTTCACTGGAATGATTCTTGAGTGACCCTTTATCAGTCTACCAAAAGTTATTGTGATCGGATATAACAATATGTATTTTATGGGCAGAGGTCATTTCTCTATATGTTATATAGAGGAAACTTTGAAAATCATTTTCTCAGAATGTAATTTATGGATATCAATCAAACTTAATTGGTATGATTCTTGGGTGACTCATTATCATGCAGCCAAGAATTAATGTGATTGGATGAAAAATATGTCTTTCATGGTCATTTCTCTATTTTTTATAAAGTGAAAACTTTAAAAATCATTTTCAAAATTAGTAGAACCCATAATATATAAAAATCTAGTCAAATCTTTGATTTGCTATTATTTGAATTTCAAGCCTGTGGAGCAACTCAAGCCATTCATTTAAAAAGTTTCATAAAGATTGTGCCATATTTATGGCCTATAGAGTGTAAATAAGAAAATCTTCATCAGTTCATCCTTGTGAACTGGCCATCATTCTCACTCAGTTTCATAGAGATCGGGCCAAACTTGGAAAATAGGAAAGATCCCTGTGATTTCACAGGAAAAGCAGCCTTGATGAAGATTTTCTTGATTACACTAAAGGCCATGAATGTGGCCCACTCCCTATAGATGAAACTTTGCCAAATTGGCTGTCTGGTCACGAGACTTAACCCTTTTGGAATTCGGAAGGATCCTTTTGATATCACAGAAAAATTGAGCCTTAATGACAGTTTTCTTGTTTACACTCTAGAAGCCACAATTCTGGTACAAACTTCAAAGAATTGTCAGAATGTATATCTAGTCAAAAGGATAATCTCTTTGAAAAATGTATTTTCCTATGAGAAACTACAGGAAAAGGGGCCTTTATTCTCTTTATCCACTCTATGGGTTATTTTCTCAGTATTTCAATATGTTTGTCTTGTCAAAGCATGAATCCCTTCATGAAACTTGTTTAAAAAAGGTTAGAAACTTTTGCAGCAATCATAGAATAATGTCTTTCTTTGAAAAATTTAATGGTTATTTAATGATCTTTAAAAAATTTATTTTTTTCTAAGGAAAGAGTCAAAGATACAAGGGTGAGCGATATAGGACCATCACATTTCTCTCATTTTGTAGACTGAGGAGAAGATTTTTAGAGAAAAAGTTTATAACCTGACGCATGGACATACTGATGCACAGACATATGAACAGACGGATGCACAACGGACACAGTGCCAAGACGATAGCCCAAGTGACCTTTAGCTAGTGGAGCTAAAAACGAGTTTAGAGTTATCTTTCTTTTTATATTTTACTTTAAAGATGTTTGTCATGTGTTGTCATCTAATCCATCAGACCCTCCTTCTATCCTTTGATCCCTAACAGCGGCACTCATCCTTTCCGACTATTTGTCTACCACCAATGGGTTGATAAGCACAGACCTATGTGTGATAGCAGCTGGAGGGTAGGAAAGATAGCAGCTGGAGGGTAGGAAAGAATGTAATGGTAGTACTATTGTGAGAAATACCAGGAGTCCAGTGTTAGGTGCTCCAGCCTCCGCAACATGACTGAAATAATTTTGAAAGCTGTGTAAACCTCATTTAATAAATCAATCGATCCTCCTTCTATCCATCTATCCAACTGTACTTCAGGAATATAAATGAAACTCCTCCTTTAGACAGATTTGGTTGAAATTTTCACATGTTTCCGGTCAACTGTCTCTACCCCCTAAGAACTGTTACAACAGACAAATACCTCTGCATGAAAACATGTTAAGGATTTGCAATGAACACTGTTAAGGCCTCTGCTGATTTGTTTAAATACATGTATGTTTCGACATTATTTGTACAACCAGAAGCCATGTTAGACTCTTTATACATTCCTATTTCCCTTCCTTAGATAATGCATATTCCTGATCGAAATATTTTTTATATTGATATTTCGGTAAACTAGAACTGTTGCAGAGCGGACTTATATCCCCCACAAGCACTTTGTCAGAATGCAAGTGCTATTAGTGCAGGATAAGTTTGTAATAAATATTAAGGTCATATGCAGCATTTGCATGAAGTTTCATTATTCTAGGTCACTTGGTTCTTGAGTAAGAGCCCAGAAATGAACATTGAAAAAAGGCTAACTGTGACCTTGACCTTTGACCTATATGACCCAAAAGCAATAGGGCACTTCCTTGGATCATAAGTAACATTTGCATAAAGTTTCATGATTGTAGGTCACTTGGTTTTCGAGTTAGAGTCCGGAAATGAAAATTGAAAAAAGGCTGACTGTGACCTTTACCTTTGACCTATGTGACCGAAAAACAATAGGGCATTTCCTTGGGTCATAAGCAACAATTGTATAAAGTTTCATGATTGTAGGTCACTTGGTTCTTGAGTTAGAGTCATGAAACAAAAAGGTCTACGGACAGACGGATGGATGGATGGACGGATGGACAGACAGACAGACATGGTGAAACCAATATACCCCCCTCTACTTTGTAGGTGGGGGGGTATAAAAAGAATTTTGAGGTAAATTTAATCAAAAAACAGTGTTTTGTCTACTTCTTTTTTGATTGTAAGAACAGAAAGAAAAAATATTGAAAATTTTTATCCGTTTGGCGTTAAAACACCCCAGTCTTCTCTATTATACCCGTTATCTGAAAGGAATGTCTTTTGTTTCGAAACTTATTTGTATTATTTCAATTTTATGTGTATGTTATGAACTCTGCCTATTTTTTTTTGTATGTTACAGTTTCTTCCCTACAGTGTTACAAACTCTGTCATTGATATTGAATACAAAAATCCCAGTTTTCTTGATGCCAGGATTTTCAAAAAATATAAAAAGAAGACGCAATGAAATCCGAGTTATCTTATATTTAAGTCTTATATTGCGAAATACTAGGTAGATGGGGAGAAAAGTCCCAAAACTTCATTTAATGTGATATATCTAAAAATAACACTCTGATCTCCTTTTTGATTTATGAAAATCAGTATGCTTCCCTTCTTTTCAATTATATCTGCCTTATTTTCAGGATAAGAACGCGCTCGCAAATGTTATTTATACGAATGCCTATACATGGTAGTCTAATCAACTTCGTAAGACTTTTACCTGCTTAAAATGAAAGGGATCTTGTCAAAAAAGTGTAAGCTTAAAATCCCCAAATCGAAATGGATTGAACATTCTCAAAATCATCGCTTTAAATCTCTTCTACAAATGACGGTGTTACGATAGTCCGCTCTGCATTTCTCCAATATGAAGCTTGTGTTCAAATAAATCTACATTTGCTGTTTTAAAAATAAAATCAATCCGTATTTTATACCTAGACCTGTTTATAAATGGGTTCCATCAGCCAAGTGTGTTGTTGAGTTGATTTTGAAATTCTAAGGAAAATATAACCCTAAATATAAATCTAAGCACAAAAAGGCCCTGTTTGGCATTGTGATTGAAAATGGACACTTATTTGGATTGAAGTAAAACATACGAGAATTGAAGGGAAAAACATAAATTCGGTCTATATAAAAAGTCAATCAAAAGTCAATCAAACCTTCTTAACTATCTCCGAGATTTTTACACAAAAAGGTCATTCAATCATTCTGAACTATCTCCGAGATTTCATCTTCACAAGTCAAGGGTTATCGAATCGAAAGCTTCTTCTCGAATACCCCTTGACTGAATGAATAGGTATTTTCTGTATAATTTATTTTTAGCCGACCAATCAAAAGGTCAAACGCGATTTCTGTAACTGCCAATGAGAGAGCTTCTTACAAACAGTATCTGTACCATTCAATCTCTATGGCACCCTTTTGTAAACTGACGACAGTGTAGATAAACCCTCCATTCCTGGTTTAAAGAAAATGTGTCGCTTTTTTTGTATGTTTTTATTTGGTGACTGGTTGATTTATAAAATCAACAAAATATAATTCACTTCCTTTTATCATTATTAATTCAAATGCTTAGCTTTTGTTTTCATTATTATTGAACATTGTCTTTATTCTTAAGATATTTCTATCTAAACTGAAATTACTCTATTTGATTGATTGAATGGAGTTTAACGCCGCTTTCAACCATTTTTTAGTTATATCTCGGCGGCTGGAGTACCTAACAATGGTTTCCTGGTGTTTCTCTTACCAGTACAACCATCACATCATTTCCTAGCCTCAAGCTGCTATCTCACATAGGTTTACGATTATCGACCCATTGGTGAGAGATAAATAGTTGGAAAGAATGAGTGCCGCCGTCGGGGATCGAACCCGGTACTATATTTGCAATATATGTAAAAAAGAAAGTATTGTTATTAAATAACACACTGTCCTCAATGTCGTGCACTATTATCAAAACTTAAAATATATATAAAACGTGCGCTTCCCAACGGTCAAGTTAAGGCTCTAATAGATGACAAAAAAATGTAACAACATAAAAATATGAGGAAAAAATGGCCAGTTTGTTATTTTTTTTTATATTGAAAGCAAATAAATTTCCATGATATATAGAATATAGTCAACGGGCGACCAAAACTACTTAATCATAACTTGAATAAGCTATAGCCACAAGATTTTTTGGCTACCTAATCACAATACACGAATATTTCAAATTTATAAGAAATGAAAATCAAATAATTCCCTTTTTTAGAAATACATGGGTAATTCAATTTTTATTGAACATTTCATGATATTGCTTGGTATAAAACGTCGCGAATAAATTGTTTCACAGCAAGTTTGAATTTGAAATTTATAGAAATCTTGTGACTACCTACAACACAGGTATCTTTCAAATTAAAATAAATACATATACAATAGATATTATTTTTTTTTTCACTTAGGTCATCTTATGTGCTAAAAGAAAAACCTGATAGAAAAGACGGGGGGAAAATTCTGATATAAAGAATTAATATGAAAGTTCAATTATCATTTCTATGAATTATTTCTTTAAGATGGCTTTATCATTGAATTCATTCCAATTTCCAAATTTCGCGCACTTGAATATAGAAACATTCTGCTTTATTGGTGTTTACCTTCGACGAGGTTTAAAAACAGTGCAAACTTAAACCGATATTGATGAATTAAATAACTTAAAATTTCAAACTAACATTGAAACCGTAATACATCGAGGGTAAAAAAAGCTGAATTTGAGAACCTTTCAATGTACCATCAAATTATTAAAAAGATATATTATCACACTTGTTGTCATTTGAATAGATATAGGAATTTTAACACAGTTTTTATGCCCCCGCATCGATAGATCTGTCCGTCTGTCTGTCCGTCTGTCTGTCTGTCCGTCCGTCTGTCCGAAAACTTAACCTTGCCAATATCTTCAAGCCTATTCAAGATACAAAGCTAACATTTGGCATGATGATAGATCTCAATGATCCGCATCCGCTGGTACCAAAGTCAAGGTCATGTGACAAGGTCAAGGTCATCTGTCAAGGTCAAACGTCCGAAAACTTAACCCGAAAACTTAACCTTGCCAATATCTTCAAGCCTATTCAAGATACAAAGCTAATATTTGGCATGATGATAGAATTCAATGATCTGCATCCGCTGGTACCAAAGTCTAGGTCATGTGACAAGGTCAAGGTCATCTGTCAAGGTCAAATTTTAACCCGAAAACTTAACCTTGCCAATATCTTCAAGCCTATTCAAGATACAAAGCTAATATTTGGCATGATGATAGATCTCAATGATCCGCATCCGCTGGTACCAAAGTCAAGGTCATGTGACAAGGTCAAGGTCATCTGTCAAGGTCAAACTTCGAAAAAAAAATGCCATTATGGGGGCATTCGTGTTTCACAAACACATCTTGTTTTGTTTGTGTATTTCAGTCTTACTAAGTGTCACTGTAAACTGGAAGGGTGCAATTCTATGGGTTAAATTCACATCTGGCAAGTAGCCGCGGGGCAGATTGACCTAACATACCTCCCACTTTTGGACCTTTTTGTAGGAAGGTTACTGATTGGTCCGCCGCGTTAACCGTTCTCTGACGTCACACGTACAGAAATTACCCATTCAATCAGCCAAGGGTAAGATAAGTAAAAGGTTCGTAACCCTTGGCTCGACAAGATGCCGAGATTTATACAAAAGGTCTAAACAGCTAGACATGCTCTGATCTAAAATATTTTCTGAGATGATAGATCCACCGAATTACTGATGATTGTAGGTTTTAGTTATAAATTTTTCGAATTCACAGGAAGTCGACAAGAGCCTAGGACGCTCTACCGCCTCCTTCCCTGCGAAAAAGTTCAAGAATTGATTCTTAGCCATTCTAGAACGTTGAATGACAATTCAGGAACAGTCCAACTAGCCATTGAACTAGTTCTAGAACTAGTTCTTGAACTTCTAGTACTAGATTTTGAACAAGTTCTTAAATTTGAGTTCAATTACTAGTTCTAGAACTAGAACTTGAACTGAGATTAATTGCTCTAGAACGTTTGAGAATCATTTCTTGAACTTTTTTCAGGATGTAAAGCCAATGGCTGTATAAGATATAGTCACATGTTATTTGAAAGTACTCAAAGGGAAACCATCTATCAAAGGTCAGTTAAATGTCAAGGTTTGGGATAATTTCATCAATTATTATAAGGCCCCTTTTCCAGTAATACTTCACCACCCTGACCCTTTTTTTAAAAGGACCAATTATGTCATTGGTACAATCTTTATTTCAGGTTTGTAGCAAATTAGATTAGAACTATCGGCTCTATTGCGATATCAGAGATTCTTTAAAATAAATTCCCAAAATGTCAATTTTTCTTGTGGTACTTGATGGACCTGGTATAACTTAGATAGGACCTATTCCTATGTTGATTCAATCATTCTGGGAAAGCATGAAACAAATTGGACTCTAATGCTGTAACGAGTATATTGTAATTAAATTTCCTTAATGCATCTTTTCCTTTGATGTTTTTCAAATTAATTTCTAACAAAAATATTCTGATGTTGATTTAATTATCATGTGAAAGTTTGAAGAAAATTGGATAGAGATTGTTGACTCTATTGGGAAAATAAGTGTAAGCTTACATATGGGCAGACGGATAGAAATAAGACAGACGGGAAATCATAGCTAGAAAAGCTGATAAATCCCATTCAAATAAATAAAACAAAAGAATTGTATTCCATAAGAATCTGTAACCTCTATCAGTGATGTAGTTACTATACTGTAACACTCTCTGTCATGCACGTAACATATATTATATTATTTCTTTTCGAATTTTTTATTTTTAATTGTGATACTATTACAAATTTATTCAATTGGAATTATTGCTTGAGATTGCATGAATTTCCAATATGAAACGCAATCTCAAGGCTTTTAATGCCTTTACTTTTGAAATGACACACAATACTTTTAATTTTCCTTTAGTCTTCAAACTTCTAATTATTTGCAGATAAGATATGAAAGTAAATGATTATGCAGAGTATCAGACTGTATAAGCTACACTTGTCTTTTTTACATTCGATGGATAAAAGATCACATATTACTTGGAAGTCATAGCTTTTTTTCTGTATGTACAGAAATCGCGACTTTTCATTGCGAATCCTTAACATGTTTTCATGCAGAGGTATTTGTCCGTTGTAACAGCTCTTAGGGGATGGTCTCTGCGCATACTGCCAGGTTTTGAAGATTTTCTGACATGCAATTATGTGGTAGTGCATATTGTGACCCTGGCAATATTATCATAATAGGTTGCTCTTTTGAAAGTGAATGTAATGTCTAAGTTTCAAGCCTATGCTTTAAATTGTTCACAAAGTTCACAAAATGCCAAAGTTTTTAAACAATGACCATGCCAATTTTAAAGCAAACCACTGTGTTTTCTCTGATAGCTAGTTAACAATATGCATTGGGAAATGATTATAAGTAATAGATTAACTCACCATTATCTGACTTTACCCTCTCATATTCCGCCTGAAAAGAAAGCAACAGAGACTGTTTTACTTTTTATTATTATACCCCTGAATTGTCGTATTATGTTATGGCCTCAGTCGTCCGTCTGTCTGTCTGTCTGTCCGTTAGCAATTTTTTGTGTGCACAACTCCTCCTAAACTATCGATGGGAATGAGCTTAAACGTGGCACAATTACTCTCTATCATGTCTAGTTGTGCATAAGACCTTTGAAATTCAAATCGCTCCAGTCAATCCTGAGAAATCTGCCCTTAAATTTAACGAAAATCACTATTTTTTGTGTGCATAACTCATCCTAAACTATCAATGGGAATGAACTGAAACTGGACAAAATCACATACTATGATGTCTAGTCTTTGAAATTCAAATTGCTCCAGTCATTCCTGAGAAATCTTGAATTATCTTCAAATTTAACAAAAATCACTGGTTTTTTGTGCAACTCATCCTAAACTATCAATGAGCTGAAACTAGACACAATTACTCTTTATGATGTCTAGTTATGCATAAGACTAATTCAAAATGCTCTTGTCATTCTTAAGTTATCTTGAATTATCTACCCTTGAGTTGAATGAAAAACAAAATTTCTTGTTAGCTCACTTTCTCCTACATTTTGGATTGGAATGAAAGGAAACTTGCCACAATGACTCTGTAGGATGTCTATTTGTGCTTAGGACTAAATATTTTTTCATAATAAGTAGTTCCTGATTTATCTGCACTTTACCTCACAAAATAGTTTAAAAATTACAGATTTTTGTTGTGATTGTGTTCACAATACCAACAAATTTAATTGGATTGAAATGAATCTTGCCACAATGTAACCCTGATATTTGGTTGAGCATAAGACTTCAGAAATTCAAAAAGCTTTGGTCTTTCTTTTATCATCCGCCCTTGAATTGATTGAAATTCGCTATATTTCTTTTGTGAGCAACTCATCACACTTTGAATTGGAACAAACAGAAACTTGCAAAATGACTGTTTGGCGTATGGAATGTGCATAAAACCATTTTCAATTTAGACTCAAAGGGTCAAGCTATGTTATGGCCCCAGTCGTCTGTCTGTTTGCAATCTTTTAGGGTATCATTCAAGCTCAGGAAACTGACAAGCCAAGGTTACTAACAAGCCCCATCGGGTGTATGTGCCGCTCTGCGAAGCTCTTGTTCAAAAGTCATTTTAGATACTGAAAACTTAGCTTTGAAAAAGATAGTAACAAAGAAATTAACTACTTGTAACTTTGTGTATCTGTCTTATTGGGATATATCTTAGCTTTTATTTCTATCAAAATAATCAATATAATTCTTTCTGACTATTTGTCTACCACCAATGGGTTGATAATCAAGGTCCTCTGTGAGATAGCAGCTGGAGGCTACGAAAGGATGTGATGGTTGTACTGGTGAGAGAAATACCAGGAATTCATTTTAAGGTGCTCCAGCCGCCGCGAAATAACTGAAAAAATGTTGAAAGCGGCATAAAACCCAATTCGATCAAACAAATCTTTTCTCAGGAAGATTGTAGGATCTCTAGTTATCTGTTTATAGAAGACTAATATTTCAACAAGAGGACCATGATAGTCCTAGATCACTCACCTGCGTCTCTTTGACCGCTGGGACATCACATTTATTGAATGGGCAGATATCAAAAAGGAGATAATTTCTCATAAGATCAATACCATGGAATGTTTTCAGCCAAGAGCAAGACAGATATGCCTTTTCGCTCTTTGATTCTATGTAAAACGGAATGCACCCAGGTGGGGCCCAAATGTGACCGCAGGGGGTTGATATGAACAAACTTGTTAGAGGTCCACTAGATGATGCTATGTACCAAATATGAAAGCTGTCTGCCTTCTGGTTTCAGGGAAGAAGATTTTCATATTTTCACCCTTTTTGTTAAGGGTAAAGAGAAAGTAAAGGGTGGATTTTATTTATTTGAACAACTTTGGTAGAGCTTGAGCTAAGGAACATCTCTGCCAAGTTTCATCAAGTTTGGCCCACCGGTTTAGCAGAAGATGTTTAAAGAAATTGTCGACGATGCACGACGGACGCCGCAGAACGGACGCCAGACGCCAGACATTGTACGATCACAATAGCTCACCTTGAGCACTTTGTGCTCAGGTGAGCTAAAAATACTCTTAAAATTTCCTCCATAAATTCTTGTTTATATCAATACTATAGAATTCTTATAGAGCACCATGTTCAAATAAAATCCTTTTCCCATTTTCAGAGGTTAAATAGAATTCTAATAGAGCCCCATGCTCTATTTCAGATGTTATAAATGACCAATTTAGATGTGAATTTACAACATCTTAAAGCCCTTAATAAAGGCCCATACCCACCAATCAAGGTTGCTAAAAATTCAAGAGATGCTTAATGCACCTTTCTCCCCAATCAAACAAAAATATTTTTCCTGTTTTGTTTTGTTTTTATTTTGAGCCATTTTTTCATTATCTTAACAAATATTGATGGCTCAGCGCAAACTGATGTAACTGCCTTATGTTTACAGACAGTTACAACTGTTTTGCACTTAGCAATCAAATGTAGTGTAACATTTATAAAAATGTGATGATTCTAATAGAACCCACAGGGTTCTTTTTAAAGTTATGATACTGTCTCTTACCTTAAAATGGTCCCTCTCTTTCCTTATGTTCAAAATCTCTTCATCTTTTTTCTCCAATAGGGCGGTCTTTTCCTGCGAATTATACAAAATACAAATATGGGCATATGCTACAATAGTGACGATAAATAAACGGAAATACACACACACATGCATGAGATGCAATCATTGAGCAGCCTCAACAGTTCCACAGTGCAATAGAAATATTGGCAGTCTGTCTGAAGACACTTCTAGACCTGAACCATCTGCTAAGTGCAAGGACACAGCTCTGGTCACACTGTGCATATGCACAGGCTTGCAAGAGTCCTTGCCTAGCACAAATTGCACATTGTTGGAAATGTCATATGAAGGCTCATTTTATCTAAAATTATTAAGTTTTTAGCTCACCTGAGCACAACGTGCTCAAGTGAGCTATTGTGATCACCTTTTGTCCGTGCGTCGTCCGTCGTGCGTCGTGCGTCGTGCGTCGTGCGTCGTCCGTCGTCCGTCAACAATTTCTTTAAACGACATCTCCTCCTAAACTACTAGGCCAATTTTAACCAAACTTGGCAGAAATGTTCCTTAGGTGGTCCCCTTTAAGAATTGCTAAAAGAATTGAAATCGGTGAAAAACTCTGGTTGCTATGGCAACCAAAGTTAAAAATTTAAGAAAATCTTTAAAATTCTTCTTCTTCTGAACCAGCAGCCCTACAGCCTTGAAATTTGGTATGAATGATCAGCTCATAGACCTTAATAAAAATAGCTAAAATCATATCTGTTGGGCCACCAGGTGCGGAGCATCAGGGGGGAGGGGGGAGTACTTTGGGTAAATTTTGTAATCTTTAACCTTCTTCTTCTTCTGATCATGAAGGCCTAAAGCCTTAAAATTTTGCATGTATCATCACCTCATAGACCTTAATAAAAATAGCTAAAATCATATCTGTAGGGCCACCAGGTGCGGAGCACCAGGGGGGAGGGGGTAGTACTATGATGAAAATTTTGTAATCTTTAACCTTTTTCTTCTTCTAAACCAGGAGACCTACACATTTGAATATTGGCATGGATGATCAGCATATGGACCTTTATTAAAATAGCTAAAATCATGACTGTAGATTCACCAGGTGCGTAGCACCAGGGGGAGAGGATAGTACTTTTGTGAAAATTTTGTAATCTTTAACCTTCTTCTTCTTCTGAATCACAAGCCCTACAGACTTGAAAATTGGCATGAAGGATCAGCTCATAGACCTTTATATAAATAGCTAAAATCATGACTGCAAAGCCACCAGATGCGGAGCATTAGGGGGCAGGGGGTAGTAATTTGGATCAATTTTGAAATCTTTAACCTTATTCTTCTCCTGGATCAGGAACCCTACAGACTTGAAAATTGTCATGGGTGATCAATATATTGACATTAATAATAGCTAAAATCATGACTGTAGGGTCACCAGGTGCTGAGTGTCTTGGGGAGGGGGTAGTACTTTGGATCATTTTTTGAAATCTTTAAAACTTCTTCTAATGAGCCAGGAGTCCTACAGACTTGAAAATTGGTATGGATGATCAGCATATGGACATATATTGAATTAGCTAAAATCATGACTGTAGATGCACCAGGTGCAGAGCATCTTGGGGGAGGGGGGAGTGCTTTGTTAAGAATTTTGAATCCCTACAGCCTTTATATTTGACATGGATTGATCAACTCATTAAAGAAAACTTTAAAAGTCTCAGACTCAGCCTGTATATCTGGCATAGATTAGCTGATCACAGACCTTTTATGGAAAAAGCTTAAACAAATAATGTCCAGGGGAGGAGCAGAGGGGGGGGGAATGATTATTTCAAATGTTATCTGATTGAATAAGTGAAAATCTCTTTTTCTGTGGTTGCATCGACATACCTAGGTAATGAAGCTTTTTTCTCAGGTGAGCGACCCAGGGCCAACGGCCCTCTTGTTAAGACTTTTTCAATACTTTACCCTTATCATGCTTTAATTGGCAAAATGGATAGTAAGAGATCAATCTGCACATAATGTGCAGTCTGATCTTAGTACATGACAACAGATTTCCCTTTGTAAACAAGAAAATGCTTCAAAATTTGTTTTCTCAAAATTAATTATTGACTTTCAAATTGTGTATCCATTGCTCCCCTTTCTGAATTTAATGAGATAACTATGGTTTTTATTCAGCTAGATGTGTTTAAGTCATGGGGATTGTAATACAATGTTCCAAGTAAAGGGTTATGAAGATCAGTGCAATTTAGTGCTGGGCAATCAGTTTCAAATCACAATCAATAATTGGTTCTTAGTTGGAAGAGTTAATCAACTCATGATCGATTGTACAATCTTTTTCTTAGAAATTAATATGACAGCACTTCCAGTATCATCATTTGAAGAATACAATGTGAAAGTTTAGTTAAAACTAATGACCTAAAGACTCTTTCTGCAGATTTTGCTATTAACTTCATTGATCAGCATGAAAAAGTTGTAACTGCCTATAAACATAAAGGCAGTTACAACTGTTTCATGCTGAGTGTAGGTTTTTGATAACAACATATAATGGCTTTCATTTATGTGTTAGGAACTGATTAATCAAATGAAAATACTTAGTCAATTATTCACAATCAAAAGCCCAAGCAAACTAATTATATTGATTATGATTAATTAATCTGCCAATCGCTAGTGCAATTCAAATACCAACATACCTTCAGCTGGTCCTGCAGGGATTTTATTATGGCCTCAAAATTTTGTCCATCGGTCTGCAAGATAGTAAAGTAATGTATTTTACAATCAAATTTATACATGATTTTTCCCATTTTTTCAATCATTCACAGTTTATATTTAAAAAAAAAAAACAACAAAGGAATTGCCAGCTTTGATCTTTTGGGAAGGGAAGATAATTCAGCAAGAAATTTTAGTAGGGTCCTAAAAACTTTAGAATGTACAATACCAGCTACATTGTGTAAATTTCACTTCACTAAATGTACTAGTTCAGGGGAAAAGCTCCAGATAATAAAAAAAAATATGTGAAAATGACAAATTCCAGGGGAGATAATTCAGAAATACTGAGACTGAAAGTGTTGGTCCATAAAGAGGAAAAAAATGTGAAGAAATATATTTCTCTACCCTTGAACAAGTTATTAAAATAAATACCTGGCAGGCAGTTTCTCTTGCATCTTCATCCGGAAGAGCTATCTGTGAGGCAGCTATCAATGAGTGTCTCGGATCTACAAATATGAATTAGAATATTGAATGACTGGTCATCAATTATCATGTCTATTAAAGTCATCCATAATAATAATAATAATACGAATACATCAAATTTAAACAGTACAATATTTATAAAGATAAAATTTGGCAATCTATAAACAATAATTGTGTTGTCCGAGCTTTATGTATAACTATCTAAAGCCCCTACAGAATAAATAGACACTTAAAATAGTTTTGCACACACCCTAGAATAGGTTTGTCACTGGTTATCTTTCCTTTTGAAAATTCTAAAATAAGGAACACTTATGAAAACATTTTGGAAAAGAGAAAAAGAATCAACATCAAGTAATTTCAGAGCTTCTCCTTGAAAATCTGATAAGCCCTTGTTAACACACGTGTCAAGTTTCATGAAGATCTCTTCATTGAAAAAAGTTATGACACGGGTTAAAGTTTGTTATACAAACCCCTAGATTTATACCAAATACAGTAAAACTTGTATTAAGTGACCACAACTGGAACCATTAAAAAGCGGTTGTATAAGAAAATGGCTGTTTAATTAACATTTTTGATCACAAATAATAAACATTTTTTTTTATTGAATATGCATATAATTGAGAGATTCTCAAAATCCCATGTTTTTATAACTCAAAAAAATCCTCTCATTGAGACAATTCTGGTGAGTTTTCACAACATAGGATTCATTCTCAACAATTTTTAGAACAACAATAAGTTTTTTTTAGGAAACCCTTATTTAAAGAAGGGGATTTTTAAAGCAGTCCCTTAATAAAAAAATGGTTGCTTAATAGATGTGGTGGCTCTAGCAAGATTGACTGTACAACACCAATGTCAAAGTGAACAATGCCAGGGTGATGACAACATCTTGATTTTTCGAAACAGCTAAGTTAAAAATATAACAGAAATTCAATGAAAGGAATTTTTTACAGACGGGCCCTTCCTTCCTTGATGCAGCCTTATATTGCAAGAAAGTGACAATGACAATAAGCGCTATGATGGTCATACATTGAGAAACAATGTATAAAAATTTCTTAGAAATCAATAAATTTATTAAGATTTTGTGTTAACATAAAATTTTACATAAAGCCTTTCTACATTGACATGACAAGAACTCCCAAAAGCAATTTTGCATTGTTACATAATGAGGCACATTCTGCGAAAGTTGCATACAAAAACATCCATGTATAGAAGTTGTATTCTAAGAAAATTGCGCATCAAGAAATCAGGTTTGATTGATTGAATGGAGTTTAATTCAGCTTTCGACATTTTTTTCAGTTATTTCGCAGCGGATGGAGCGCCTAACAATGGTTTCCTGGTATTTCTCACACCAGTACCACCATCACATCCTTTCCTAGCCTCCAGCTTCTATCTAGCATAGGTTTACGATTATCAGCCCATTGGTGAGAGACAGATTGTCGGAAAGAATGAGAGCCGCCGTCAGGGATCAAACCCGGGACCTCTACATTGGCAGTCTGCTATCAACTGCACTATGATGGCGGCCAAGAAAACAGAACACCATATACATGCTTCATTCCAATTCATCCATAAACAAAGAAAAGATTCCATACAGGGGTGTGGAATTCCCATGCTGACAAGTTCATATTGATCCTTGACAAGTAAAAAATCAAAGCACTGAAAGTACTGATGGTGAACGAACCTGATGGCATTCTAGAGTGATATATTAAATTCAATTAGAAAAGAGAAATTACGAATGTAAAAAAAAAAGTGGGAAGAATTGTCTCGACAAAATTTCCGTTATTCGGAAATTTCACTGCAAATTCAAAGAAAGGAAAGAGAGGAAAAATCCTGTTAGAAAAATATTTGTTAGAATATGAGATGTTACTCTGTGAAAATTTCTTTTACACACTTGAAATAGGTACATTTATTCATTAAACATAAATGGAGAAAACGATTTAATCCTATCTAAAACTGTCTTTAACCTATATCCAATGGTGTTTGTTTTTACAATAGTAGTTGTTATCATGTTTAAGCTTATTTCAAGTAAATTTTTTGTATTTGTTTTAACTTTTTTAACTATCTTTGTTTCTTCTCAGAGGATGAAAAGGTCTTTGAGTACCAACCAAAGAAACACCTATGAATATCAGTCAGTCCCGAACTGTACTCATTATCTAAAGTTATGATTTGTTAACTTATTAATAGTATTTTGAACCATAACCTGAGTGATTAGTTTTTATCATATTTGAAGCCATAACCACTTCCGTGGTTGACACTTATGTCGTTATTCAATTTTATAACACTGCAGAATGAGAAATATTTAGGTATGAGTTAAAGGAGGTCTAGTGCCCTATTAGTATAATTCGTGGATAATTTAAGGTTTAGAAATTAAAGTATAACTTTTATATCAAACAATTGCTCCATAGTAAATTGCATACTAAAAGTCTTTAAAAATATTATTTTTGTAACGTAATTTCTACATCAAAAGCGAATAAGAATCTTATTTAAGAAGTTTATTGTTAAAGGGCGGTAATAATTGCATGACTATGTCTATGACTATGTTTAAGTATAATACAATGTTTTTTTCCTTCCGACTTTCTTTCCAAAAAGAATTGAGAATCCTTACAATTGTCGGTTTATTTTTTGTACGAGAACCTATTGTTTACCTTCAAGAGTTTGGATGCTTGTAAAATCACTCACTATCGTTATTACAGTATTGCGGCTGATATTAGACTTCTGCTCGGAGCTAGTTTTTGCTTAAACTGTAGTTAACAAATTCTTAACGTATTTTGGGAAGGATGGAGCCATTTTTCATTCATCGATTAGGATTTTTATGATTTCTGTAAAAAACGCAGTGACTTTTCCAGAATAATTTAACAACTAAACCCGCCTGTCAAATTGTACACAAGTGCATGACGGATCTGGTCCCCCCTTGACCACAGCAATATCTACTCGTCAATTGGAGTGGTATCTAGGGTTGAATATTTAGCTATCATTTATTTAATTTTCAAATAGAATTCTGAATTGATATGGTTTTACAGATTGAAAAAATGCAAATTAGAATGGCCCAAATGAAATATCTTCCGTGCCTGTCGTATTTGGTATTCGGCAAAATTCGCTTCTGAGACAGACGAATACGAAACGTTTTCGCTGGGAATAAGTTCACCGAATATTCGAGTGTATCCGTACAAGCCCTACTTCAGCCAATGCAATTTTACAGAAAAATCTTAATAGCGGCGTTCATCCCTATTTAAATAAAAGTACAAGAAAGGTTGTACATGTAAAACACATGTCGAATCATTCTTAAAACCCGTCTCGAGACTGACTGTCGTTAGTTGAAAAGTTATGTAAAACCGCGTTACCGTTTCTAATGACACAAGGTGTTTTGATGTGTCATTCGTCTCAACTCGGCCGATTCCTCTAACCTACATTTAAATCGGAGCCGTCGGAGATCGCCCGAGTATTGCCGAATGTAAGTTCAAGAGGACATGGCCTAAATAAACACGTTATTTCCGGCTAATTACTACAAGTTGCACCAGCGAGGGCTTGGGTCAAAAACATAGTATCTGTCTCTACGGTGTTTAGACACAAACTTTGTTTTTGCTTTAAACCCTCGACAAGCTTACGCCGATCAAAAATTCCCTTGATAAACATTGCAAGATCATTTTGTGTTTTTCAAGGCGAATTTTCATTATTTTCACTTGATAAAGAATAATAGAATCACGCCATTAAAGAAGAAAACAGTGATTTTGCGGAGAAAAATATTGAAAGATACTAAATTGAATTTTAAGAGGCGCTACTTTATTTCAAATGTATTAACATCCAACAGGATTTTCCTGACATGGTATATAACACTGGTGAACGACGTTCGTTCACCAATCATGTATAACTTGTCCAGGAACAAGTGGAAAAAATGTGTACTTCCACATCCCCTCTGTAAACTAGAAATGAGCATTCAGACAGACAGGTAAAGGTGGAGATGATTGTTATCAGACTTTTAAGGTAGTGGACCCATTATAGTTCTGCAATGTTTTGGAAATATTGAACTTTAATAATGGTAACGAAGTTTCCTAATGATTTTCATTAGGAAACCTTGGTCATCATTGTGAAAGTTTATGCATTCAGAAATGTTGAGGAACTTTTACAGTTCCACTACCACTCATTCTTTCCGACTATTTGTCTCTCACCAATGGGTTGATAATTGTAGACCTATGTGAGATAGTACTTAGAGGCTAGGAAAGAATGTGGTGGTTGTACTGGTGAGAGAAATACCAGGAAACCACTGTTAGGTGCTCCAGCCGCCGCGATATAACTGAAATAATGTTGAAAGCGGCGTTAAACTCCATTCAATCAATCAATCAATCCACTACCTTAATGTACTAACCTTCATCATCTGGAGTAGGATCCACAATTGTAGTTGCCTCATACTGTAAACAAAGTGTATGCAAAGCCATTACTTTATTATTTCCTAGTTCTCAGGATAGCCAAACAAATATGAAATATGGGTTTAACTTTAAACATTTTCTAAATTTTACAAATCCCTCTTAAGTGATATGTTTTTTTAAAAATATTTAAGTAAGCCTCAAGAATTTGTTGTTGATTTTTCGACACATCAACAGTTTCTACAAGAAAGTTTTGTTGTTGAAATAACAAGAGGATCAGAATGGCCCTAAACTGCTCACCTAAATTTAAATGGTCCAGCAGAACCCAACCAAGTAAGTTTCTATCATAGTTTCATTCACAATTGTCTAATTGTTGAAGAGATGTTATTCAAAGAATTTAAAGTGAAAATAGACCTTGCCCACCCATTAATTACTGAGGAAACTCAAAATAAGCTCTACCCTGCCATGCCCATATTAGTACTCCAAACAAAATTTTGCAAACAAATTTTGAAGAAAATCATCAAAGAAACATTCTGCTTAAGTTTTATTGAAATCAACCAAGTGTTTCAGGAGGAGATGTTGTTCAAAGTTTTCAGGCTCAAAATAAGCCCGACCCTGCCACGCCTATATATATTGACCAATCAAAATTTAGTGAACAATTTTTGAGAGGGGTAACCCAAGGAACATTCTGGTTAAGTTACATTGAAATCAGCCCAGTGGTTTAGGAGGAGATGTCGTTCAAAGCTTTTGGGCTCAAAATAAGCCCCGTCCTGGCACTCCCATATTTATGGTGCAATGAAAATTTCACAAACGATTTTTAAAGAGGGACACCCTGGAATATTCTCGCTAAGTTTAAAAGTGGCCCAGCAGTTCAGGAGAAGAAGCAGTATTTAAGATTGTTGCCGACGGATGACGGACAACACATGACAGACGACGGAATCAGGGTGATCCTAAAATGGCCAAATGAGATATCAAAGGGATCCTTGATGGCTCTATCTAGGTACTGACAGCATTCAGAACATCACTTGGCCAATTTGATGATCAACCTCCGATGTACAGATGGATTTTTTTAAAAAAATTACATGAAAAACTTGGAAAATCTTGATAATGTCAGTTAAAATGGCGTTAGCCACAAATCTATGAAAGACAACATTCAACATCGCCAATGCTACTCGTTTACGTCCTTTTCGTGAAACCATCACATCCTTATTCAAGTATCTTTAGCCACCTGCGCTTCAGCCACCGCCATTTTACAAAAAAAATTGTTAATAGTGGAATTCATCACTATTCAAACAAAAGGCATAAGAAAGTTTGTAAATTCAAAACATGTGTCAAATAATTCTTGAAACCCATCTTGAGACTGACTGTTGCATGTTTTAAAGTTATGTAAAACCCAAATGCTTAAACCACGGATGTCACCAGACTGGTTACCGTTTCTAATGCTACAAGGTGAATAGATATAATGGTAAAAATAAGTTCAGGAGGTCATGACCTAAAAACACATATTTTTAGCAAATTACTACAAGTTGTAATAGCGAGGTCTTAGATTTAAAAACACAAAGTACTTGTCTATATAGTGTATAGACACCACCATTGTCAGTGTCTGATCTAGGATGCGTGAATCCCCAGCATTTCTTAAAGATCACCTATGTTTTTTTATCAAGCGCGGGATGGTTGCGCAAAAAAATCGAGAAAGGAATATCAATAAATCTAGCCTTTGACAGCAAGTTTACCATTTTCTTCGAGTGGTATCATAAGATTGACTTCCCTTATTGTTATGGTTGACTTCGATCGCAACTAAGACTGTACGGTTATAACTCTAGTTATTCCTACTATTGTATTATTTATGAGTAGCAGTCGAAGTCAACCGATGATACTACGAATCTTTTTAAACAAACGTTTGATTACATTCATTTATATTTTCATTATGCAATAAAAAACATTGTCAATAAAAAAATATTTACTTTTGAAAAAAATGAATATAGATTTTTTTTTTTCAAAGTGAGAAACTTACAAAGAAAATTTTAAAAATCGTTTTCTTTAAATGGAAAATTCCAATTTTATGTTTGTATGTTTCAATAATCCCAACTTTTACTTAACCTTGAATTAAAATTGAAGGAAACATTGTGATAAAAAGTGAAGATCGCTTTTAATAAGCATTGTTTTCTTTTCCCACAATCATTCTTACTTAACATAATTATTGTTAGAATAAACTGATCTTTGAAAATATGTCTTTACTGCTTTCAGTATGGATAATTCAATTGTTTTTTGTTTTTTTTGTTTGTTTGTTTGGTTCAGCTAACTTGAAGTCCCCCATAGTAATTACAGATCCCCCATGTTTTCAAAACTAATGGGGGAATTTCCCCCATGTTTTTCAAATCCTGGATCAGACACTGCATTGTTTTTTTTTATCTAAACCCTTAACAAGCTTGTATGGATCACCCATTTGCCCAATTAAACATTGCAACTTCCCTTTTTATTTCAAAGGGGAATTTTCATTATCTTCCAATTGATGAAGAATTCTAGTATCATGAAATAAACAGTGATTTGGGGAGAGAAATCTTGAGAAATACTTATTTGAATCCAAATGGGTACTACTTTATTTTGCAGCTATAAAGATCCTACAGGGTGTTCCTAACATAGTAACACTGGTAATCTTAGTGTTTACCAGATGATTTTCCTTTAATATCAGAAGTGATTGAAAATGATATTTTCAATATAAACAATGACTAGGAATAAGTGCATACAGTGCTTTCAGTTCCTTGATTTTAATTTGCGAAGAATTTTATTCAGCATGAATAGTTAATGTGTCCAAATGAGGCTTAGTTAAGCTAATAAAGTGACCGAAAACAAGATATGGTTGTGAAACAGGAATGCCTGAACATGCAAAATGATGTGCTGTAAGAAAATTTATCATAGGATTGTCATAATTTGTCCTAATTTTGCATTAGAAAAATAAAATTATCATTTCTTTTTTGAAAATCTATGCATACAAGGATGTAAAAAAAATCCAGATTTTGTCTCTCATAATTTTATTTTCCAAGCAATAATACTAAATTTGGTATCATTCGCTGTCAGAATTTGATCCACATATGATTATATAAAATCGATAAAGTTCTCGGACACAACACACGCGCCATTGCTACATACAATGCCACGGTTACGAGTACTAGGGGTAGTAGATAATTAATTTGGTCTTCTTTTGTAAATATTTTTTCTTCTCTGTCAGTTCAAAGCTTCAAAAATTTTAATGAGTTGCAGGAATAAGTATTATGTAAGCCATGTCTTAGTTTGGAGTAATTAGACAGTGTAATTTTACTATATGACTTGTTTAAATATTGGTGGGGTGAACATTCTCAACGTTCTACACTACATCACCTGACCACTGGGAATTTCGGCTCAAAATTATTTTTCCCTAATTTAGAAGAAATATCTAAAGCACTTAGATTCGAAACTTTCCACGCTGAAAAAGAAGGGTTCATTCTTCCAAATAATTTCTTTTAAAAACTTGTAGAGTCAGCTCATATTCTATCAATAAAAAAGCTTACCTCATTCTCTGTAAAGCTCAATGTGGAGCTGGACGAGCTTGAAGAGCTGGGAGAGCTGGACGAACTCGATGAGCTCAAGATTGAGGGCATCTCAGCGGGACCTGTGCAGGTGTATAATGGAATGTTATAGAATTTTCAGATCAAATTATTTCTTCTTAAATTTTGACAAGTCCAAATTAAAAAGACATTGAAAGATAAATCAATCTACACTGATTCTTATTGTGAAAGATCATGTGTTCCAAAATGTTGCAGAACTATTAAGGTTTCTTACTGTTAGAGAAGCCTCAATAAATAAAGTCATCATTATTATTATTAGTCATGTAGTAAAGCGAATAAATGCACCGAAAAATCTACTCAGCCCTGAAAATTGCAATCCTTAAGATCTAAAAACCAGCTAAAATACTCGGCTGAAGAATAAGGTTCTTGTCTATTTAATGCTCATAGAGATAAATTTGAATTGTTTATTATTATCATACTATCAAAGTTTGCTGTTATAAAGATTTAACCCTTGTCATGCTGAACCTGGAATATTCCTGCTTTGGCAGTAGCTATAGACAAACATCAGCCTGCACATATGAGCAGTCTGATGTTAGTCTACACCACATGTTTCTCATTTTCAAACCAGAATTTTCAATAGATTTAGTTTTTCACAAAAAAAATTGACCTACTGTTTGTATTCAGTGCCTTTTGCCCTTTGATTTTGATGAAAATTTTTAGCCAAAATGTATTCAGCATGACAACGGTTAAACTAGAGCAACACTTGGCTGCAGGTATTGGATAATACAAAAAAAATAAAGTCGAAAAAGGGACATTACGTTTACAGAAATACTTCCAGAGTTATCCCCCTTGATAGTCTGGATTGCTCTTGTGATGGTAAATGCCAACTATGCCTAATGTAAATGACACCAAAGTGATCAAAATACCTCAATTTTTGCAATTTTCGCAATTTTCTCAGCTAAAAAAGCGACACAAATAGACAACAAATTTGACATTTCTAGAGGTATTAATCTATGATCAGACAAATAATTTCTGTCAAGAAATTTTCCTTTTTAAAGGTCAAATGAAAAGCTCTTTTGACCTTACTTTAATACAAAGAGATGTATTAAAATAATCTGATGCTATATTCAAAATGAAAATAGCATATACGATAATTGTAAAATCGACAATTTTCTCTTATCTCACCTGTAGCCCGCTATTGAAACTGACCTGTGACGTCATTGCAGTAATGAAGGTATTGACGGAATAAGCAGATCATATAAAATAACAGAATTTTGTTCAACCTATCATAGATTTTTCACAAATTTGTAGTAAAAATGATTGTCAGTAAGATGCTGCGGCAAGATGCAAGGGTCTAATTAATTTAAAATGTCTGGATATAGCATAATATTTAAATAGTATAAATTATCCTAATCAAATAGAAACGGGACCCTAAACATGGACTATACACAAAGACATAGAAATATCTTCCGGTGTACTGATTCGTTATTGGTTATTCTTGCGCATGAATTGTCCGATAACCACACCCCGTCTAAGGGTAATAAACCAATAATTTCCGGTTAACTGATTGGATAAAATTTTGTCAAGTGTCAATTATTATCATGTATATCATTGGAAAACCACGCCCAGTCAATAAACCAAAGTGTAAACAGGTGTCAAGATTGCTGTAATTAGTCAAATTACTTATTTAGGTGTTCAATGATGAAAACATTTTGTTTTTGTAAAACCAAAATATCGCACTTACAGTTTAAAACGATATTAATGAATTATGAAAATTTACCCAATATTATTGTTACGAAAAAGGCTTGTTGAGCAGCTTCTGATCAGCTAAAACAATTGTTTTAGTACTAATTTCTAAATTCTTCACCAAAGAACGTAAGGCTAGTGCATAAAGAGTCGACCCTAGTCAGATTGCGGACTGAGAAGGTTCGAAAATGTTCCAACTTTGATGATTTTCTTTTACAATAATAATTAAGCTGTTTGTTCCTTTCCTTGAAAGATTTTTTTATGCGACCTCTGACTGACCTGTACTTGAACCGATCCTTTCATCACATAATCATTTTATGGAGTTCCCAGTCGGTCCACATTCGCGTGATGGGTCACATGTAATGAAGCTGAAGCTTAATGACTGGTCTCTTCAAAATTTTGCTATGAGAAATTATTTCTTGAGTTCGAAGTTAACGTATAAATTTGAACAGTACAAAAGCGGTGAAGAAATCTGCCTCTGTTATAAATCTTGTCCAAGGGCGTAAAATCATGACACGCAGTACGCACAAGCATAATAAGTAAAATATTATTTGTTGAACAACATCGTCGATGATTGATGAATTATCGAATCAACGCAAGTACAGCTTTTTATAGCTACATTTGCGACATTTGGATCACCAGTCAACATTTTTATTTAGTACATTATCTCTGGTTCAGCGCATTCTGTCTGTTTGTCCGCCTCTCTTTCCCTCTCCCTCTTTTAGTCTGTTTCCATCTCTCACTTTATATCTTTCTTCTTGATATTAGACATTTAACACAACATTTAAATAGTTTTTTGACATTTACAATATTGTGAAAACTTTTTTGTTGAAAAAAAAAAAAGAAATTTTCTTCGTGTAAACGATAATGAACCTGCTTAACACTTATTTCAGCTTGAAATGGTGACCATTTTTTAATATATAGAAATTTCTTGTGTGCCGAAATAAAAAAAAAAGTATATAAATTTGAAAAATGTTTCAGAAATTATTTTGAAAATAATGGGCATATTAGAAGAATTATCGGTACACAGACTAGCTAACGCAGAAAGGGTTCCCTTCGGTAAATCATTTGTCATGTGCGCTGTTGTGTAATTGGCAAGATGTCACAATGCTTCCAATAAACAAAACCACCCAGCTACATGTAATCTATAAAACTTTATAACTTAATCAAACACAAATTTTATCCTTCAATGATTCATCTGACATTCCACAAAAGACTTATTTTCAACCGGCGATATACCTAGACACAACCTTTAATCAACAACAGAATACCATCAAATTTGTGTTTAATTGAATTTATTTTTCTAATTATTTGTTATATTTTTCACAAATTCAAATAAAATGAAAACATGGGTGAACATTTGTGGATTAAAGATAATGGAAAAAAATTGTCGAAAAGGAAATTTGTACCAACAAATAATTATAGTTTGAAGGAATTTCATACAATCTAATTGTCAAAGCCCTGTCGAGGTAGGGTTTTATTCAATATCTTGATTTAATTTTGCATAATATATTTGATCAACTTTGTAGTAATATGGTGTTGACCAACCATCAAATGTGTTATGTCAAGCCTTTTTTTTTTTATCTTTTTTTTATATATATATCTGTATAATAAACAAAAGTTGAAGCTAAATAATTGGTCACTGTGAAATATTACTCTCAATTATATCAAATTGGATTTCCTTCCGAAGGTTTTACCAAATTTACGAAGTGAACAGTCTGAAAAATTCTGATTTTAATTTGTGAGAGGAAAATGTTTATTTTTAACAAGATTACATCGTTACAACAGCGTGAAAAATACTCTTACCATGCCATAGTTTTCGATCGTTGCAACGGCGTGAAAAACAATCTAACCATGCCATAGTTTCAGACTTGCGTTTATCCAGACCTTGCTGTTAGACTC
This sequence comes from Fragum whitleyi, assembly GCA_948146395.1. Classification (NCBI taxonomy): domain Eukaryota; kingdom Metazoa; phylum Mollusca; class Bivalvia; order Cardiida; family Cardiidae; genus Fragum; species Fragum whitleyi. The sequence continues at coordinate 13,009,353 of OX411558.1, forward strand.
CTGACTAGATGCCAGATGGATTTAGGGTATAAAGTAAACATATCTGTAGTTTCCGCTTGCTTAGGTTTAAACTGTTCTGACTGCACAAGTTGATAGCCATATAACAATATCAAACCTTCATGTTGTTGTTTGATAATAACAAGCGTTCTCCATGTTTACCTTCGAGAGGAATGCCTGCAATGAAGTCACACCCAGTGTGCAAGCGCGAAAATCCGTTTTTGGCCAGGTGAAAATTTCCAATAAATCACGGTCGTTCTTTTGTAAATATTGTCCAATTGGGAGTGTGTTTTCGACGCGGATTTTTTATACCTTTTCATTTCGATTAAATTGATTGAAATATATATTCAGTTCTTTTTCGAAAAATAGCTTTTCATTTGATCTTTAAAACCAAAATTGACATGATTAAGAGGGTTTGGTTGCTCAGAATCAGAACTATATGGTTTTAATAGTAAATATTTTAATTCTTAATTGATCAAATAGCAATGGAGGGTAACAGAAGGGAATAAGGGATTTTCCAGTTCCTTCAAGATTGATTTTCTTGGGTTTTCCCAAAAAACTCATTGCATTTTATACAGAAATAAAATGCATCAGACTTTCCTGCATGTCCTATTCGGTATGAATTGGCTCAGTAGTTTAGGTGGTGGTGGGGTTGTTGTTTTAAGAAATTAACAAGACTTTAAATATGCTAACCTTCTAGTGACATGTCAAAAATGTCCCTGGGTTGGACTCGTCCCTAAAAAACATACATAAAAAGATAACATAATTCTTTGTGTTTATAATTTTATCTTGATTTGTGGTATAGGAAAAACTAATCTCAAATTAAAGAAAAATATAATATTTTTCGAAGTTTGGTATTTCTAATCAACTGAAATTGTGTAGTTGATAGCAAGTACTTTACGGAAAGTAAATTTGTTTGTTTGTATGGGGTTTTATGCTGCTTTCAACAATCTCAGTTAGATTGTGGTGGCTGGAGCACCTAACAATGGATTCCTGGTATTTCTCTCACCAGTACCAACACCACATCCTTTCCTTGTCTCCAGCTGCTATCTCACATAGATCTTTGATTATCAACATATTGGTGAAAGACAAATAGAGGAAAGGACTAGTGCCATCGTTGGGGATAGAAATAAAGAAAGTTGAAATATTATCCTGTTTGCCTCATTCATTTTCCAAGCATTCAGGCTAAATTCTGCATCATTTGCCATCGGAATTCAATCCATGTATGCCTATATAAATTTTGTTAACCTACCTAACAAAAATCAAGCATAGTTGCCATTCAATGATTGGGATATTTACAAGATGAAGAGAGAATTTCTTGATTGCATAGCTTCATGAAACTGAAAACCTATTCACACTGTTTGAATATGCATACAAGAGAGTTTTTAGTTCCATATATGAACTTGGTACCTACAGAAAGGTCTTGTCCCAAGCAATGATCATGTGAAATATGAAGGCTCTTTGACATACAATTCAAAAGTTATAACCAAGGTTAATTTTTTGTAAAGAATTTGATCTTGAAAAATGACCTTGACTGATGACCTTGAACATTGTACCTACATAAAGATCTTGTCCCAAACAATAGTCATGTAAAAGATGGAGGCTCATTGGCTTACCATTTAAAAGTTATGACCAAGGTTAATTTTTTTAAACAAATTTTACCTTGAAAAATGACCTTGACTGATGACCTTGACTTTGGTACCTTCATAAAGGTCTTGTCCAGAGCAATGATCATGTGAAATCTGTATGACTTACCATTCATAAGTTTTGACCAAGGTTAAAGTTTTTTCGAAGAAAGTTTACCATGAAAAATTACATTGACCTTGACTGATGACCTTGAGCTTGGTACCTACAGAAAGGTCTTGTCCCAAGCATTGATCATGTGAAATATGAAAGCTCTTTGATTTATCATTCAGAAGTTATGACCAAGGTGTATTTTTTTAAAGAAATTTTACCTTGAAAAATTACCTTGACCTTGACTGATGACCTTGAGCTTGGTACCTACAGAAAGGTCTTGTCCTAAGCATTGATCATGTGAAATATGAAAGCTTTTTGATTTACCATTCACTGTAGTCAGGCCTACAGTTTGCAGCAAATTTGCAGAAAACCGTTCTAGCAAATAGTTTGCAGAAAGTTTGCAGCAATGATGAAGTAGTTAAATTGATATATATGAGCCGTTTAACAAAAAAGAACCATGTTGGGAGGGTGAAAAGTATCAACTTGGGGACAGACTACACTATCTAGGTAGGCTGGCCAGAATCAAAACTTTTCTGGTTTACATCATTTTCTTAATATAAAGATCTTTTCTGTGTTGAGCCTCTGGGTGACCTCTGCTGAATGATCTGATCTCTTTTTTAAATTTTCACTTCATACTGTACCAAGATTCTTTGAGCTTGTGCATAAAAATTCATATATCTTTAATTATTTAAATGAAAATGATATATTAGATTGAATACAGTATTGGGCTGCTATAAACACTATTTTAGTAATAATGAAGTGACTGGATCATATAAGAATAAATTCTTGGTATTTCTTCTACCAATATTGCCATACTTATATACAATGTATGCTTAGATCAGAATGGACATATATGCAGGCTCATCTTAGTCTTTACTGTCTACTAAAGCCTTGCGTAGGCCTACAGCAGGAAATACTTTGATCATCATCGGAAGGGGGAATAATTTCTCAAAATAGCTGTTTACAGTTGGAATGAAACAAAGATTTTTTTTCAAAGTTCATCTCCTTGCAACTTTCCTGCTAAGTGCATGATCTAACTAATAGAAAATGTGTTCTCACAAACTTACTGCAAACTTCCTGCTTGCGAATAGTTTACAGGAACACATTTCTTTATTCAAGAAGTTTGCAGAATGTTTCCTGCAAATAGATTTTCTGCCGCAAACACATGTTAAGTTGCTGCCAACTGTTCTTGCAAACAGATTAGTTTGCAGCAAATTTGCAGCAAATTTGCAGCAAACTTTTTATTTCTGTAAGGGATACATATGTAGTGCTTAAAGTGTAGACTCCTGTCAGACTGCGCAGACTGACTAGGATCAAAACTTTTTGCACCTTACTTATTTTCTGCTCCTAGACTGATCAATCTACAGTCATGTGAAAGAATTTTGGAATTCCTTCCTCTGATAAACCTATGCTGGACCCAATCTGTTTATCAAATATTTATTTTACAAAATTCCCAGATAGTCCCTTTTTGTGTGACGGGTCACATATATATAATTCTCGTCTATGGAATGGATTGATACTTTGGTACCTAGGATAATGCCCTTACAGGAGTAAATGAATGAGTGGTCATCGAATACCGAATTTATTAAATGTATCATTTATAAACAGATAAAATGAGGCTTTGCCGTGTTTTTATCTGTTTTAGATGACGAGTTTAATAAATTCTGTATTTTATGAACACAAATTTGATATTCTATTTATCATATGACCCGAATTCTTGCAAAAAGCCATCAAAATTCTTGAAATTCAACATTTCAATTTTCCGCCAAACTTATAATGTTGTTTAAAACTGACGTCAAAATATAGGGATATGATGTCATTTTGGTAGTAACAAAATAGCATTGCCTTTCCCTATGGGCTCATTTGCATAGTTATTCCATTCATTAAAATAAACAATATACCAACTTACCCCAGCCTTGGGCGTTGATGTGAGTTGCCTGTCTGGAAAAAAATCAAAGTAATATACAGTAAAACTTGGGTTAAGCAAGCTCAAATGCAGTTACTGATGGAAATGTTCTCTTAACCCTTTGCTGTTTAATCCCTGCTTTTTACGTGCCTGTGATTTTATGATTGAGAAAACATTGTGAAAAAAGAAGAAATTGCTTCTGACAAGCAATTTCTTCTTTTTCCACACTATTTTCTACCCTACTGAATGGTTATTTTTAAGATTAAATCCCCTTTAAATTTTCGTCTGCAAAACCTTTGAATTTGGACAGGTCCAAAATTTTGTAAAACAGGAAAGTGTTAATACATTTTGTACAATATTTCATGACAATTATTAGAGGTTTATTTGGAAGCATATAAATATTATAACATCAATCTTCATAATCGTTTAAACTTTGAAATTTATTAGAATTGTCTCATTGAGAAGGCTCAAACAACAAAAGAATAATAAACATTTTTATGTCCCCGCATCGATAGATCGGGGCATATTGTTTTACTCATGGCCGTCTGTCCGTCTGTCTGTCTGTCTGTCCATCCGTCTGTCTGTCTGTCTGTCCGTCTGTCTGTCCGAAAACTTAACCTTACCAATATCTTCAAGCCTATTCAAGATACAAAGCTCATTTTTGGCATGATGATAGGTCTCAATGATCCACATCCGCTGGTACCAAAGTCAAGGTCATGTGACAAGGTCAAGGTCATCTGTAGGGTCAAACTTTGACAAGAGGACCAAGATGGTCCTAGATCTCTCACCTGAGTCTCTATGACCCCTGGGACATCACTTTATTTAGATAGGCAGATGTAAAAAAGAAGATAATTGCCTAAGATCAATACCATGGAACATTTTCAGCGAAGAGCAAGACAGATATGCCTTTTTGCTCTTTGATTCTATGTAAAAAGGGATGCACCCGGGTGGACCCCAAAAGTGACCCCAGGGTCTTGATATGAACAAACTTGGAAGAGGTCCTTAAGATGATGCTACATTCTAAATATGAAAGCTGTCTGCCTTCTGGTTTCAGAGAAGATTTTTGAAGGTTTTCCCATTTTCACCCATTGTGCTCATATGAGCTGAAAGGGATGCGCCCAGGTGGAGCCCAAATATGACCCAAGGGTCTTGATATGAACAAACTTGGTAGAGGTCCACTAGATGATGCTACATATCAATTATGAAAGCTTTCTGCCTTCTGGTTTCAAAGAAGAAGATTTTTGAAGATTTTCATTTTTTACCCTTCGTGCTCATTAGAGATAAAGGGATGCACCTGTGCAAAGCCCAAATATGACCCAAAGGTCTTGTTATGAACAAACTTGGTAGAGGCCCACAAGGTGATGCTACACACCAAATATTAAAGCTGTCTGCCATCTGGTTACAGAGAAGAAGATTTTAGAAGATTTTCGCTCTTTGATTCTATGTAAAAAGGCCCGTGCAAAGCCCAAACATGACCCCAGGGTCTTGATATGAACAAACTTTGTAGAGGTCCACTAGATGATGCTACATACCAAATTTGAAAGTTGTCTGCCTTCTGGTTTCATAGAAGAAGATTTTTGAAGATTTTCATCTTTTTACCCTTTGTGCTCACAAGAGATAAAGGGATGCACCCGTGCAAAGCCCAAATATGACCCAAAGGTCTTGTTATGAACAAACTTGGTAGAGGCCCACAAGGTGATGCTACACACCAAATATTAAAGCTGTCTGCCATCTGGTTACAGAGAAGAAGATTTTAGAAGATTTTCGCTCTTTGATTCTATGTAAAAAGGCCCGTGCAAAGCCCAAACATGACCCCAGGGTCTTGATATGAACAAACTTTGTAGAGGTCCACTAGATGATGCTACATACCAAATTTGAAAGTTGTCTGCCTTCTGGTTTCATAGAAGAAGATTTTTGAAGATTTTCATCTTTTTACCCTTTGTGCTCACAAGAGATAAAGGGATGCACCCGTGCAAAGCCCAAATATGACCCAAGGGCCTAGTTATGAACAAACTTGGTAGGGGCCCACTAGGTGATGCTACACACCAAATATTTTAGCTGTCTGCCATCTGGTTACAGAGAAGAAGATTTTTAAAGATTTTCGCTCTTTGATTCTATGTAAAAGGGTTGGGCCCGGGCAAAGCCCAAATATGACCCCAGGGTCTTGATATGAACAAACTTGGTAGAGGTCCACTAGATGATGCTACATACCAAATATGAAAGCTGTCTACCTTCTTGTTTCAGAGAAGAAGATTTTTAAAGATTTTCATATTTTCACCCTTTTTGTTAAGGGTAAAGGGAAAGTTAAGGGTGGATTTCATTTATTTGAACAACTTTGGTAGAGCTTGACCCAAGGAACATCCCTGCCAAGTTTCATCAAGATTGGCCCACTGGTTTAGGAGGAGAAGATGTTTAAAGAAATTGTGGACGACGGACGACGCACGACTGACATTCTACGATCCCAATAGCTCAACTTGAGCACTTTGTGCTCAGGTGAGCTAAAAAAAAAAAGCCGTTATGGGGGCATTCGTGTTTCACAAACACATCTTGTTTCTTATAAGAATGTCTACTTTATCAGAGATTTTGCTTACAGTTAGGAAACTTTTTAAAGAGGTCCCTTAAAATTAATAAAAGTGGTTGCTTTTTTCGAGGAGGTTGCTCAAGAAATACAAACTGTATGTGCAAGGAGGAGCACCCTTTCTATGTGCCAAATCTAAAATGAATTTTTTATATAAGTGTTTAGAGAAAATTCACCTAAAAATCAAGGGAAAAGGGTCTAATAGACATCAACTTTAATGTTTTTTAAATAAAAATACGCATGCTCAATAAAATCTCCCTGACTATGTTATGTATAGCTCCTGGTTTCTTAAATATAAAACTAGGACACAAGGTGCAATTTTTTTGCATTACATGTTTTTCTGAAAAAAAAAAAACCTTATTAAGCAGCTCTACCAATAGCACAAAGTAAAGACTCTGGTCAGACTGTTGGGCTGGACAGGCTCATCAGACAGACAGACATGGTGAACCCAATAAACCCCCCTCTACTTTGTATAGTAAGTTTAAAGTAAATGCTGTTTCTCAGTACATAATTGGGGGGGGGGGTGTTAGTATTAGAGTGGGGGCTTTTATCAGAAGAAATATAGAATACAGAATTCAGACTCTGATTATACTTACCAGGTACAGCCTTGTCCACATTCTCACTTGAGGTATCTTGTTGCTCCTGCAATTTAATAACAAGAGCACTGAGCATAAGGGTCCGAGGTTATAAAACTTTTCTCAATCTCAATTCAAAATTTTCTCAAATTTCAATTTGAGATTAAAGTCATGATTCTGTTTTAATACTTATTTTAAGGTATTCCCATAAAAGATATTATAATATGACCTATGTCGCTGTAGTGAAATATCCCCCTTGAATATTTTTGATATTACACGGGTTTTATTACACTAGTGGAATAACTATGCAAATGAGCTAAAAACGAAGAACAACATCACATTTTTGTTAGGAAAATGACGCAATAATGGATATGCTGACTTCATTTTGCAAACGGCGTCATATGTTTTGCGGAATAAAATAAATAGATAAAATTCTCAGTTGAGCCTGAGAAAAGTTTTATAACCTCTGGCCCTGATGCTGGATAGTGAAAAATTCTTATTTGAGCTAGAGCTAACACTGAATTCCCTGCAAGTGTTTTCAGAGAATTGATTGATTGAATGGAGTTTAGGCCGCTTTCAACATTTTTTAGTTATAAATAGTACTAAGTACTATTTTCTATGCCACATGTCCATGGACAAGTTTATAACAAGACAAATATAAGAATGGTACTTAACAGGTCTAAAGAGATTGATTATCAAAATGTTAATATCAAAGAGCAGAAACATTGTTTTAAATGAAGAAAATGCTGTACTCCATCATTTTCTTCATTAAAAATATTTTCTCAAAACTGATTGATATTCCTTTTTGCAGACAAAATCTTTTCGATCCTGGACAAGTAGAAAATCATCTTTTACTTGTCTGAGGACAAGTAGAGAAATTCTGTATTTTCACATCTCTGGTGTTACAGCTCTTGAGAATCTGGTTAGCTCTTGTGATGTTGAACATACAAATTTCAAGAAGATAACTTTAATAACCAGAAACATGACAATGGCTTAAGTTTAACACTTGACAACACTCATGCATATGTCAATGCCATCTTCTAGGCCAATGATACTAAGGTGATGCTAATGGCTCAACTTTTGGATCCAAAACAGCTGATCTAAAGATAATGTGATTTTGTTAAGCATATAGTAAGTATACATTCCTGAACTACTGTCTTCTTCTTTTTGCCATGACAGGTCTTCAAAAAACGACAATAAGCCAAAGAATCAATGCCAATATTGTATTGAAATTTCTCATTAAGAGTGAAAAGGGACTATTTTGGATTGATTGATTGAATGGAGCTTTCAACATTTTTTCAGTTATATCGCAGTGGCTTGAGCACCTAACAATGGATTCCTGGTATTACTCTCACCAGTGCAACCACCACATTCTTTCCAAGCCTCCAGCTTCTATCTCACATAGGTCAACAATTATCAACCCATTGGTGAGAGACAAATAGACGGATAGAATGAGTACCGCCGTTGGGGATTGAACCCAGCACCTCTAAATTGACAGTCCGATGTGCTACCAACTACACTATGACGGTGGCTCTAAAAAAGTAAATAAAGGGGAATAACTAAAAAATTAAGATAGGAGGAAATTGTGGTTTTTGTGTACTGTACCTTGCTTTCATGAGAGGAACAGAACTGCCTAGTTTCTAGTCAATTGGATATATGGTGACAAGGTTAAGCTGCGGACATAAATGTCCATTCTGCCCGCCCATCACATGCCAAAAATGATCACATATCATATTTCTTCTTATAAACGCTCCCGGGAGCTATATATAACATGGTCATTATTGATAAAGTATGGATTTTCTGATTAAAAAAACAACAACATTAAAAATGGTGTCTTTTGGGCCCTTTCTTCCTGTAATTTGTTGTGAATTTCCTCTATACAATCATATACATGTAAATGATTGATTAGAAGAAAATCATCTCAAATTAGTGGAATGTCTCAAAAAATTCCTAGAATTTTTTGCATTTGAAGTGGGCTTTCTAAGTAAAAAATGTTGGGTCCTTCTATTACGGAGGGCCCTTTTATAAGAGGAAATACAGTAATACATCCTGTTTTTCAGGGGTAAGAAAAACCGTTAGTAACTTACATTTGCAGCAGCTTTCCTTTTTCTTTGGCCCCCCCTCTTTGTCTTCTTTGGGGTTGATGCTTAAAAGACAAAATCAAACAAGATGTGTTTGTGAAACACAAATGCTCCCGTAACAGCAATTTTTTCAAAATGTTGATTTTGACAGATGACTTGAAACCTTGAAATATTACCTTGACCTTGATACCTACTGATGCACATCACTGAGATCTTTAATCATGCAAATTATGAAAAAGGTATCTAAAATAGGCTTAAATGAACTGAACAGTATTAACGTAAAGTTTTTAATAAGTTTGACCTTGATAGGAACATTCTGGTAAAGTTTCATTGAAATCATCCCAGTGGTTCAGGAGAGGATGTCTTTCAAAGTTTTCGGGCTCAAAATAAGCCCCGCCCTGCCACACCCATATTTATGAGTCAATCAAAATTTGGCAAATGATTTTTGAAAAGGGTCACTTAAATATTAGGAACAATCTGGTAAAGTTTCATTAGAATTGGCCAAGTGGTTCAGGAGGAGATGTCGTTCAAAGATTTCAAAGAGAAAAAATGCCATGCCATGCCACTCCAATATTTATGGGCCAATCAAAATTTTACCAACAAATTTTGAAAAGGGTCAACCAAAGAACACTCTGGTAAAGTTTTATTGAAATTGGCCCAGTGGTTCAGAAGAAGAAGTTTTCAAGATTGTTGACGATGGTCGACGGATGAGGCACAACCTAGGACGGACTCAGGGTGATCCTAAAAGCTTCCCTTGAGCATGTTGGGCTCAGGTGAGCTAAAAAGGAAAAATTGCATACAACAAGTTTTCTCACTTTCTAACAAAATATCCTGATATTTCAAAAGGTACGCTATGAAAGAAGTATAGGTTCGCCATTTAAGCATCCGTGGCAGTGTTACAAACCAAGTTTTATTCCAATTACCCTGTCCAAACAAGCACTTGTGACGTTGGAAAGGGAAAATTGCCAGTGTATCTATATTACACATTTTCAAGAGGGTTTAAAATTTTATAACCAAATGATTTTAACCTCAATAGAAAATAATGGTCATTTCATTGCAATATAATTCAAAAATAAAATAACAATAATGTGAGAATACCAAAATGCACAAACCTTTAACAAAATCAAAGCCATGAAGGGCCTGAAAGTCGCTACAACAGATGTATTAGTTAAACAAGACTTGCTTTTTATGACCCTATCAGAGAAGGTTTTAAAAAGTATTGAAGGAAATGAAATTAATATTGAATTGTATATAACAAGAGATGCTTGTCTCTTAAAAATTAGATCTATTGAACCTCCACAATAAATTCTATGCACCTTTGAATTTTCAAAATTGTGACCTGTCACGCTAAATGGGACCTTATCCGAACTCCAAAAATCCAAATTTTGACAAACTTGTCAGACCCAGCGCAGGTTAACCAGATCCCGTATGCGAAAAGTGAATAGTGAATACAGAGTAAGATAGGGTAAATACCCCAGATTTAGAAAATTACATAAAAGTGAAAAGCGTCGGCCCTAGTCTGGCTGCGCCGACAGTACAGACTGACTAGGGTCAATATTTTTCACACATGCCATAAGGTCCCTTTCAGTGTGATGGGTCACAATTATACATGTACCTTTATCAATATTTGAGCTATGTGCAAGACAAGATTTGTACATGGATGGACAGACAGGCTGATGCCAGTATAACCCCCTAAAACGATCAGGGTTCTCCTAAGAATAATTGGAAGCTGTAGTGGCAGCATCGTTGGAAGCTTACAATACAGTGTTTATGCAAGTAATTGTGATTATGTGAATAAAAACATTTGGGAAAAGAATAAATTGCTCATGTTGAGCAATTTCTTCTTTTCCAATAATGTTTTTATGCATATTTATTGTACAAAATGTACAAAGTTTAGCCTTATTTCATCAGTTTTTGACATAAGATAACTAAAATTTCTCTATTTGATGACCATTTTTAAGAAATTAAGCGGTGGAGTAGTTTTAAAGCTGTGAGGCATAACACTGTTTTAGATGAAGCTGTAGTGGGGCTGATACAGCTTATTGGGCTGGGGAGAACACTGACGATCGTTTTGCTGGTTTATGGTTTATTGGGGTTTTACGCCGTTTTCAACTGCTATGGTCATTACGCAGCGACTGGAGCACCAAACCATGGATTCTAGTTTTTTTCATACCAGTACTTTCACAATACCCTAACCGAGCCTCCTGCTTTTCCTCTACATAGGTTCACGATATGGGTGACATTCTTTTAGTGGAGCTACAAAAAGTTTTGCTGGGGTATAATAAAACATACTTGTCAAAACTTCTAACCAGCCTATTATTTTCTGTCACAAATGACATTTTGAGACGGGATGAATACAATCATCGGTTTTCATTGAACAGAATAATAATTTTCGAAGTGAAAAAGATGAAAATGTTACCACTATTCTGGTTCTTGAGAATAAGTATTTAAAAACAAGAGGACCAAGATGGTCCTAGATCGCTCACCTGAGTCTCTATGACCCCTGGGATATCACATTAATTAGAAAGGCAGATGTCAAAAAGAAGATAATTGCCTAAGATCAATACCATGGAACATTTTCAGCAAAGAGCAAGACAGATATGCCTTTTTGCTCTTTGATTCTATGTAAAAAGGGATGCACCCGGGTGGACCCCAAAAGTGACCCCAGGGTCTTGATATGAACAAACTTGGAAGAGGTCCATAAGATGATGCAACATTCTAAATATGAAAGCTGTCTGCCTTCTGGTTTCAGAGAAGAAGATTTTTGAAGGTTTTCCCATTTTCACCCATCGTGCTCATATGAGCTGAAAGGGATGCACTCGGGTGGAGCCCAAATATGACTCAAGGGTCTTGATATGAGCAAACTTGGTAGGGGCCCACAAGATGATGACACACACCAAAAATGAAAGTAGTGTACCCTCTGGTTTCAATTAAAGAAGATTTTAAAAGATTTTCGCTCTTTGATTCTATGTAAAAAGGGTTGGGCCCGGGTGGAGCCCAAATATGACCCCAGGGTCTTGATATGAACAAACTTGGTAGAGGTCCACTAGATGATGCTACATACCAATTATGAAAGCTGTCTGCCTTCTGGTTTCATAGAAGAAGATTTTTGAAGATTTTCATTTTTTTACCCTTCGTGCTCATAAGAGATAAAGGGATGTACCTGTGCAAAGCCCAACATTGACCCAAAGGTCTTGATATGAACAAACTTGGTAGAGGCCGACTAGGTGATGCTACACACCAAATATAAAAGCTGTCTGCCATCTGGTTACAGAGAAGAAGATTTTAAAAGATTTTCGCTCTTTGATTCTATGTAAAAAGGGTTGGGCCCAGGCAAAGCCCAAACATAACCCCAGGGTCTTGATATGAACTTTGTAGAGGTCCACTAGATGATGCTACTTACCAAATTTGAAAGTTGTCTGCCTTCTGCTTTCATAGAAGAAGATTTTTGAAGATTTTTATTTTTTTACCCTTCGTGCTCATAAGAGATAAAGGGATGCACCCGTGAAAAGCCCAAATATGACCCAAGGGTCTTGTAATGAACAAACTTGGTAGGGGCCCACTATGTGATGCTACACACCAAATATTTAAGCTGTCTGCCATCTGGTTACAGAAAAGAAGATTTTTAAAGATTTTCGCTCTTTGATTCTATGTAAAAAGGGTTGGGCCCGGGCAAAGCCCAAATATGACCCCAGGGTCTTGATATGAACAAACTTGGTAGAGGTCCGCTAGATGATGCTACATATAAAATATGAAAGCTGTCTGCTTTCTGGTTTCAGAGAAGAAGATTTTGAAAGATTTTCATATTTTCACCCTTTTTGTTAAGGGTAAAGGGAAAGTTAAGGGTGGATTTCATTTATTTGAACAACTTTGGTAGAGCTTGACCCAAGGAATATCCACATTGAAACAACAATTTATTAGCCTTTTACTGCACAATCCAATGTTTTAGTCACCAGAATGGTTATCTTAAGGAAAACATTGATTGAAAAGAAAGAATTGCTTGTAAAAAAGATTTTCTTCTTTTATCCGAATGCTTTTTACATTTTTTTTAATTCATTTTTGGAGATGGGCTCAGTAGATGACAAAACTTTTCCCGGTTCAGTTTAAAACCATATAAAACCAATACAGAAGCAAGTCTTTGAAACAGTCATATCTTTTTTTTGTCAGAAGTTAAAAAGAGGTCAAAAAATGTTATTGTATTTACTTAGACTTTAAAAAAATCTCAACATATAAGTCAATGAGATGATTCTCTTTGCAGATGTTGCCAATTGAGAGAAAAAATTCAGAATTCATTTTCGTTACAAAAGATTGTATGTTTGAACTGCATAAGTTATCTCTCTCTTTTTCTTTCTTTTTTTTTTAAATTGAAATAATTAAACTTTTTAAGCACATGTACGGCGTTTCAGAGATTCACCGGTAGTGGTAATTCGTTTCGTGTTCGTTTCCGAACATTTCTTTAATTAAATAATTTTTTTAAGTCAAAATACCGATTTTAAAAAAGGTAAAAGAGATTCGGGACAGTTCGAAGGACACGGACTAATCATTTACTTGTTACGAACAAATCGGGTCAATTATATTGTCTTATGATTGTCTTCATCTAAATTGGGGCCCTGCTCGAATTCAATTACCGGTATATAATTAGTGAATCAACTGCTTCGATCAATATATTAATATGTATATTTCACGTGTTTCGTTTATGCCTAACAATCGCCAAAACACATTGTCAGGCAGAGTCTAGATTAAATTCATTGATAGTCAGGCTCCGCCTACAAGGTCTACAAATAACCGATTACGATTGGCTTTTGGTGTCAATTAACGCCACGCCTACCGCGCCCTTCTATCGGACTTCAGATATGGCTATTATCGATTTTTCACGCGACAGTTAGCCTAACTTACATAAACAATCAAATACATGTTATACACAGCCAAGAGGTATATTGAGAAAAGTTGTCGTCTCAGACAACACAACTGTCGTTTACAAGAGCCCTGCTTTCAACGAAAACCCCTTAACTGTAAATAAAAACAAATTGTGGTTACGAGCTTTTCGTCAAAAAACGATGTTATTCTTTTTCTGAAACGCGTCTTGAGGTTGCTTAAGAAATACAAACTGTATGTGCAAGGAGGAGCACCCTTTGCAAGTGCCAAATCTCAAATGAATTTTTTATATAAGTGTTTAGAGAAAATTCACCCAAAATTCAAGGGAAAAGGGTCTAATAGACATCAACTTTAATGTTTTTTAAATAAAAATACGCATGCTCAATAAAATCTCCCTGACTATGTTATGTATAGCTCCTGGGAGCATTTATTTGGAGAAATATGGTATTCAATTTCTTAAATACAAAACTGGGACACAAGGTGCAATTTTATTTGCATTATCTGTTTTTCTGAAAAAAAAAAACCTTATTAAGCAGCTGTACCAATAGCACAAAGTAAAGACTCTGGTCAGACTGTTGGGCTGGACAGGCTCATCTGACAGACAGACATGGTGAACCCAATAAACCCCCCTCTACTTTGTATAGTAAGTTTAAAGTAAATGCTGTTTCTCAGTACATAATTGTGGGGGGGGGGGGGGGGGGTTAGTATTAGAGTGGGGGCTTTTATCAGAAGAAATATGGAATACAGAATTCAGACTCTGATTATACTTACCAGGTACAGTCTTGTCCACACTCTCACTTGAGGTATCTTGTTGCTCCTGCAATTTAATAACAAGAGCACTGAGCATAAGGGTCCGAGGTTATAAAACTTTTCTCCATCTCAATTCAAAATTTTCTCAAATTTCAATTTGCGATCAAAGTCATGATTCTGTTTTAATACTTATTTTAAGGTATTCCCATAAAAGATATTATAATATGATCTATGTCATATGTAGTGAAATATCCCTGTTGAATATTTTTGATATTACACGGGTGTTATTACACTAGTGGAATAACTATGCAAATGAGCTAAAAACGAAGAACAACGTCATATTTATGTTAGGAAAATGACGTCATAATGGATATGCTGACGTCATTTTGCAAACGTCGTCATATGTTTCGCAGAATAAAATAAATAGATAAAATTCTCAGTTGAGCCTGAGAAAAGTTTTATAACCTCTGGCCCTGATGCTGGATAGTGAAAAATTCATATTTGAGCTAGAGCTAACACTGAATTCCCTGCAAGTGTTTTCAGATAATTGATTGATTGAATGAAGTTTAGGCCGCTTTCAACATTTTTTAGTTATAAATAGTACTAAGTACTATTTTCTATGCCACTTGTCCATGGACAAGTTTATAACAAGACAAATATTAGAATGGTACTTAACAGGTCTAAAGAGATTGATTATCAAAATGTTAATATCAAAGAGCAGAAACATTGTTTTTAATGAAGAAAATGCTGTACTCCACCATTTTCTTCATTAAAAATATTTTCTCAAAACTGATTGATATTCCTTTTTGCAGACAAAATCTTTTCGATCCTGGACAAGTAGAAAATCATCTTTTACTTGTCTGAGGACAAGTAGAGAAATTCTGTATTTTCACATCTCTGGTGTTACAGCTCTTGAGAGTCTGTTTAGCTCTTGTGATGTTGAACATACAAATTTCAAGAAGATAACTTTAATAACCAGAGACATGACAATGGCTTAAGTTTAACACTTGCCAACACTCATGCATATGTCAATGCCATCTTCTAGGCCAATGATACCAAGGTGATGCTAATGGCTCAACTTTTGGATCCAAAACAGCTGATCTAAAAATAATGTGATTTTGTTAAGCATATAGTAAGTATACATTCCTGAGCTACTGTCTTCTTTTTTTTTGCCATGACAGGTCTTCAAAAAAAGACAATAAGCCAAACAATCAATGCCAATATTGTATTGAAATTTCTCATTAAGAGTGAAAAGGGACTATTTTGGATTGATTAATTGAATGGAGCTTTCAACATTTTTTCAGTTATATCGCAGTGGCTGGAGCACCTAACAATGGATTCCTGGTATTACTCTCACCAGTGCAACCACCAATTTCTTTCCAAGCCTCCAGCTGCTATCTCACATAGGTCTACAATTATCAACCCATTGGTGAGAGACAAATAGACGGATAGAAAGAGTACCGCCATTGGGGATTGAACCCAGCACCTCTAAATTGACAGTCCGATGTGCTACCAACTGCACTATGACGGTGGCTCTAAAAAAGTAAATAAAGGGGAATAACTAAAAAATTAAGATAGGAGGAAATTGTGGTTTTTGTGTACTGTACCTTGCTTTCATGAGAGGAACAGAACTGCCTAGTTTCTAGTCAATTGGACATATGGTGACAAGGTTAAGCTGCGGACATAAATGTCCATTCTGCCCGCCCATCACATGCCAAAAATGATCACATATCATATTTCTTCTTATAAACGCTCCCGGGAGCTATATATAACATGGTCATTATTGATAAAGTATGGATTTTTCTGATTAAAAAAACAACAACATTAAAAATGGTGTCTTTTGGCCCTTTCTTCCTTTAATTTGTTGTGAATTTCCTCTATACAATCATATACATGTAAATGATTGATTAGAAGAAAATCATCTCAAATTAGTGGCAGGTCTCAAAAAATTCCTAGAATTTTGGCATTTGAAGTGGGCTTTCTAAGTAAAAAATGTTGGGTCCTTCTATTAGGGAGGGCCCTATTATTAGAGGAAATACAGTAATACATCCTGTTTTTCAGGGGTAAGAAAAACCGTAAGAACTTACATTTGCAGGAGCTTTCCTTTTTCTTTGGCCCCCCCTCTTTGTCTTCTTTGGGGTTGATGCTTAAAAGACAAAATCAAACAAGATGTGTTTGTGAAACACAAATGCTCCCGTAACAGCAATTTTTTCAAAATGTTGGTTTTGACAGATGACTTGAAACCTTGAAATATTACCTTGACCTTGATACCTACTGATGCACATCACTGAGATCTTTAATCATGCAAATTATGAAAAAGGTATCTAAAATAGGCTTAAATGAACTGAACTGTATTAACGTAAAGTTTTTAATAAGTTTGACCTTGATAGATGACCTTGACCTAGTCACATGACCTTAACCTAGATATGAAAGGGTCACCAAAGGAACATTCTGGTAAAGTTTCATTGGAATCATCCCAGTGGTTCAGGAGAGGATGTCTTTCAAAGTTTTCGGGCTCAAAATAAGCCCTGCCCTGCCACACCCATATTTATGAGTCAATCAAAATTTGGCAAATGATTTTTGAAAAGGGTCACTTATATATTAGGAACAATCTTGTAAAGTTTCATTGGAATTGGTTAAGTGGTTCAGGAGGAGATGTCGTTCAAAGATTTCAAAGAGAAAAAAAGCCATGCCATGCCACGCCCATATTTATGGGCCAATCAAAATTTCACCAACAAATTTTGAAAAGGGTCAACCAAAGAACACTCTGGTAAAGTTTTATTGAAATTGGCCCAGTGGTTCAGAAGAAGAAGTTTTCAAGATTGTTGACAATGGTCGACGGATGAGGCACAACCTAGGACGGACTCAGGGTGATCCTAAAAGCTCCCCTTGAGCATGTTGGGCTCAGGTGAGCTAAAAAGGAAAAATTGCATACAACAAGTTTTCTCACTTTCTAACAAAATATCCTGATATTTCAAAAGGTACGCTATGAAAGAAGTATAGGTTCGCCATTTAAGCATCCGTGGCAGTGTTACAAACCAAGTTTTATTCCAATTACCCAGTCCAAACAAGCACTTGTGACGTTGGAAAGGGAAAATTGCCAGTGTATCTATATTACACAATTTTCAAGAGGGTTTAAAATTTTATAACCAAATGATTTTAACCTCAATAGAAAATAATGGTCATTTCATTGCAATATAATTCATAAATAAAATAACAATAATGTGGGAATACCAAAATGCACAAACCTTTAACAAAATCAAAGCCCTGAAGGGCCTGAAAGTCGCTTCAACATATGTATTAGTTAAACAAGACTTGCTTTTTATGACCCTATCAGAGAAGGTTTTAAACAGTATTGAAGGAAATGAAATTAATATTGAATTGTATGTAACAAGAGATTCTTGTCTCGCAAAAATTAGATCTTTTGAACCTCTCTACAATAAATTCTATG
Organism: Fragum whitleyi; assembly: GCA_948146395.1. Taxonomy (NCBI): domain Eukaryota; kingdom Metazoa; phylum Mollusca; class Bivalvia; order Cardiida; family Cardiidae; genus Fragum; species Fragum whitleyi. The sequence continues at coordinate 13,027,303 of OX411558.1, forward strand.
CACCTTTGAATTTTCAAAATTGTGACCTGTCACGCTAAATGGGATCTTATCCGAACTCCAAAAATCCAAATTTTGACAAACTTGTCAGACCCAGCGCAGGTTAACCAGATCCCGTATGCGAAAAGTGAATACAGAGTAAGATAGGGTAAATACCCCAGATTTAGAAAATTACATAAAAGTGAAAAGCGTCGGCCCTAGTCTGGCTGCGCCGACAGTACAGACTGACTAGGGTCAATATTTTTCACACATGCCATAAGGTCCCTTTCAGTGTGATGGGTCACAATTATACATGTACCTTTATCAATATTTGAGCTATGTGCAAGACAAGATTTGTACATGGACGGACAGACAGGCTGATGCCAGTATAACCCCCTAAAACGATCAGGGTTCTCCTAAGAATAATTGGAAGCTGTAGTGGCAGCATCGTTGGAAGCTTACAATACAGTGTTTATGCAAGTAATTGTGATTATGTGAATAAAAACATTTGGGAAAAGAATAAATTGCTCATGTTGAGCAATTTCTTCTTTTCCAATAATGTTTTTATGCATATCTATTGTACAAAATGTACAAAGTTTTGCCTTATTTCATCAGTTTTTGACATAAGATAACTAAAATTTCTCTATTTGATGACCATTTTTAAGAAACTAAGCGGTGGGGTAGTTTTAAAGCTGTGAGGCATAACACTGTTTTAGATGAAGCTGTAGTGGGGCTGATACAGCTTATTGGGCTGGGGAGAACACTGACGATCGATTTGCTGGTGTATGGTTTATTGGGGTTTTACGCCGTTTTCAACTGCTATGGTCATACCGCAGCGACTGGAGCACCAACCATGGATTCTAGTTATGCCCCCGTATCGAGAGATTGGGGGCATATTGTTTTACTCATATCCATCTGTCTGTCTGTCCGTCTGTCTGTCCGTCTGTCTGTCTGTCCGAAAACTTAACCCGAAAACTTAACCTTGCCAATATCTTCAAGCATATTCAAGATACAAAGCTAATATTTTGCATTATGATAGATCTCAATGATCCGCATCGGCTGGTACCAAAGTCAAGGTCATGCCACAAGGTCAAGGTCATCTGTCAAGGTCAAACTTTGAAAAAACTTCACCCGAAAACTTAACCTTGCCAATATCTTCAAGCCTATTCAAGATACAAAGCTAATATTTGGCATGATGATAGATCTCAATGATCTGCATCCGCTGGTACCAAAGTCAAGGTCATGTGACAAGTTAAAGGTCATCTGTCAAGGTCAAACTTTGAAAAAAAAATGCTGTTACGGGGGCATTCGTGTTTCACAAACACATCTTGTTTTTTTCATACCAGTACTTTCACAATACCCTAACCGAGCCTCCTGCTATTCCTCTACATAGGTTCACGATATGGGTGACATTCTTTTAGTGGAGCTACAAAAAGTTTTGCTGGGGTATAATAATACATACTTGTCAAAACTTCTAACCAGCCTATTATTTTCTGTCACAAATGACATTTTGAGACGGGATGAATACAATCATTGGTTTTCATTGAACAGAATAATAATTTTCGAAGTGAAAAAGATGAAAATGTTACCACTATTCTGGTTCTTGAGAATAAGTATTTAAAAACAAGAGGACCAAGAAGAGTCTCTATGATCCCTGGGATATCACATTAATTAGAAAGGCAGATGTCAAAAAGAAGATAATTGCCTAAGATCAATACCATGGAACATTTTCAGGGAAGAACAAGACAGATATGCCTTTTTGCTCTTTGATTCAATGTAAAAAAGGGTTGCACCCGGGTGGACCCCAAAAGCGAACCCAGGGTCTTGATATGAACAAACTTGGAAGAGGTCCATAAGATGATGCAACATTCTAAATATGAAAGCTGTCTGCCTTCTGGTTTCAGAGAAGAAGATTTTTGAAGGTTTTCCCATTTTCACCCATTTTGCGCCGCCGTCATAGCGCAGTTGGTAGCGCGTCGGACTGTCATTCTAGAGGTCCCGGGTTCGATCCCCGACGGTGGCACTCATTCTTTCCGACTATTTGTCTCTCACCAATGGGTTGATAATTGTAGACCTATGTGAGATAGCAGCTGGAGGCTAGGAAAGAATGTGATGGTTGTACTGGTGAGAGAAATACCGGGGATCCATTGTTAGGTGCTCCAGCCGCCGCGATATAACTGAAATAATGTTGAAAGCGGCGTTAAACTCCATTCAATCAATCAATCAATTCACCCATTTTGCTCATATGAGCTGAAAGGGATGCACCCGGGTGGAGCCCAAATATGACTCAAGGGTCTTGATATGAGCAAACTTGGTAGGGGCCCACAAGACGATGCTACATACCAAAAATGAAAGCAGTGTGCCCTCTGGTTTCAATTAAAGATGATTTTAAAAGATTTTCGCTCTTTGATTCTATGTAAAAAGGGTTGCGCACTATGGAGCCCAAATATGACCCCAGGGTCTTAATATGAACAAACTTGGTAGAGGTCCACTAGATGATGCTACATACCAATTATGAAAGCTGTCTGCCTTCTGGTTTCAAAGAAGAAGATTTTTGAAGATTTTCATTTTTTATCCTTCGTGCTCATAAGAGATAGAGGGATGCACCTGTGCAAAGCCCAACATTGACCCAAAGGTCTTGATATGAACAAACTTGGTAGAGGCCCACTAGGTGATGCTACACACCAAATATAAAAGCTGTCTGCCATCTGGTTACAGAGAAGAAGATTTTAAAAGTTTTTTTTTCTTTGATTCTATTTAAAAAGGGTTGGGCCAAGGCAAAGCCCAAAAATGACCCCAGGGTCTTGATATGAACAAATTTTGTAGAGGTCCACTAGATGATGCTACATGCCAAATTTGAAAGTTGTCTGCCTTCTGGTTTCATAGAAGAAGGTTTTTGAAGATTTTCATTTTTTTACCCTTCGTGCTCATAAAAGATAAAGGGATGCACCCGTACAAAGCCCAAATATGACCCAAGGGTCTTGTTTTGAACAAACTTGGTAGGGGCCCACTATGTGATGCTACACACCAAATATTTAAGCTGTCTGCCATCTGGTTACAGAGAAGAAGATTTTTAAAGATTTTCGCTCTTTGGTTCTATGTAAAAAGGGTTGGGCCCAGGCAAAGCCCAAATATGACCCCAGGGTCTTGATATGAATAAACTTGGTAGAGGTCCACTAGATGATGCTACATACCAAATATGAAAGCTGTCTGCCTTCTGGTTTCAGAGAAGAAGATTTTGAAAGATTTTCATATTTTCACCCTTTTTGTTAAGGGTAAAGGGAAAGTTAAGGGTGGATTTCATTTATTTGAACAACTTTGGTAGAGCTTGACCCAAGGAACATCCCTGCCAAGTTTCATCAAGATTGGCCCACTGGTTTAGGAGGAGAAAATGTTTAAAGAATTTTTGTGGACGACGCACGACGGATGACTCACGACTGATGACGGACATTCTACGATCCCAATAGCTCACCTTGAGCACTTCGTGCTCAGGTGAGCAAAAAAATACACAAGTTTCACCATATCTCCTTATTTTGACCTTGATTGATTTTAACATTGGTGGGTGGAGTATTTTGTGGAACATTTGTTCATATCTGGGAAATATTCCATAGAATCAAATTCTTCTTTCTAGAATAATGCTTCTTTATCGATTGACTAGAAATGTTGATAGATAATTTTTTAAGAATATCTAATTTTATTTGGTCCTAAATCAGAGTTTCTGTCAAAACGAAGCGAATAACAACCCATGAGAAAATGGCGACTGGATCTATATGAGAGCGTGTCTGAATTACTGCGCATGCGCGAACTATTTTTTCAATGCTTTCCAGGGCTCTCACTAGGGTTTTGAAAGTAGGATTCCAGGAATCCAACTTCAAAAAAAGTTGGATCCAACACAAAAAAGTTAGATTCCGTCATTATGAGGGTTGATTTTGTACCATGCAAAACTATGATATTGAAACGACAATTTATTAACCTTTTACTACACAATCCAATGTTTTAGTCACCAGAATGGTTATCTTAAGGAAAACATTGATTGAAAAGAAAGAATTGCTTGTAAAAAAGATTTTCTTCTTTTATCCCAATGCTTGTTACATTTTTTTTAATTCATTTTTGGAGATGGGCTCAGTAGATGACAAAACTTTTCACGGTTCAGTTTAAAACCATATAAAACCAATACAGAAGCAAGTCTTTGAAACAGTCATATCTTTTTTTTGCCAGAAGTTAAAAAGAGGTCAAAAATTGTTATTGTATTTACTTAGACTTTAAAAAAATCTCAACATATAAGTCAATGCGATGATTCTCTTTGCAGATGTTGCCAATTGAGAGAAAAAATTCAGAATTCATTTTCATTACAAAAGATTGTATGTTTGAACTGCATTGGTTATCTCTCTCTTTTTCTTTTTTTTTTTTTAGCTTGAAATAATTAAACTTTCCAAACCACTTGTCTCTTGATTTGTGTTCATTTTTTTTTTTCATTTCAACACGTGTCTGATCAGTAGGCTGATCCGAAGCTTTCCATTTTTGAAATACGTTACCCGACGGAATTAAGCACATGTACATCGTTTCAGAGATTCACAGGTAGTGGTTATTCGTTTCGTTTTTTTTCCGGAACATTTCTTTAATTAAATAATTTTTTTTAAGTCAAAAAACCAATTTTAAAAAAGGTAAAAGAGATTCGGGACATTTCGAAGGACACAGACTAATCATTTACTTGTTACGAACAAATCGTGTCAATTATGTTGTCTTATGACTGTCTTCGTCTAAATTGGGGCCCTGCTCGAATTCAATTACCGGTATATAATTAGTGAATCAACTGCTTCGATCAATATATTAATATGTATATTTCACGTGTTTCGTTTATGCCTAACAATCGCCAAAACACATTGTCGGGCAGAGTCTAGATTCAATTTATTGATAGTCAGGTTCCGTCTACAAGGTCTACGAATAACTGATTACGATTGGCTGTTGGCGTCAATTAACGCCACGCCTACCGCGCCCTTCTATCGGACTTCAGATATGGCTATTATCGATTTTTCACACGACAGTTAGCCTAACTTACGTAAACAATCAAATACATGTTATACACAGCCAAGAGGTATAATAGTCGGGACGCGTGCCTTAGAAACACTTGTTGTCCGGTGGAATCCTTTGATAGGATTTTTGTCGTCCGCTGAGGAAAGTTGTCCCCTTAACTGTAAATAAAAACAAATGTGGTTACGAGGTTTTCGTTGAAAACCGAAGTTATTCTTTTTCTGAAACGCATCTGTATTACTGCGCGTAGTGCACTATTTTTTCAATGGTTTAAGACTGCATATTAAACAGGTGTGGTTACGGTGTTTTTTGTTTGTTAGTTTTTGTTTTTTGTAATTCTTTCTCTGCCTCATATGGTGTTTAAGAAATATGATGTAAATTTCTTCTACAACTTTCATGCGATCGCAAAATGTGGCATTATTTCGTTATGTTTATTACCATAAAGTGCGGACAAGAAATCAGAGATCTACTTTGTCTCAAGACAGAAATACAGAATACGTTAAGTGGTCTGTCTTTGATCTTGTTTGACCTGTCCAGAAAACTTTGTACAGCCACAATAAGTCGCAGCGCGAGCGCAAGTGACTTAAAAATAATGAAAGGGATAAACTTTTATTAAAAGGAGGTTATATTTTTTTGTTACTTTTCCTTATTTGAGCCCTTTACTGTTTAATCCCTGCTTTTAACAAGTCTGTGATTTTATGATTGATAAAATATGGTGAAAAAAGAAGAAATTGCTTCTTACAAGCAATTTCTTCTTTTTCCACACTATTTTCTATCCTACTGAATGGTTATTTTTCAAATTAAATCCACTTTAAATTTTTGTCTGCAAAACCTTTGAATTTGGACAGGTCCTAAATTTTGTAAAACAGGAGAGTGTTAAGGTCTCCAAAGGTGTAGGGGTACCTTAATTACACACAAAGATGCTATGTGTTAGTGAGTGTCCTGTTGTAAATGATAAGATTTATGAGTGTATTTGAATTCAGTCTTTTGAAATTTCCAATAAATCTTTGGTAGAATCTAGACATTTCCAAGTACCTACAAATGCTTTATTTCTAATCAAAGTACCCTCAGCCTATGTTAAGTTAAGTGGGTGGTCTGAATATTTTCGAACAAATTTTTTACATACCACCTTTTTTCATAATTTTGCATTGCATACAACCATAATTTTTTTATTGATTTATTCAGTTAATTTTAACAGCAAAAAATATTTGACTCCTTATCTTAGGAAATGGCCCCTAATTTAAGCATTGATGGGGTGCTAGCCCACCCATTTTTATTTCTCTATACTTTTATATGGGTCATGAATGAAAAGGCTTTGTTAATGCAATAAAGTATTTTCATTCTTAGGCCAGCCTAAAAGTGCCTCAATCTCTTGGCTGTTAATTGCTGGATAATAGATGAACCTCCTGGATGGTGGATTAGAATCTAATTCAAAATGAGATGTATTTGTGAAAGACAAATTTGAGCATGAAGATGACCTTGAACTTGTCAAATGACCTTGACACCAGCAGATGCATTTTATTGAGATCCATCATTATACCAAATATGAGCATTGTATCTTGAATAGCCTTGAAGTAATTGGCAATATTAAGTTTTTTGGTTTAGTTTTGTAGACAGTCAGATTGATTGATTGATTGAATGGAGTTTAACGCCGCTTTCAACATTATTTCAGTTTTATCGCGGCGGCTGGAGCATTTAACAATGGTTTCCTGGTATTTCTCTCACCAGTACAACCATCACATTCTTTCCTAGCCTCCAGCTGCTATCTCACATAGGTCTATGATTATTATCCAATTGGCAAGAGACAAATAGTCACAGAGAATGAGTGCCGCTGTCGGGGATGGAACCCAGGTAGACAGACAGACAGACAAACAGACAAACAGACAAGTTTAAATAATATGCCCCCTATATTTCTAGGCAGGACATAAAAAGGGCATTATTTGCACAAAATGCTTCTAGATTTATCCCCCTTGATAGTAAAAGCTGCTCTTTTGATGGCAAACAAGTGTACCAAGTTTCAAGTGAATGCCTTCAGTAGAAACAGAGATATCACAAAATATACAAGTTTTTGCACAATGACAACTTCACGATGGCTATAGCAATACCTTTAGTTTTCTCCGTAGACAGCCAAGGTGAAAATAAGACAATTTGTGAAAATTTTGGGGCATATTTTCTTCAAGCATGTCATTGTTGTCAATGTGAAATTTAACGCCATTTGTATATTTGGATCTCCATAGATATCAAGGGTTTAGTGCAAGAGTGTACTAAGTGTATATAAAATGTATATACACTTAGTCCACTCTGCACTGGCTCCTTAATATGTCAAAGAGTGAAATGAAAAAAGCAGGGTTTATTTTTTTTCTTTTTAATTTCACTAGTTTGGCAGTAGATTTATCTAATGATAACCTCAACCTACTGTTATTTTCTGCTAAACCAACAACAGGCAATAAAGTAATAGAGGATAATCATTTGTTTCAGTGTAAGATTGATTTATATTCATTGAGTGAACAACAAAAGCTGTATTTTCACAAGTGGGGGAGCCACAAGTGAAAATATATATCTTTTGTTCTTCACAAAATGAAATATTAATCGATCTTACTTGAAAAACAAACAATTATTATATTTCTTTATTGCAAAAATGAGACAAAATGTGAAATTTTTAGAACATATTTTCGTAATGGCGTAATTGCTATAGAATGTTCATTGTGACGTCACTTATTTTGCCTGGCATAGATGATGCCAGAAAGGATGAAATACACAAAAGCAGGGTATAAGTTTTTGATAATTTCCTGCTTTTGCGGTGAGATTATCAAGTGATAATCTACCGTTATTTCTCGATAAACCACCGAAAAGCATAAAAGAATAAGACATACCTGTACCTGATAAGGACCATGTGTTTGATGGCGTCTTGCGGGGTCTTAAAGACCTCCTCCTTTCTGCCTCAATAACCCCTCCAGATACAAAAGAAGAGTCTGCTGTAATGAATGCAAAATGCAAAATAATGCAAATCAAACAAATATCTATGCTACGAAATTTCGAGGGTTTGGTGCAAGACTGTGTGAGTGTATGTATATTGTATATACATTTACTTCAGTCTTGCACCTAATCCATGAAACAGAAAAAGTAAATGGAAAAGGGAGGGGCCTCTGTTTAAGGTAGTAAACCCACAATAGTCCTTGAATGTTTTTGGAAGTTATTAACTTAAACAGTTTCATTATTTCTTTGAGAACAGTCAGTTATTTTGTAAGCTTCCTCCCATAGTCCATTACAATTCTGTTTCTTTATTAATGATCTGAACAGTTTTGCTTCGAAATATCAAATTATAAGATATAAAGGGATTATATATTGACTTCATAAAGGAATGAACCAAAAACATTTTCACTCTCATGAATGAATCTGCTTTGCATATTCATAGTGTAATTAGGTTTTTAGCTTCATACCTGAAATCAACGAAATTTAATACTCTCTTTATCTCTTAAATAAAAGTAAGGATTTGGAGGAAAATTAGGGGAGAATTTGAGAAAAAAAGCTTTAGGGGGAGGGGGGGTTGACTTCTCTTATCATAGCTGTCAGAGGTCAGCGAAGGTTGACTATTCCTTGTGCTGGTAATACAGCAAATCAATATCGACATAGGAAAATTCAATAAATTGATTGATAGAATGATTCAATGGAGTTTAACGCCATTTTCAATATTTTTTCAGTTATATTGCAGCGGCTGGAACAACTTACAATGGATTCCTGGTATTTCTCTCTCCAGTACAACCATCACATCCTTTTCTAGCCTCCAGCTGCTATCTCGATTAAGTCTACCAAATCAACCCATTGGTGAGAGACAAATAGTCAGAAAGAATGGGTGCCACCGTCAGGGATTGAACCCAGGACCTCTAAATTGAAAGTCTGACGTGCTACCAACTGGGCTATGACAGCGGCACAGAAAAGATCATAGGCTTTATTCTATTTTTTAGGGCATTAAGATTTGCAGAGACCCCAAAATGGTTAAAACCATATTTTGTGTCTCTGCAAATGTTAACGACTGAAAATATGTGAAATGCCGCTTTTATTGCATAAAAAGAAAGACTTTCATATTTATTCAAACAGTGATTGCAGAATGCTTTAAAACTAGTTACAAACCCACTTATTTGCCCGATAAAGTGTTATACATTGAAACTTCACTTTCGTTTATACCAATGTTGCTTGGTAAATTTATGAAGTCACAAATTTTAAGGTGGGAATAGGATAAACGTCTCTATTCATGTATAGGCCCAGACTGAGGATATATAAGTGAAAAAAGCTGTGCCTAAACAGCTTGTGAATTTACATATTAATCCACTTTTTTTAACCCCAGAGTTTTCTCCGTTAACATATGCCTTTAACGACTCCTAGCATACATTTTATGCAATAATGCAAAATAACGCAAATCAGCATTGCTTTTGAAAATTTTCTAAGCTACAAGTGGGAAAAGTAAATCAATGGAAAAGGGAGGCGCCTCTGTTTAAGGTAGTGGACCCATAGAAGTTCTGCAATGTTTCGGAAGTTAAGGGCTTAAACAGTGTTAACCTAGATTACCTAGTGATTTAATTAGAAACCTCATTTAACCTTGTGAAAGATCATGTATTACAAAATATTGCTGAACTTTTACAGTCCAGGTATACTTTAAGAACAAAAACTAAAGCTGCTCGAGTCACTGATTCACTCCACACAGGCCTGAATCCATGCTATGATAAGCTGAGACTTTAAGTTTTTTATTCGCAGGTCAGAGGTCAGATTTAAAAAAAAATCTTTGACAGGGAGGTAGATTGATAATTTAAGATTCAGAAAATTAGCAGTCAGAAAAGTTTCAAACCAATTTAGGCTGCACAGTCCTTGCAGCCTGACTACTGTTGACACTTTTCCAACTTCCCAGATGGTTCATTTTTGTGTGACGGGTCTTAAATATTTCATTTCTTACCATCCATCTCCTCCTGTATCTCCTCCACTCCACTCATAAGAGACGGCTCCTAGAAAATATAAAGAGGATAATCATTTGTTTCAGTGCAAGATACATTTATATTTCATTGAGTGAACAACAAAAGCTATATTTTAATGAGTGGCAGAGCTTCAGAGTGAAAATATCGCTTTTGTTGTTCATAAAATGAAATAAAAATTGAGTTCACTCGAAAAACAAATGATTATTCTATTTCTTAAATGCATAAATAAAACAAAATGTAAAAATTCTAGGGCAAGTTTTCTTAAAGCACATCATTTTGCATGTAATTCCTTCGCAGTGTTCATTGTAACGTCACTTTTTGAGCTTCGCTCAGATGAAGTCAGATAGGCTGAAATAACCATAAGCTGGTGATAAGTTTTTTATCATTTCACTGTTTTGGCGGTGAGTTTATCAAAATGATAATGTACTGTTACTCCTCGATAATGTACCATTACTCCTTGATAAACCACTGAGAAACATTAAAGAAAGAAAGAGATAAGAACATGTTCGTGAGATTTCCAACAATTTAAAATATGCACAAAACAAAGGCTTTTACCTGCCTGTGCTTCTGCACAGTCTTACCAGAATCTTCATTGTGTAATTAGAAGATAGATAAGATCTCAAGGTATCTGTAAACGACTAGGTAACTTAACATTTACATTATGTGGCTGTCTACACTGCTCAATATTTACACCCAACATTTCAAATTGTTGGAAATGTCATGCACAGGCTCAAATACATTGGGGATAATTGTTTCTTTCAGTGTAAGATCAATTTATATTTCATTGAATGAACAACAAAGGCTATATTTTCATGAGATGCCACAACCCGTAGAGCCCATGTCATCAACCTGGTCATAATTTTACAAACAAATCTGAAAAACCATGTTCTAAAGATTATTCCTGTGAAGTTTGCATGAACTCTGTCCAGTAGTTTCAGAGAAGATCTTTAAAGAAACAAAATGTGTTTGTGAAAAACAAATGCTTCGGTAACAGCATTTTTTTCAAACTGTTGACCTTGACAGATGACCTTGACCTTTTAGCATGACCTTGACCTTGATACCTCCAGATATACATCACTGAGATCTTTCATGCTAATTATGAGAAAGGGTATCTATAAAATGCTTGAATAAACTGAACAATGAAGAATTTTTGATCATGTATTTCAGAAGTTTAACCTTGAAAGATGACCATGACCTTGTCACATGACCTTTACTTTGGTACCAGCAGATGCATATCACTGAAATCTATAATCAGGCCCAATATGAGCCTTGTATCTTGAATAGGCTTAAAGATATTGCAATGTTAAGTTTTCGAGTTATTTGACCTTGACAGATGACCTTGACCTTGGCACAATACCTTGACTTTGGGACCAGCAGATGCAGATCATTGAGATCTATCAACATGCCAAATATGAGCCTCATATCTTGAATAGGCTTGAAGATATTGGCAATGTTGATGTTTGTGGTAAAGTTTTTTTAGTTATTTGACCTTAACAGATGACTGACTTTGTCACATGACCTTGACTTGGAACCAGCAGATGTGGATTATTTAGATCTATCAGCATGACAAATATGAGCCTTGTATCTTGAATAGGCTTGAAGATATTGGTAATGTTTTTTGGTTATGATAGACAGACAGACGGATAGATGGACAACGGTTGAACAGTATGCCCCCATCTTTTGATATGGGGGTATAAAAGCATAACGCATGGCTGCACTTACGAAAGAAACCAGGCAACAAGATTGGCTCCACTGGACTTAGTCCAATGGAGCTAATAAACAAAAACAGATTATATAACTGCCTCTAAAGAGAAATATGGGATTTATCTAACAAAAAAAATTAGCCTGGTTAATTTTAAGGAGAAGAGAAGAAAATTATTGAGGGATAGTCACTGGATCTACATCACCCTTTCCTAGCTTCCGACTGCTATGTGAGATAGCAGTCGGAGGCTAGGAAAGGGTGAAATGGTAGTACAGGTGAAAGAAATACCAGGAATCCATTGTTAGGTGCTCTGGCCGTCGCGATATAACTGCGAAATTGTTGAAAGTGGCGTAAAACCCATTCATACAAACTTAAAATCAAAAAGGTGCTACACAGGGGCTTAGCTAGGTGAAATTAAAGACCATAAAATTTCTAATAGAGACACATGGTCCTCTTTTACCCAATCCCTCATTTCTGAGGTTGAAATCTACCATTTTTAATGTGTTTTTACAAACTTATGAAACCTTTATTAAAGGCCCATATCCACAAAATCAAGGTCACTAAAAATTCAACAGAGGTTTTTATGCACCTTTTCCCCAATCAAATGTAAATATTTTGCGCGGATTATGTCTATTTTTTGCCATTTTTCAACGTCATAACATTTGTTGCTGGCTAATTGTGAAACAGTTGTGTCTGCCTGTATGTTTATAGGCTGTTTCGACTGTTTCACACTGTGCCATTGATTTGAAGTGTAGCCTCTATTAAAAGCCCATCCCTTTCTAATGGGTATTTTCAGAAGGCATATAACACTGACTAAACAAGGTGGCAAATTGTCACAACATAGGCTCCTTACACTACTGGATATCCAAGTAAGAAAACTAACAAAGGGAAATAACTCAAAAATAAAGCAAGGTAGAGTAAATTTCTTGTTCAATGCACACCATGATCATAAGAGGAACATAACTGTCAAGTTTCAAGTCAATCAGACATAAGGTGACAGAGTTAATCTCCAGACAATGTAGTAGGCGCCACTTGCCAGCCAAGACACCACAAGTAATCACAGGCATAAAACAAGAAGACCATGATGGTCCTAAATCGATCCTAAATGACTCTTGCCTCTTTAAATTGAATTGTCTTTAAAGATAATTAAATGGCAATGCATGAGATATGCAAGTTTAAAATCCATTTATTATAATATTTCGAAGGCTCTTTAGCTGTTTTCCAAACCCCTCTCTTCCTTTTAAACAATACTTATGTAACTACATTTTGCATACAGATCAGTGCACCCACATTACCTTTAGCTGTAGAGCATAGCCCTATTTCTGATTAGCAGATCGAAGGAATCTCCATCAGCTCATCCCAGAGGATACCTCATACAAGCTAGGTTAAACCTACTGTATTTCCCCTAATAATAGCGCCCTCCCTAATAGTACCACCCCTACACTTTTTACAAAGAAAACCTACTTCAAATGCCTAAATTTTAATTAAGAACTTGTTCAGACTACTCTAATCTGATATGAATTCTGATATGAAATTTCCTCAAATTAAAGGGGAAAGGGCCTAAAAGTTTGATGATTTTTTTAATCATAAATGCTTACTAAATAAAAGCTTCCTGACAATGCTATGTATGGCTCCTGGGAGCTTTTAATAGGAGAAATACAGTATGCAAAATTGACTGTATTCTATTTCAGCTCACTTCTCCCCTGCACATACCTCGCCGAGCCTCTTCTTGCATTCAACATACTTCGTCCTGTACTGTGTCAATTTTGACTTAAGATCACAGTTCTCCTGTACCTAGACAGAATAGAAGATATAGATTCAGTGCTTGTGCTAGCTTTTTCATTATCTTCTTACTATTCCCCAAAACAACTAACCATCTTCTGGGGTACGGCTACGGTAGTGAGGATAAATAAATGGAAATACACACACATGCTTTTTCAGATGCATAGATATCCACCTTAAGGTGATAAGTTATGGGGGTCAAAAACGGTTTTGAAAGGCTCAGAATGAGCAACTCATAAAGATTTAACACGAGCAACGAGTACGGATACCCACCCTCGACTGTTTAGTGCTGGATGGTTGATAAAAATTCAATTCCAAAAAGGGGCATAATTTGCACATAATGCATTTAAAGTTATCCCCAAGATAGAAATGATTTCTCTTTTGAACAAGTGTGCTAAGTTTCAAGTGAATGCCTTTAGTAGAACCACAGATTTCATAGAAATGTCGGTTTTTCTCATGATAACGACGACAAAAAGGACTACAACATAGGTCTACAATTATCAACCCATTGGTGAGAGACAAATAGTCGGAAGGAATAAGTGCCACCATCAGAAAAGCATTTAGAAGGTTACCTGATTGTCTAGGGATACCTTATTTCCCCTTATACTAGCCCCCTCCCTAATAGTAGCACCCCCACATTTTTTACTAAGAAAACCCACTTCAAATGCCTAAATTCTAGGAACTTTTTGAAACTTCTTCTCTAATTTGAGATGAATTTCCTCTAAACAATCATTTATTTGATTTATTTGATTGTTAAGAGAAAGTTCATCTCCAATTAAAGGGAAAAGAACCTTAAAGACATAAATTTTAATGATTTTTTAACCAGAAATTGCATACCCGGAAGTGTTTACTGTAAACCTAGAAATGATTTTGCGTGATTTAAGTAAGCGTGATCGCAGGAGGTATAAAAACGCGAAGTTATAAAACGCAGCAAATAACCCACTCATCATAAAAACACGAACTTTTGTCGCATTCGCAATTTTCTTTAAAGGAACTATCTACTTGCATCCTGGCATAGTTTGTCACACAAAGGCTCTCATATGAATGTCTTATAAAATAATGATTTGATTTTAGTTGTGTCCATCAGCATACGTGCATTCTGATTAGCTGAAAAGTTCGGTTTATTCCCCAAGAAAATAATTTTGAGTATGCAGCTGTTTGTAAGCTTCCATAAAAAGAAGTCCTGTAAAAAGTCAGTTTCTTAACTGACAGATCTTTAAATCTTTGCTTCATGATATAACTAATAAGATATGAAGATAAAATTTAATAATTTAATAGAAGTATGAAACTAAAAACATAAACACACTCATATATGAATCTACTTCACATATTCATACATGTGATTAGGTTTTTAGTTTCGTACCTCAAAGAAATCAACAAAAAACTCTCTTTGTCTCTTTATTATTAAGCCTTGCCATGCTGAATTAAAATCCTCCTTCTGAATTGTACTCATATCAAAGTACTGACGGCCCTAAAATCCATGGATTTAAGAAATCTTTCTTATCAAAAATTGATTTAATGAATAACTCATCCTTGAAAGGGGACAAGCGGTGGTGTAGACTAAGATCAGACTGCACAATCTTTGCTTCATGATATTACTAATAAGATATGAAGATAAAATTTAATGATTTAAAAGAAGTATGAAACTAAAAACATAAACACACTCATATATGAATCTACTTCACATATTCATACATGTGATTAGGTTTTTAGTTTCGCACAAGGGTGCAGACTGATCTTTGTTTATAACTCCTCCCAAAGCAGGAATATTCCGGGTTCAGCATGACAAATTGACAAGGGTTAAAGAGATCTTTATTTATGCAAAATATTTAGTACAATGACATACTGCTGACATTTTGAAGGGTTTAAATGTCAACCTGATTGGAAGTTTTGGGGGTAAAATAGGATTTTTTCAGAATTTGGTGGCCAAAGCCATACTTTAATGGTCAAACAAGAGCCATGAACTATTGCAATGTAAGTAAATTAGGATTGGTATATGGAAACTCGTTGCCTGATAATTGACAAAATTTTGATGGTTGAAAAAATATTTTTACTAACCAGCTCCTCCACCCGAGCTTCTAATTCATCCACTCTAGATGGCATGGTCATAATACAATAAAATTACAGCAAATGGCAAAAACAGTAAACAGCAAAACAGTAAACAGCAAAACAAAAACAGCAAACAGAAAATAACAAAGTAGAAATAGTTGATAATAACGAT
This sequence comes from Fragum whitleyi, assembly GCA_948146395.1. Taxonomy (NCBI): domain Eukaryota; kingdom Metazoa; phylum Mollusca; class Bivalvia; order Cardiida; family Cardiidae; genus Fragum; species Fragum whitleyi. The sequence continues at coordinate 13,042,982 of OX411558.1, forward strand.
GAATATAGAGCTTTGATTATAATGGACCTGAAATAGAAAAAAGAATATTGAAGCCTGCAAAAGAAAAAACTGTTAACCCATATTCTGCTGAGTTTAGATTTGTTTAAAAAGAAATTGCCAATTTTGAAGATAATTCAACCAGTATGGATCAAGCTTTCACGCAATAAATAAGTAGCAAAGCAAGCAGTGTAGGTTAAGATCAGACTGCACATCTGTACTATCTGATCCCAGTCTTTACAGACACATTACTATCTACCAAAACTGCATATACAGTAGAAATCAGTGGTTCTGTGTGAATCAGTTGTAACTGCCTGTATGTTTAAAGGCAGTTACAACTGTTTCACTCTGAGCCATCGAAATAAATTGATATGATCAGCAAGACATAGGCTAACATTGATTAGAAATTCACAAAATAAATGTGGTACAGAACAGATTTCACCAACAAGGCTAACTCACCCAGGAGTTAATATTCAACCCCAATTCTGAATATCTGCATAGGGTGGCAAAATATTTTTAATTGGAATATGTGCGTATGATTGTGTCAATATTTGTAATTCACTACTCTTTGTCAAGATTCTAAAAATTGTCAATTTGCATTTGTAAGCACAGTTGTAATCATAGGCCAGGATTTTTTCCCGTTTCCACATACAAAAATTCAACTTTAGAATACAAAATATTTGGTGTATCTGATTTGATCTGATTTATGTTTATGTGTTAATCTATACACAATTGTAACAGATGCAAGGATTTCTATGAAAAACTCCACAGAATTGTGCCAATATGTGTAAGTGTTCAAGTATTCCATTCAAATTTCAAACTCTGAATTTGAGAGTGCGCAGATAAGTACGCAGAATGTTGACACACAATATTTCTGCCACCATACGCAGACACTCTGTAATTGGATAGAACATTACCTTCACCGAGATCAATTACCTTCCATTGAAATGATAGACTTTGTTTACTAGCTCATGAATTAATTCTTTTCTCATTTCTTCACAGAAATAAATCAAGAAAGGTATTTGTTGGGCAAGATAAAAAAATGTAACCATTTGATTTTCCAAATATTGTACCTTTACTTTTTTAAAGGCTCAAAATTAGGTGAGCAATCAGAGGTTAATTTTGGCTATATAGGTGTAGATTTTTAATGAGTTTTAACACCATTTCCAACATTTTTCTGTCATTTCCTAGTGGCTAGAGCACCTAACAATTGATTCATGGTATTTCTGGCCCCAATGCTACCAAATTATCCTTTCCTAGCCTTCAGATGCTTTTCCCTTTTAAGGCTGTTCACAATTATCTTAGTCAAGAAATTGGCATTGTTTGTACAACAAGAGTACCACCCATGGGTGCCTATGCTCGGCTGTTGAGTGCTGGATGGGGAAAAAATCAATGGCAAAAAAGGGCATAATTTGCAAAAAAACATAGTTATCCCCCTTGAAAGTATAGGTTGCTCCTTTGATAGTGAGCATGTGTGCAGAGTCTCAAGTGAATACCTTCAGTAGAACCAGAGATGTCACAAAATGTCAAAGTTTTCGTGTGACGACGACACCAAGGCTAAAGCAATCTTTAAATGAATTTAAGGGCGATTCCAAACATGGGTTACTTGGATATGTGAGTTTTAAATGTTAAGATTTGTTAATGCTTAATCATTCCCACTATATAATTGTCAGGGTTCTCCCCAGAGATTCTTGAAGGGGTAGCACTTGGCATATACCGTATTTCCTCTGATAATAGTGCCCTTCCTGATTGTAGCACTCCTACATTTTTTTTTACTAAGAAAACCTACTTGAAATTAAGTTTTAGGAACTTTTTGAGATTAATACTCTTCTCGAATTTGAGATGAATTTCCTCTAAACAATAATTTATGTAATTGATTAGAGGAAATTTACCTCAAATTAAAGGGAAAAGGCCTAAAAGACATCAATTTTAATAATGTTTAAATCTGAGAGCGCATAATAAATAGAAGCTTCCTGACCTTTTAATGGACAGCCCCTGGGAGCATTTATAAGGAGAAATACGGTATGTGCACCGCTGTAATGACTGATTGCATTTTATTTCTCCTGATAAATAAGAATTATTACAGTGTTTTAACTTTATATAGTTAAGGCTGTTTATCTTTTTTTTAATCAGAAGTTATATTTTGTTGAAGATCTACTTTGGTTTGATTTTTTTCCTATTACGCCCATTTTATATTTATACAGAAAGCCCTAACATCCTTTAAACATCAATAAAGAGTGTCATCATGACTTATGTTTTCTCCCCTTTTACTTCCCCTAGAATCTCTTCAATTTAACAGAATATATCAGTGTACAAAAATGATTCTATGAAAAAAAAAAAAAAAAAAGAATGAGAAAATGAAAGAATATTGGATTATGAAAGAAAACTTTTATAGTCGTAGAAAAAAAAATCAAGTACACCAAAGCTACCTTAAGTTTATTCATTTAAAAAAACAAAGATAACAAATTATTGTAGCCTCTTGGTCAAAGAAATTTATCGAAAACTAATTAATTGATTGATTGAATGGTGTTTTACGCCACTTTCAACATTTTTTATAACAGTTATATTGCCGGGGCTGGAGCACCTAACAATTGTTTCCTGGTATTTCTCTAACCAGTACAACCACCACATCCTCTCCTAGCTTCCAGCCCCTATCTCACATAGGTCTATGATTATCAACCCATTGGTGAGAGACAAATAGTCAGAAAGAATGAGTGTCACCGTCATGGATCAAACCCAGGACCTCCAAACCTAGAAAGCCAGTATGTAATGACAGTTTGCCTGCAGTCAGTTTAATTGCTCATTTTGGCCCTTTGTTCAGAAATAAATTTAGCTGTATCTGTGATCAAAATTAAACATATCAATGATCTTAAGATGTTTCAACAATGTGTTTGATTTCTTGAAGGTCTATTGGGACCAATATGCCATAGGGGCCTGGGGAGAACCCTGATTGTTGATTTTCCATCAATTTCTTCATGATTTTCTTCCAAATCATCTTTAGTATCAAAGTATCTGAAAGTAGAAAAAAAAGTAACTTGTTAATCCTTGTCACATGCTGGATTACAAGAAGGCAATGATGGTCCTTAATCGCTCACCAGAGTAAGTCAAATCATTACTTGTCAACCTGGTTATAAATACCAGAGATTGTTTTCATGTTCATTTAGGGTGGCTTTGAAAGATATGGACTTTGATTTTGTCCTTTGAATTTAATCTATTTTCTAAATTTTCATGAACTTTCAGCATTTCTGTTACCATGGAAAACAGAGTTTTGGATGGAATAATTTTTTTTTAATAACTTTGGTAGAGCTTCACCTAAAAAAAACATCCCCGCCAAGTTTCAGCTTGGTTGGCACGGTGATTTAGGAGAAGAGGATTTTTTTTCAAAGATTTTCAGCAATTTTTGACATTGCTTTATCATGGATACCAGAGTTTTTAATGGAATTGAATTCTTTTAACAACTTTGGTAGAGGTTCCCTCAAGGAACATCCCTGCCAAGTTTCAGATTGTTTGGCCCAGGGGTTTAGGAGAAGAAGAAGTTTAAAGAAATTGTTGCTGGATGGTTAGATGGCAGATGGACGGACAGTTTGTTTCTTTATTTCCATTTATTTATCGTCACTACTGTAGCATATGCGCATATGAGCGATGCCCCCAGAAGACAGTTAGTTATTATAGGGGATAGTGTAAGGATACATGACAAAACTACTCCTGAGATCTGCCATGAAACAGGCTCCGTGTAAAGCACCATGACAATGGGCCATGTCTTAACCTCACATCAGAAAGTCAATCAGTTTGCCAATGTGCAATCCTGTTGATCAAACCCACTCAATCAACCTTCTGACCTACTGAGCTAACTGGGCTGACAGACAGTGAATGATCACAATAGCCAAGCTTCAGCACTTTGTGCTCATGTGCGCTTAACATCTTTGCAAAACTAGACTGTCACACTGGGAACTAATACCCCTCTACAAGTGCTTCCCAATAATGGTAAGCAAGTTTCCATCAAAGGGCCATAAATTTGTTTAAAGTCATTGTGGATTTTTACAAAATATCACTAGCACAACTTTGCTCGATACTCATTAGATCACATCATTATTGTGAAGTTTGAAAGAAACCCGCCCATTGGTTCCTGAGAAATAGAGCAGACAAAAAAAAGCTACATATGGACTGATAGATGGACAGACCAAACTATAAACTGACTCTTATATAGTATATACCCTACAAAAATAGTTTTGGGGGTATATTTAATATCTCAAATCAAAAAGCTAAAAGCACTTTTTGTCCAAATAATTATGAGACAGTATTTTACATTGAAAATACAATTTTAAAAATATTCAGGCAAAGATCAGAATGCACAATTGTGCAGGCTGACCTTTGTCAACACCTCAAGTATGACAAGGGCAGGGCTCACCCTAGTGTTTGAATTAATCATGAAATTTTTAAGGGGTCAAAACATCAGAAAATATATATTGTAAGTAGAATTATGCAGTGTAAAATAATCTTTTGATGCATAGATATGAATTTACAAATAAATATATAAGATAAATCATTTAAAAATTGAGTGATTAATCCCAGTTTTGAAACTTAGAAATCTCTTTCTTGGGCGTCAACATGACCCCCTCCACAATTTTATGATTAAGGAATCAATGACTCCCTTATTTCAAACACTATTGTGATCGAGCCCAGCCCTTATGCCCCTATCAAGATTGACCCCAGAGTATTTCTATATTTCTGTGGGTCAAATAAGGATACTTTCGGATTTTTGAGGGTCAAAACCCTGGTTTCGGTTTCAAACACAAGCCCTGCAAGGGTTAGAATTATGAGAGCAGAGTTTGCAAACAACAAAACAGCTATAAACACGGGATTGTATTTTGGATTTTAAATCAAGGTATTCAATAATAATTGCACAAATCCTATGTTATGGGTACTCATTGGAATCGTCGCATCAAGATGATTCAAATGAGTACCCACAACATAGGGATTCACTGAGAAATAAAGATATATGACTGACCAAAATTTTTATACAGCATGAAAAGACTTGATCTTTCCTAGTGTAATTCAGACATGTTTTAATGTGACAGGAAAGAAGCTTGAATGGGGTTTTACACTGCTTTCAACAGTCTTTCAATTACATCGTGGCAGCTAGAGCATTTAATAATGGATTATTGGTATTTCTCTCACCTGTACTACCATCACATCCTGTCTTAGCCTCCAGCTGCAATCTAACATTAACGTTTTCCTACGACATAGTTTAATTTTGACAGACCACATCAATATGCACATGGTCACATGATGTAGAATACTAAGTGAAATTTTCATAAACTTCCATGCATATATGATGAAGTGTTAATAAATTCTTAAAATCAAATTTCAAATACCGGCCCCTTTACTTGTGACGCTTAATCGATCAGAAATATTTTAAAAGGAAGAAATCATTATGATGATACAATCATTCTGAGCAAATTTGAAGACAATCTGATGAAAACTAGAGTTTACAGTGTTAACAAGGATTTTCTAATAATTTTTCAATTATTTTCATTTGGCCCCTATTCTTGTGACACTTGACAGATCAGGCCCATTTTAAAAAGGAACCATCCTTGTGATAGTACAATCATTCTGAGCAAGTTTAAGGTCAATAGGAAAACTAGAGGTGCTTGAGCGCCTGATTCGCTCCACAGGCCTGAATATCCTGATAATGATTATTAGAGGATGATAAGGCTGTTAAAAAATAAGGATCATTCCAGTGAAATTTGTTTGAAATCCAAAAATAAAAATTTCACTACTAACAGATTGTTACTGCATAATATACTGGTATTTTGTCCACAAAATTTTGATTGTAGATCTTTCTGCTTTTCATTAAATACCACAATATGGGTGTTACTTCACAATAATTATTAGGCACCAAAACAAAATTCTATCTAATGATAATAAGAAGTAAAATATTAAATCCATCATTTTTATTCTGCCCATTGCAGAGTGCAGTCAACTGAGCTTTTTCTTCCCCACTCTGAACCTTAGTAGGCCTCTTTACACCACTTGACCTCTTTGAGCAGAGTCACCCTTCATTCAACTAAACTGACCAATTCTAAGGGGGTATCTCAGGCTCCCTATTTCACCTAATGTTTCTACACATTTGGATTCTAACAAAGCTTATGTTCCATCTAACCTACAATCTTTACACCCATTAAATTTAATGAGTCTAAAAAGATTCATCATTTAGGTGATACCAAAAGGGTAGTCAAATATTCACTTTATATGTTGAAATGTCCTCTGGTTCATTTATGCATGCATATCAATACCATGAAGATATTGTTTGAGAGCCTAGTTTTTATTCAAGTTTTTTTTCAATGATTTGAAATGTGAGCTTTTTTTACTTTTAACTTTCAAAGAAATATTAATTTACGACAGTCTGACACTCAATTATATATAGAGCATATAATTATTAGATTTATGTAATTCACAAATATTGTTATTTTGTATTTGGTTTTTAGGAACCCTTGTAGTTTAAGGTAAAATGCCTGGGTGCAAGGTACCCAGGAGTTCTGAGTTCAAATCTCGGCAGGGGTCAAGTTGTAATCAATTAGATATCAATTTTGTGAAATATATGAATTTAATATAATCAATAGTGGTAATTTTTTAACCCTTTCCATACTGTTCACAGCAGTGTTGTGGAGATGTGAATCTTCTCCACATGTCCCTGGACAAGTTAGAGATGATTTGTAACTTACTCATGATCAAAAAGACCTTGTCCATAAAAAAGTGAGAAGATAGATATTTAAAAAACATTGTTTTACTGAAAAAATGCTGGAACACTTCTTAGACATTAGAGTATTTTATCTGTTACATCTTTTTACTACTATTGAAAGATTTGCTGATATTCACTTGTCCACTGACAAGTTGAATGATTGTAGGAAGAACTGATACTAAACTGGTTGAAATGTCCCAAAAATTCTCATTATGTTTGGACAACAGTAACCATAGAATAATTCTGCATGATAATGATTTCAGGTCTATGTGGACATCTATTTGGAACAGAGCTCTCATTCGCAAAAATAGTTATCCCAAACCCTAGTCCAGTGACTACAAAATTTTACAGTATCGTCAGGTTTCACCATTTGTTTTTATGGAGAAACATGAGATTCAATGCTTTAAAGAATAATAATTACTGGACACTCATTCTAGTGTTGAGAGGCCAGGGTTCAATTACCAGTAGAAAGGATGTTTGATTTGTTTGAGATATTTAAATGAACTTTCTGTAGCTGCTTTTGTCTGTTTATTTGAACAGGGTTTTATGCTGCTCTCAACAATCTTTAAGATACATTGTGGCGACTGATTGATTGATTGATTGAATGGAGTTTAACGCCGCTTTCAACATTATTTCAGTTATATCGCGGCGGCTGGAGCACCTAACAATGGATTCCTGGTATTTCTCTCACCAGTACAACCACCACATTCTTTCCTAGCCTCCAGCTACTATCTCACATAGGTCTACAATTATCAACCCATTGGTGAGAGACAAATTGTCGGAAAGAATGAGTGCCGCCGTCGGGGATCGAACCCGGGACCTTAAGAATGACAGTCCGTCGCGCTACCAACTGTGGCGACTGAAGCACCTAAAAAAAAATTCACACACATTCATTATACTCCAGCTCCAAGGCCTTTTTTTTAAAAAAGATTGTTGAAAGCCACATAAACCCCATTCAAACAAACAAAACAAACCAAGGCCTTTTTTGTTCATGATCTTAAAAAGTGAAATATCAGTCTATATGAATTATTGTATTGTAAATAATGCAGTGATATGTTTCATCATCATGATAATTTTATTCATTTGCTTTAAGGTTGTGAACCCGTAATAGTTACTCAACGTTTCTGGAGTACTTAACTTTAACAATGTTAACTGAGGTTTCCTAATGATTTTCACTACATCAATATATATGGTCAATATTGTGAATAATCATGAGTTCCGAAATGTTGCGGAACTATTATGGGTCAACTACTTTAAAGCAATTAGGCAAAATTATTTAAAAGCTCACATGGGCACAACATGCTCAAAGTGATTTGATAGGATCACCCTGAATCTGTTGTCTGTCCTTGGCCGACCCTGTTAAAATGTTCTCAAAATTCTATTTGACCCGTGAATATGAGTGTGATATATACGGCCTTTTAATGCCTCTCATGGAAAGATGGGCGGGCATATTGTTTACCATTGTCTGTCTGGCTGTATGACTGCAAAACTTAATAAAACTCTAAATATTTTCAATCACCTCAAGGCTATTCAAGTGCAAAGACATCTTGCTTCACTATGAAATCTTTGTGTGATATCATCTCCTTAACCACGGAGCCAGTTTCAAGGAATTTTCAGAACATATCTTGAGTGACATTTTTTTATATGCTGCCGGAGGCGGTCTTTGGTGAATAATGGTGTCATCTTCTCCGTCTGAACATCAATCCATCCATCTGTCTGTACATCCACTTTTCTCGTGAGCGCAACTTCTCCCTCATTTATGGACCAATTTGAATGAAACTTTCACAGAATGTTCCTTGTCACCTAACCATGCCCAAGAAGTCATGGTTAGTGGTATTTCAACTGTGTCATGGAAAAAGGGGCCTTCATGTAAAAAAATCTTGTGAGCGCAAATCCTCCCTCATTTATTGATTGATTTGGATGAAACTTTCACAGAATGTTCCTAGTCACCTGACCATATGCACGAAGTCAAGGTTTTGTGATTTTCAGCTGTTTCATGGAAAAAGGGGCCTTCATGTCAAAAATCTTTGATTGCAACTCCTCCCTCATTTATGGACCAATTTTGATGAAACTTTCACAGAATGTTTCTATTCACCTGACTTTGCACATGAATTTGTGGTTTTCGTGAATTTCATTCGCATTATGGAAAAAGGGGCCTTCATGTAAAGAAATCTTGTGAATGCAATTTTTCTCTCATTTATGGACCAAATTGGACGAAACTTTCACAAAATATTCCTAGTCACCTGAGCTAGCACCTTAAGTAACAGTTTTGTGAATTTCAGCCGCATCATTGAACAAGAGGGCCGTTGGCCCTGGGTCGCTCACCTGAGAAAAAAGCTTCATTACCTAGGTATGTCCATGCAACCACAGAAAAAGAGATTTTCACTTATTCAATCAGATAACATTTGAAATAATCATCCCCCCCCCTCTGCTCCTCCCCTGGACATTATTTATTTAAGCTTTTTCCATAAAAGGTCTGTGATCAGCTAATCTATGCCAGATATACAGGCTGAGTCTGAGACTTTTAAAGTTTTCTTTAATGAGTTGATCAATCTATGTCAAATATAAAGGCTGTAGGGATTCAAAATTCTCAACAAAGCACTCCCCCCTCCCCCAAGATGCTCTGCACCTGGTGAATCTACAGTCATGATTTTAGCTAATTCAATATATGTCCATATGCTGATCATCCATACCAATTTTCAAGTCTGTAGGACTCCTGGCTCATTAGAAGAAGTTTAAAGATTTCAAAAATGATCAAAAGTACTACCCCCTCCCCAAGACACTCAGCACCTGGTGACCCTACAGTCATGATTTTAGCTATTATTAATGTCAATATATTGATCACCCATGACAATTTTCAAGTCTGTAGGGTTCCTGATCCAGGAGAAGAATCAGGTTAAAGATTTCAAAATTGATCCAAAGTACTACCCCCTGCCCCCTAATGCTCCGCATCTGGTGGCCATACATTCATGATTTTAGCTATTTTATTTTAGATCCATAATTATGCTTATCATCCATGCCTATATTGAAGTCTGTAGGGCTCCTGGTTCATTAGAAGATGAAGATTAAAGTTACAAAATTTTCACAAAAGTACTCCCCCCTCCCCCTGGTGCTCCGCACCTGGTGGCTTTACAGTCATGATTTAAGCTATTTATATTAAGGTCTATGAGGTGATCCTCCGTGCCAATTTTCATGTCTGTAGGGCTTGTGGTTCAGAAGAAGAAGAAGGTTAAAGATTACAAAATTTTCACAAAAGTACAACCCTCTCCCCCCTTGTGCTATGCACCTGGTGAATCTACAGTCATGATTTTAGGTATTTTTATAAAGGTCCATATGCTGATCATCCATGCCAATATTTAAATCTGTAGGTCTCCTGGTTTAGAAGAAGAAAAAGGTTAAAGATTACAAAATTTTCATCAAAGTACTACCCCCTCCCCCCTGGTGCTCCGCACCTGGTGGCCCTACAGATATGATTTTAGCTATTTTTATTAAGGTCTATGAGGTGATGATACGTGCAAAATTTTAAGACTGTAGGCCTTCATGATCAGAAGAAGAAGAAGGTTAAAGATTACAAAATTTACCCAAAGTACTACCCCCTCCCCCCTGATGCTCCGCACCCGGTGGCCCAACAGATATGATTTTAGCTATTTTTATTAAGGTCTATGAGCTGATCATCCATACCAAATTTCAAGGCTGTAGGGCTGCTGGTTCAGAAGAAGAAGAATTTTAAAGATTTTCTTAAATTTTTAACTTTGGTTGCCATAGCAACCAGAGTTTTTCACCGATTTCAATTCTTTTAGCAATTCTTAAAGGGGACTACCTAAGGAACATTTCTGCCAAGTTTGGTTAAAATTGGCCTAGTAGTTTAGGAGGAGATGTCGTTTAAAGAAATTGTTGACAGACGACGCACGACGCACGGACGCCGGACAAAAGGTGATCACAATAGCTCACTTGAGCATGTTGTGCTCAGGTGAGCTAAAAAGGGGGCCTTCATGTAAAAAATCTTGTGAATGCAACTCCTCCCTCATTTATGGGCCAATTTGGACGAAACTTTGACAAAATGTTTCAAGTCACCTGACCTAGTGCATATTATCATGTTTTGGTTGATTTTAGCTGTGTCATGTGAAAAGGGGCCTTCATTTTAAAAAATCTGTTATGTAACTCCTCCTGAATTATGGATCGATTTCAATGAAACTATAACAAAATTTTCCTAGTCACCTGACCTAGCGCATATTTTCACAGTTTCGTGAATTTTAGCAGTGTCATAGAAAAAGGGGTTTTCTTGTGAAAATTCTTGTGAACACGACTTTTCCTTGATTTTTGGACTTATTTTAAAGAAATTTCTATGAAATTTTAATTGTTACCTGAATATGTGCTTGTTGTTGCAGTTAAGTGAATTTCAGCCATGTCATGGAAAAAGGGGCCTTCATGTCAAATTTCTTTTTATTTTTATCATTAGTTGCAGTTTAAAGAGGCGTTAAACCCTATTGAATCAATCAATCATAACAGTGTGAACGTGACAATTTAAAAAGGTAGTATGCAAATGTTCTGAATTTGGTTCTGTAAAAATAAGTAGTGTCTACAATTATTTTCGTGAAACAGCAACAAAGTGGTGGCATATATTGTGACGATGACACTCTTATTTTAAAATGCTCTGGCCGCCTTGAAATAAATGAAAGATTGTTGAAATTATTGTTGACCCTTGAGAGAAATTGCTTAAAACTGTAATTCTTTAATTTAACTTTAATTTCTTTAAATGATTTCAAAAATATTTTAGTAAAAACATGAAGAAAAGGGATTTTGTTTGCATGTAACAAATGTCTATTCTATAACATTTGCCGTGTCGAAGTAATGTTAAAAAAAAGATAGGGAAATTGATGTTTGATGTTATACGTCACACCTCATGTTCTATGAAAATTATTTCAAATTCTGTGTTACATTTAACTTATCATGCTTATGAAAATATGCACAATTTTGCATGTGCTATTTTGCGGAAGATGAGTGATATTTTGAAGATTAAATTAAATCATGCAATCACCCTTATCCTTATATGGATGGAAAATATTAAAACCATTATCTTTTGAATGCCATGGAGTAGTTCAAATAAAATTAACCCTTGTCATGCTGAATGAATTTTGGCTAAAAATTTGCATTAATATCAAAGGGCAAAAAGCACTGAAAGTTCCAACTGTAGGTCAATTTTTATTTGAAAAACATAATCTATTGATAATTCTGGTTTGAAATATAGAAACAGGTGGTATAGACTAACCTCAGACTGCTTCTATGTGCAGGCTGATGTTTGTCTTTAACTCCTGCCAAAGCAAGAATATTCTGGGTTCAGCATGACAAGGGTTAAATATAACTGGATTTTCTCACCATGAACATTGTACAGTTGGGTTATGTGGCCCGTTTATTTGGGAGGGTGGGTTTAAAAGGTGAAATACGGTAAGTGCAATTTGTTAAACTTGGCTGTATTCATTTGGTCACCAAAGGGTAATATTTCTTAAGTTAGGGTCCAAATGATAATCTAATAAAGCACATCTTTCTTTGGTTCAAATCAATATGATAAAAATTTTGGCGGGGGGGGGGGGTAAAAATTCGTACATACAGCTTTAAAAAGCAGGAGTGACCAAGCAGCCCTTTTTTAAGATAAATAAATAATCTTATGAGAAGCACTTAAGTCCAAGATATATGGCAATTTAATTCAAAATGCCATTGACCCCAGTATCCGAACGGCCACCCGCCCCAACCTCCATTGATCTCATAATTGTGGTAGAATTTGGTGTTAAAACATCTAAATATGAAATGATAATATTACAGCTAACATTATACAAGTTCAAGTTGACTAAATCTACCAATGCTTACTTTATCGTTTTGAATTTCACTTTTTTTCATGGCCATGGCCAATATGCCATCCATGCTCTTCACTCACCGAAGTCGAATAGAAAGATTACCGCTTTTTACGGTGTAACCTCATATTCGTGATAAATACAAAACTGACGTGCCATTATGCAACTATATGGGGGGGGGGGGGTGAAAAACAAACCCGGGAGGGATCTTTTAGATATATTTTCTCAGACCAGAATCACTAACCACTTGACTTACAAGCCAGAAAAAACAAATGATGATTACAGTTTTGAGGTGGGACTGGTACTCGGGTACCCGGGTGTCGGTTTGGGTAATGTCCCTATCTACAGGGGTGTGGAATATTCCCATGCCCGACTTGTCTGATACGGGATTTCCACCTGTGGACAAAACTTTTCCTTGCAACTTGTCCGTCGACAAGTAAATACCAGAACAAATATCAGAATGATATGAAACACATCTAAGCGATTAATAACAATAGATTTAATATCAAACAGTAAAAACACATTGATTTTTAATGAATAAAAATCTGAAGTTCAGCATTTTTATTATTCAAGATATAACAAGAAAAGGGTTTCATAGGAATATATCCATAAATGAAGGAAAAGTTTTTTTAACATAGGAAATTTGCTCGATGGCCCCTTTCCCATGACATTACAAATTGTCGGTTTCACCAGATTGGAAATTATTTATAGACCCTGTGCGTGATATTTTCGCCAATTTTAAATTTTCGTGAGGTGCAAACACTGAAAAGCGTAGAAAGCCATTACACTGATTAATAATGGTAAAGAAGCTTACAAAAGAAGACTTTATACACACATACTTCGGCTAAACAATTAAAAAATGCAAAAATAGCCTGTACCAAATTTAAAGGGTTGCACACCGGATGATAAATGGTGCAATTTGGTCTGAAAATATGGGAAAATGAGAACTAGGTATACAAAAAGTTTCCTTTTTTTCATAATATTTATACAATATACAAGCATTTCACGTAAGACCCAGAGACTTCTTTTAATTTTTAAATATCGGTCTTGTTGCAACCATTTAAATAAAAACAAATTCGATCCGTCAAAACAATTGTGACTTTCCGAAGTTAAAGTCTGAACATTAAATATCACTGTATGGAAACTCTGTACGCGACGTTGCAACGGTATTTTAAAGATGGCGGACTTCAGCAACGTGTATGTATCAAGCTTTGAAAAAATGATCCACTATTAGTAACAGTTTAATGTTATATGGCGCCGTTTGTGTATAATATTGCTTCGATTATCGCGGTTTCGTTATTTTTCAAAAAATGGGGCATTTCGTTAAAGCAAAATTACACACAAACGTTGTCATATGACATTAAAACATGAATATTAACGGATTATTTATTCAAAGATTGTAACTCTAATGTAAGGATCATCTAAAAGGATCATATTTTTAACTCTTTTTGTACCAAAAGTGAGTGACACCTTCTTTTTCAGTAATGCATATCCGCCATCTTTAAGCTACCATTGCAAAGCTGTGTACATAGTTGCCATTCAATATGAGTCTTTGCACAATGTTCAAAAGGTACAGATTATTGAAGTATTGTTATTTTGCATCGCATTGGTTAACAAATCGGTGACACGGTGCGAGCGATTGTAACTGCTTGTAAAGATATAGGAAGTAATAAAAGTTTCGTGTTGATCCTTCGAATTGCATTCAGGCACTGATCCGAAGCTACAGCATTTGAAATTATTACCCGATCTCATAACATCATTTCACTTAAGTTTTTTTATGCGGGGACAGCTTTCGAACGTCTCATCCGAAAGGCAATTGATTTGTTAGTGTGCCATCCTGGGTTTGAACCCACGACGTCGAAATTCAAAGTTTTGAAGTCCGGTGCTCTACCAACTGAGCTAATCGTGGTACATGTATTTAGGTGTGCGTGTATTTCCGTTTATTTGTTGTCGCTACCGTAGCACATGCCCGAATGAGCGACGCGCCCAGAAGACGGTAAGTTGTTACCGGGGATAGTGCAAGAAAACATGATGAAACTACTGCTGAGATCTGCCATGGTTCTTTAGCGCACGAAATAACATGATTAAGCTTAAGTTTTTTTATGTGGGGATTCTAAAATATCGATATCATGGACCAAGATTATTAAAAGATCGTAGGTTCAAAACATTAAAGTAAAATAATTGTATCAAACAAAAATGAATAATAAATAGGGGTCGGTTTGACTATTTCTTGGGACCGGTTTGACCGATTTAGGCCGGTTTGACCGTTTTTCTGAGTTGAGGGGCCGGTTTGACTATTTTTGGGGACCGGTTTGACCGTTTGGGGGCCGGTTTGACCGGGGGTCGGTTTGACGAGGGGCCGGTTTGACTGTTCCCTTTGAAATTGTTGTAAATTTCACGCACATGCTCTATCTATTTTGCCACAATTTGCAAGCAAGTAATATTTGTCTTTATAAATTGTTTGCATACTATTTCACGCCTTGATCATCTACCATATACGAGATATATATAGTCTGTTTGACTCCTATATGGACCAACCTTTTCATCAATTACATGAAATTGCGTTCGAATAAAGGATTCGTATGTGGTAAAACCTTAATTTCAGCTTAATACCATTCCAAAAAAAAATTTTTTTGAAAGCAAAACGATTTCAAAATAATGATTTTGTCTATCTAGTTAATTTTAAATACTTGTAGGTTTCTTCATTATTTGTATTACCAGAAGACACGTTAGACTTTTTATATATTCCTATTCCTTTCCTTAGATAATGAATAATCCTGGTCGAAATATTTTTGATGTTGATATTTCGTTAAAAAAAAGAATTTTGAGGTAAATTTGATCGAAAATCAGTGTTTTGTCTACTTCTTTTTGGACTTTTTAGAACAGAAAGAAGAAATATTGAAACATTTCATCTGTTTGGTGTTAAAAACCACTCAGCCTTCTCTATTATACCCGTTATCTGAAAGGAATGTCTTCTGTTTCGAAACTTATATGCATTATTTCAATTTTATGTGTATGTTACAGACTCTGCCTAATTCTTTTGGTATGTTACATGTTCTTCCCTACAGCGTTACAACCTCTGTCATTTATAGTGCATACGAAAATCCCAGTTTTTCTTGACGCCAGGATTTTCAAAAACACACAAATAGAAAACGCAACGAAATCCGACTTATATTTAAGTCTTTTACTGCGAAATTCGAGGTAGATGGGAAGAAAAGCCCCAAAACTTCATTTTATGCGATGTATCTAAAACAACACTCTGATATCCTTTTTAATTTATGAAAAACGGAATGCCTTCCTTTTTTTCAATATATCTACCTTAATTTCAGGATAAGAAAGCGCTCTAAAATGTGAATTATACGAATGCCTATACATGGTTGTCTAATCAACATCGTAAAACTTTCACCTGCTTTAAATGAAAGGGATCTTGTCAAGAAGGTGTAAGCTTAAAATCCCCAAATCGAAATGGATTGAAAATTTTCAAAATCATCGGTTTAAATCTCTTCTACAAATGACGTTGTTACGATTGTTCGCTCATCGTTTCTCCAATATGAAACTTTTGTTCAGATAAATCTACATTTGCTGTTTTTAAAAAATAAAAAAAAATAGTGTCATGGTCCTTATTTTATACGTAGACCTGTTCATAAATGGGTACAATCACGCAAGTGTGTTGTATAAGTTACTTTTAAAATTCTATGGAAAATATAACCCTGAAGTGAAATTATTTAATCAAAGTACTGACAGCACTGTAATCGGTCATTCTTGAAAAAGTGGACAGGGTTGATATTTTAAAGCTTGATTTGAGAAATTGACAATGGTAAGCGTCCGAAAAGGGTGGGAGTTCATACCGAGGTATATTCCAAGGTACCAAGCTTTGTCAAGATCATGATATTTTGGTCACTGTAGCAGATGCAAAATTTCAAAGAAATAGCTTTAATAGAAACGGGATTTAACACCATTGCAAGTAAAACCATAACCAAAGCATTTCGCCGGCGCCTGGATGACCAGAATAGCCCCTCTATTATACGAATAGTCAAGCTAACAAGAGCCCCACCAACATGTGCAACTTTGGCTGCAGTGCTTGATAATGCAAAAATTCTAATTCGAAAATAGGGCATAACTCTTACAAAATTGCTTCCAGCGTTACCGAATTGATGAACTCCTATGGTGAGCCAAAAATCAAGCATTTTTTTCTTTTGTACAAATTTACAATTCCATAGATAAGTTTTGCCTGATGAAAAAGTTCATGTCAGTACTTTTCTCACAAAACTAGAGCTGCTTGAGCAGCTGATTTGCTCCACAGGCCTGAATCTACTGATATTATAGGAATTTCAGTGAATGAATGAATGAATTGATTTGATTTTTATTGCAAGTAGATGATTTGTCTTCAAGTGTCACATGCTGAAACATTTCTGCAAAGAAAAAATCAAGATTGGTGAATGAAATATAGAAAACTGACATATTTGTCATCCAATCACAGAAATTTTATGCAGTCTGATAAAAAGTCACCAAAGGAACATTCCAGTGAAATTTGGTTGATATCCACGAGTTATATTCTAAGAAAATAATTTTCAAAGTTTACACTATATAACATATAGAGAAATGACCCCCGCCCATAAAAGACATATTTTTAATCCAATGACAAAATTTTGGTAGACTGATAAAGAGTCACTCAAGGTTCATTCCAGTAAAATTTGATTGGTATCCATAAAGTAGATTATGAGAAAATGATTTTCAAAGTTTCCACTACTTAACATATAGAGAAATGACCTCCGTCCATAAAAGACGTATTTTTCATTTGATCACAATATTTTTTTGTACACTGTTAAAGGGTCACCTAAGGATCATTCATGGAGTGACCTCACTGGAATTTACTCCCCGGGAGGTCGTTGTATGGTAAAAGTAGATCTTAAAGAAAAAATAGTGCGGCTTGAAAATATTGGCATTTTGAAGAGGAGAACAGTGATACGCGTGCATATTTATTTGATATTTTCAGCTAGTTTTGTACCTCTTATTTAATATAATGCTTGGCTCGATCTTTTTTGTGCACGACTTCCTTTCCGGGCGGACGGATGAGCGACGGCGGGCGTGCCCGAACTAACTGTCCACTTCATAGGTGGAAAAAAGAAGGTTGTTTTACTCTGGCTTGAATAGCCCGAAACTTAAACCTAAAACCCGATTTTTTTAATCTCAAAAGATAGAACAATGAATGTAGATGATAAGCGCTAATGACGTAATATATAAACAAATTATTGTATTGATGCACTGCAGCACCTGAAAGTTGAGCAATTTTACATAGAACAGTAACAGACTTTCTAGGAAGATATTTGAACACGATTACAACGTAAACAGAAACAACTGGTGTAATGATATAGAAAAAGTTATGACTGATCTAGGTATAGCACAACATTTCAACACTAAGACCCCTGTGAACTTGAATAACGCTAAAGATTTAATACGCAATTTCTACAAAGAAAAGTGGCTTCGTGAAATTCAGACAGCACCAAAATTGCGGACATATAAACTCTTTAAACAGGAACATAAATGTGAAGCGTATGTCTACACAAACCTCACGAAACACGAACGTTCTATGATGTGCCAGTTGCGGTCGGGGATATTACCAATACGAGTGGAAACGGGACGTTATGTAGGGGAAGCCCCAGGGGAAAGACCTCGCAGATTTTGTGATAGCTGTACAATTGAGGATGAAAAACACTTTGTGCTAGACTGTTCACTCTACTCAAACATTAGACATAATGCATTTGGAGACATTATAACGGACACTAGCTTTACAACACTTGATAATAATGATAAACTCAAATTTCTGTTGAACAATTACTGTAGGAAAACCGCTAAATTTATCTCAAAAGCCTAAAGTTGTAGACGAACAGTTATTTACTCTTGAGTGTCGCAAACCATATTTCATACATATGCTTCTTAGATTAATACATGTATCATCCTCTCACTATCTACAATGTACTTTCTGTGTATCGTAACCTACTGTTTATGATTGAATGATCCATCACCATATTATTACATTGAACTATGTTGAACATTCTTATCACCATTTGCGTCTTTCAGTCTCATTATGCATTTAAGGTGACTTATAGGCCCATCGGGCCGGGTGCTTGTTTGTATTTCATTGTTCTATGAGATGAATATTCACGTACGTAATATTAATGCACATGTCAGTATAATAAACCATTTACTTACTTAGAACAAAGAAGGTAAATCAAAGTGCTGTCAGCACTGTAAATCGGACATCATTGAGAGGCTGGGATAGTGCAATAGTTCGCCAATCAAAAGGGCTCTAATTAGGACAATAAAAGTTGGTAAAATCTTTGCCCAATTTGTGAGTTTTTTGTCTTAACACTCCATCTTTTCGAGGACATCGCCAGCTCATCCAACCTTGTGGGTCCGATTTTGAAAGTTTGCTGATTCGATAGCCCTCTGCTAGTCTAAATTATTTCTTAGCAGATTATTTACGTTGTTATAATGAGCACGCGCCAAGCTAAAAGCTTGTCTGTTAATATTATTCCTCTCTCTATAGAGTTTAAAAGCCTTTTAGCAACAAACATTTTTCATTAAACTTTTTACAATTTTGATTACCAACATGTTTGTATTGCTTATCTAAAATGACCTGGCACTCACATCCTCTTCAAAAAGTCGCGGTAGTACAGTGGTAACAGACGCCTTCCCGTACACCGATAAATTGTTGGGTCGAGTTCAATTCCTGACAGAGACACATGTTATAATCATTGTGATTATCGTTAACATATTGATTTTTTCGTTTTTTTTAATTACGTTTCTTATTATTATTTTGTATCTTGTTTGGGTTTTTTTGACAGTTACGATAAATATATGTTATTCTGACATCATTCAATTTTGTGTGTTTGCACCAACCAAGATTATTGTATTCTCAGAAGCAATTTCTTCTTTTTTCACAATGTTTTCTCAATCATAAAATACAGGCACGTTAAAAGCAGGGATTGAACAGCAAAGTGTTAATTTCATACAATCATTTTTAGTCAAATTGAGGCTGACGGAAAGGCTGTGCCGAATACAAATAGTCTAAGGCAACACTGTTCAAAATATCAAAAGTATCAAAATCGGTACTCAATTAAGTGTTCCCCAAAAAAGAAATAGAAATATTTATGGTCATAGTCCGGCTTGAACTCGTGGCCTCCCGATTATGGGAACGCAGCCTAATCACCACCGCTAAATTTCCGTGTGTACTTTGAACTGTGATACATATTTTTCCATCTTAACTTCGCGAGTATAGGTCTATATTAAGAAACCGACTTACCGACTATCAATAGGGGTCAAAAGGAATATTTAATGAGTGCCAGGTCATTGTAGATAAATAATATTTCAAGCATTGGGTTTTCCCAAATACTATAAATGCATTTTCCCTCAAGAAACATGTGAAATCGCCAACTATGCTATTTATATCTTTGGTTTCTGACCAATCGATTAAATCTAGCAGCACTCTATGATTATTCATGAGTTGTTCTAAAAATAGATCACTCTTACTGCTATCCTATATCAGTTTAACGTATGTTTTTGTCGGTATATTTGTTGTCAAATAATTTTTCTTCATACTCAAATTTGAATTTATTGAAAATAGGATTGGAGCGTGATCAGAGTGCTCATTGAAATCAAATATTTCAAAATTACAAAATTATTTCTATTTGTTAACACATAGTCAACAGTACTCATTCCACCATGCGAACAAAAAGTAAACTTCCCACGCTCCCTGTTTGAGTGCAGTCGACTATTGACCAATGACTAACAACTTAATTGACACATTTGGAGCAGACGATGTCCATTTGCATCTACCACGTGGTCTGAATTTACGCATGGGTTTTGACCGAGTGATAATTTTAACAGAATTTGATTGGTTGTCAGCCCTACAACTGGTAAATGACCGTTCGAGAAAAACATCAGAGCAGTAATATTGTAAGTGCTACAAATTTATTATTCAGTTAACCTATTGTACGTTTCAACTCCTTTACTCAACCGACAATCTTGTTATAAACACTGAAAATACTAACTGGTAATTACTAAAAGCGAAAATTACATCAAATTTTGTATTAGCCTCTTCTCTCTTTGTCGAAAAGTAAATAAGATAAAAACAAATTTTGTAGATTGTGACTGAAAAAGCCGTTTCTTCGGTGTTTGAAAACACATAATTTGGTTTGAACACATTGCTCAGAAGATAATGGTAAAAATGTAGTGGGTCAAACAGACAGGATTTCTGGAAAATGGTATATATAAATCGACTGCTTCGCAGTCCGATTTAAAAATCGGATTGGGTCTAACCTCATGAAAAATTTGGTTGGTATTCTGCGTAATTAATGAACTTGCAGGGCTTAGCCGTGACGTAATTTGGCGAGTTAACTTTAAAATATTTTGGGTTCATTGAAAAGTTAGTCGGTAATAATAATCGTGAGCGCGTGCAAAGAACTGATTCACGTGCTTAGAGAGAGTGAACACATTTCGTCGTTTGGTTACCATAGCCTCGTAACTTCAGCTAAATTAAGCTCAAGGTACGAGGTTTTGGTTACCAATGTACGATCTAAGGCCTTGGGTTTTTATGTTGACTCTCTGCGGAAGTTAGTTATTTCAAATTAAAGCTGCATACCTAAACCTTAAGTGCAACGACCCGTAACTTAGGCTCCGCCCTGCCAGGGCATTAATCATGGATTATATCCATCAATTAGGTTCTGCGCCACGCCCATATAAATATTTTCAATTTCTACGCGTTGGCTTTTGAGTCACGTGATGCAGTTTGGAAATTTGATTAGTTGTTGAGATCACGTGTCAGATCTTTGCGCATGATTCAGCGCCGCGTTATATCACGTGGCTCATTGATATTCAAAATCAACGCGTGGGTTAGTCATGTGACACGAATGAAGAGTTTGATTTGCTCCTGCGGCTTGTTTTTATCTTGACTGGCGAGCCTGCCTCTTTCTGTCGATATTGAAAAAATCAGAAATGGCAAGGTGTGATAAAGTTTTTAATTTAGGAAAATTTTATGCTTTCCATGCAAAATTGGTCTCTCACCTTTCGATGGTTATCAACCACTAACATTTTGATCGGAAACAGAAGAGAAAACTCTTTCAAGTGATCGATTACGGGTAACAAGAATTATTCAATCGGTGGTTATTAACGTTTACCATTGCAAACGAATACTTATGTTACATTATGAAGAAATTGTGTAAATAGAAGTTTTTTCTTTATGTCAACTGTATAATATTTTAATTTCTTTCCACGTATCACATCAGTGAAATAAGATTGATCATCAAAATAAAAAGGTCTATAAGTGACCAAATAGCGGTAGAATATTATATAATAAAGTCATTTTCTTCCAATCTTCACGAGAAAGGGTCATGGAATCGATAGTAAGTAAAACGTTCATAACCCTTGCTTCGAAAAGATATTACCTTCCAATAAACTCCGCCCATCCTTGCGCATGCGCACTAGTTACCATGCAGAAACCTGCTTGGTAAAAATTATGTTTTTCCTGTCCCAGTATCGGAGGGTAGCGTAGATTGGGACAGGTTAACCAGTCTAGTTTTTATCGTTTTTCCCTCATTTCGTTTTTGGGGTTCATTTTAATCGGCGATAATTTGCCATGGAAAATTTGCTGTTAGGCTGATACAATTGAATTTTTGACTTTTTTTTCTAAATCGCATATGACTTTTCTAAAAGAAACCCAAATGTCCAATTGTAAGGATTGACGTTTTTCGACATTTGTTTAAAGGATTATGAAAATTCTTTTCGTGTCTGAATTAAGGATAAAGGCATGCTTTGCAAATTTTCATTCACGGCGACCCGCGAAATGCCATAGAACTAATCGTTCGAGTAGATACTCGGCCGATTGAAAATGTATAAATCCAAGCACAAATAGCCCTGTTTCGCATTGTGATTGTAAATGGACACTAATTTGCACTGAAGTAAAACATACGAGAATTGAAGGGAAAAACCTGTATTCGGTCTATATAAAAAGTCAATCAAACATTCTGAACTATCTCCGAGATTTATACACAAAAAAGATCAAAACAGCTAGCCATGCATTGATCTAAAATATTTTCTGAGAGGATAGACCCGCCGAACTACTACATGTATATGGATATAGCCTTTAGTTTTAAATTTCCGAATTCACAGGACATCAACGAGAGCCTGGGACGCTCTACCGCCTCCTTCCTAGTTCTTAGACGTTCTAGAACGTTAATTGACAATTCAAGAACAGTCGAACTAGCTCTTGAACCAGTTCTAGAGTTTCAATCATTCTGTGAAAGCATGAAACAGATTGGACGAAAGCAGTGGACTCTTATTCTATAACGAGCATGTTGTAATGGGTTGTTCCCACTTCGTCTAATCCCATTTGGTCTAAAAGTCAAATTCCCATTTTGTCTAAAACCCATATTTTGATGAATTCCCATTTGGTCTAAAATTTCATTTACTCATTTGTATCAATAAATGTGCTTTAAAATATGTTTTTTTTTAAAATATATTTTCTTATCATATATTGGAAAAGAAGAGTTAAACTTTATGTTTTAATGCATAGATAACATAAAAGATTTGAATAATGCTTTAAGCTATTTTCTGATATGAAAATTTTTGAACCATTTTTATTATCCATTTATTTATTAATTTTTTTTATTATCTTTATTTGTTAATTTGAGGGAATAAAGTAAAAAATTATCTATTTATCAAAAAATAATTTTGCAAATGTGTGTGTGTGCTGGGGGGGGGGGGTGCTGTGTATAACACCTATATGACATTAACACCTCTATGACACTCTTAACATGTCAAACACCATTTTGTAGACATGGGAAATTGATACAATAAGGTGTCAAAAAGTTTTAGACCAAATGGGAATTTTTGGTCTAAACCAATATTTTTATAGTGTAGACGAAATGGGATTAGACGAAGTGGGAATAAACGGTTGTAATTAAATTTCCTTATTCCCCATTTTCCTTTGATGCTTTTCGAACTGATTTCGAACAAAAATATTCTGATGTTGGTAAAATCATTATGTGAAAATTTGAAGCAAATCTGATAGAGATTGTGGAATCTCTTGGGAAAATAAAGGTAAGTTACAGACGGGCGGACGGGTAGATATTAAGACAGACGGGAAATCATAGCTAGAATAACTAATAAATCCCATTCAAATAAATAAAACAAAAGAAATGTTTTCCATAAGAATCTGTAACCTCTATCAGTGATGTAGTTGCTATACTGTAACACTCTCTGTCATGCACCGTACATAATTAAATTTTCCTTTAATCTTCAAAGTTCTAGTTATTTGCAGGATAATATATGAAAGTAAATGATTATGCGGAGAATCAGACTGTATACTTGTCATTTTTACATTCGATTGATAAAAGATCACATATTATTTTGAAAAGGATAGCGTTTTTGTTTTCCGTAAATACAGAAATCGTGACTGTTTTCATTGCGAATCCTTAACATGTTTTCATGCAGAGGTATTTGTCCGTTGTAACAGTTCTTAGGGGCGGTAATAAGAAAATCAAAACATATACATGTAGTAAAACACGTGGTTTTATACTAAACATTTGACAGATAAAATGTCCATTATTCCTTATTTGGACATACTAATTAGCATATCAATGATCATGTCATCTTAAATTAAAATATCACGTGATTTTTACCGTTATTAATCGCTTTCTTATTAAGTTTTCCTCGTGAAATTGCCAACGACTTCGTTAAATAACGCTTTTTGATTGGTCTTAACATGTGAATATGGGGTTCATCTCAGAATAAATAAAAACAATTATCAATTATAAGTAAAATTCGCTATTCTGACCTGTCGATTGTATACAAATGTACTATAATCACAAGTAACAATACCGTATTCGAGTTATATCTGGTCAAACGGTTTCTGAACAAAGAGAGAATATATTCAGATTTGAAATCCAAGGGTAGTAAAATCTTTGACAAACTTAATTTTATAAAAAATACCCGATTTTATACTTAAACAACTCAGCTTAAAATCTTACACTTTTGACTCGGCCCCTATGCAAATCAGTACTATTTTGAAAATATAGCTTTTGTTGTTCACGAAATGAAATATTAATCGGTCTTACTCGAAAACAAACGATTACTCTATTTCTTTTATGCAAAAATGAGACAAAATTGGGAAATTTATAGGACATATTTTCTTAAAGCGAGTCATTTTGCATGTGATTGCTATGCAACGTGA
Source organism: Fragum whitleyi (assembly GCA_948146395.1). Lineage (NCBI taxonomy): Eukaryota > Metazoa > Mollusca > Bivalvia > Cardiida > Cardiidae > Fragum > Fragum whitleyi. The sequence goes on from OX411558.1 coordinate 13,067,802, forward strand.
CAACACTTATTTCGCAACGTGACAACACTTATTTCGCAACGCATATATAACGTCAGATAGGCTGAAATGCGCAAAAGTATAGGTAAACCATGCTATTCGAATGTTTGTAAACAGACGTTCGACGAGGTTATATAAATAAATTGGGACCAACAATTTATTTGCTGTCACGGTCTCAAACTATACAGGAATATCACAGAAACGCAAAACTACTTGCATTTTTACCATCCTTTTAATGACATCTGTAAACGTCATGTGTCATAGCGTAAAAGTAACATGCTTTTAAAACCGAAATCATCAAAAAAAAAAAAAAAAAAAAAAAAAAAACTAAAATGGAAACGACAAAAAACATTGAATATCGATAGGGAGAAAAGATTGTTTTTCTTGTTGAGTTTCTTTACTCTACAAGTATACAGGTGATTTCATTTGTAATTAAGTACCGTTATATCACGCTTGTTAAATTTACTTCAGTCCACCCCTATTCCTGGCTATACCACATTTTCCCGCGTGTTCGAATATCGCGGTTGGACTATAGGGTGTAAGTTTTTGATAATCCCAATGCTTTTGCGGTGAGATTATCAAGTGATAGTCTACCGTTATTTCTCGATAAACCAGCAATTACCATAAAAGAAAACATCTTTTTTATTGACACTCATGTATCAATGATCCTATATTCAATATGAAATATTCAAAATGCTGCTCTTCGAAATCACAGAGTTATTTAATCTTACACTTGGAGCTACCGTCAAACCGTCTCCAACCGTCTCCAACCAATGGGTTGATAATCATCGACCTATGTGAGATAGCAGCTGGAGACTAGGAAATGATGTAGTGATATTACTGGTGTGAGAAATAACAGGAATACATTGTGTGGTGCTCCAGCCGACGAGACTAAAAAGTCAAAATGATCCCTATTTTGTGTGAATCGTGCTTTAAATAAAAATGAAGATGGAAATCTTAACAATTTTTTGTTTACTAAAATTTGGCGTAGAGCCTTTACATTTGTGTTTTATCCTGTCACTATAGGCAGATTTTCCCCTGTGAGCCGTGAATTCTACCTTTAACGGTAAGATTCCCGTGCAATTTATTCAAAATAGTTTAAGCAAGTTATAACAACACCTTCAAAAAGTTACAATTTACCTTTCAAACGAAAGTTATAGTGTGGTTTTATTGACTTGAATTAAGCATTTTTTCCACAGATCAAATTCGGGTCAAATTAACCAGACTATACTTGTCTTAAATCGTAATATGTGCACATACATGTGCTTTCATTATTGAAGAGTAAGGATGAGGTTCAAATCCTATAAGATGCTTTTTTGATATACCCGGTTTACCCATGGTAATAGACTCGGCGTCTACGTCAGAGCTCAGTTTTGAAAATACACCTATACTATAAATATGGCCTGATAAAACGGGGTATAGGTAGATTTTGCGCAGTGAGCCGTGAAACCAACTTTTTACTGTAAGATTCTCGTGCCATTTGTTCCAAAAAGATTAAACAGGTTTGAAAAGCGCATTAACACCCGGGGTAACCCGATGCAGGGAACTCGGGGGATATCAGATTTTGGAGATAAACAAAGAAAGACAGTTGCAACACAGGTCTGTATTTTCTTATTGATTATTCAATTCAAAGGCAAGATCGGATGTATGTTCTTCTTTAAGCAGTTGTCCTCTGTAGTTAAGAAACAGTATGTGATCACTTTCTAGTCATTCTTCAGCGGATAAACAGTGTGTCATATCTTAAAAGCTGAAAATCCGTATTTCTAGCATGTCAATGTCAGTTTACAGTCAAATTTTGCCTAACTTTGGAACATAACTAATACATTGACAGATAGGTTATAAAATTTGGTTATTTTTCGTCATTACGCAATGTCCCTTTTCTCTCATGTGTGAAAGTATTATTTGTTTTTGTGTGACAACCGTCTCGAGGTATGATTTCTTTTGAAAATTGGAAATTAAGAGTAACTTTAGAAAATGATGCGGGGAGTTTAGAGAATTGATATTGGGAACTCGAATATTTCGTAAACTTGGTTTGCTGATTGAGTTGAAGAAGGTGTAGATGGCGATGTAAAAAAGATATGAAGTATCTTTAAACGTGCATCGGGTAAGAATAATTGAATTACATGTAATTCTATAACTGACAACAAATCTAACTGATCCTGGTTTCTGTAAAATAAAGTAATTTTTCTTTTCAATAGCTACAATCAAATGCGATGAGTGGCTAGTTTTTGACAAAAAATTTCGAAAGTGCAGCTTAAAATTAGCGGCTTTGATATTTTGGCCGAACAATGGTGTGCCGACTAATTTCTCGTTGTGCATGTACATTCAAAAACCAGATATGGCAGAGAAATATCTCTATTGCTATACATACACGCATCATTTAAAATGTATAAGATTGTCCGTCAATTAAATCATATGAGAGATTGTAATGATAATACTAAAATAATAATATTAATTAATAGATAATTGAAGTGTCAGATTAATTAATAATTATTTCCGTAAACCGCGCGCCTCAGTCTATTTAAATTACATTTAGTTACTTTTATCCCTCTTTACATACGCTCAGTTGGTAGAGCGCCGTGCTGTGCTAGTGTTCCGGGGGTCGTGGGTTCGAGTTCCATGTCGGGCACAACTTTTCCTCTATAGTTACTTCACATTAAAAAGTAGGTGTTATTGAGGATTTTAAAAGCCCATTTGGTTTATATTTTGTTCGATTAATTACGAACATTATTCTTGATATAGAGTTTTTGAGTAATTAGAACACGCTCGTGTGACAGAATGAAGCCAAACAGAAACTTGTTTAGTTTCTTTTGTTATTCGACCTGACAAGCCACATTACCCTTGCGGAACAATCCATTTGGAAGCAGAGCGAGGTTCTATGATTCTCTTGGACCAAAAATAAACAGGTATTCAGCCAAAGAATGCAACTTACAGAACATGGCATCAGAATCCGGACAGCCCCAAAACCCGGACACGCGTCCAATAAGTATAGCTGCAATGATGGACCACAGGCACTTGGATTCAGGATTTTATGAAAAACTTATCACTATAATGAATAATCCACAAGGTAGTGCAGTCGCCATTTTCTAAGGGAACGGATGTTTTTAACAAGTAATTTGGTTCTCGATTCTCACGAGTAAACACGTCCTGTGACGGAAGCCAAAGATGCTTGTAAAAACATGCGTTCTCTTAAACATGGCGGCTGCACTACCTTGTGGATTATTTATTATAGTGATATACTTGTTGTTATAAGATCCTGAATCAAAGTGCCTGTGTGATGTACCCCTCTCTCTGATATGATGCCGGTCGAGGGCTACAAATTTCCACCCTATTTGTTTTTTGTTGCATTTAATATGAAATAAGGCAAGGCCTTAAAAGCGATCGCAGTTTTTAAACTGAGTTTGTTAGAGAGAGAGAGAGAGAGAGAAGAGGAGAGAGAGAGAGAGGGACCGAGAGAGAGAGAGAGAGTGGGAGGGAAGGGACATATGTATTTTATAGCTTAGTGCGAAATCCCAGGATCTATCAGTATCAAAATTAATTTTTGATTATTGCACATTTCATTTTCTGTTATGTCTTACTGGAAACAAATTAAGTGATGTAATGTTTATGCAAATCAACTGTCACCATACCTTTTATTCAATTTTGTAATTTCTCTGCTGTAAAAAAAAAAAAAAAAAAAAAAAATGAAGTCACCACAGATATTACACTGAAAACGACTACGTGTAAATGTGTCCTACAGCAGACAAATAAAATTAATTTTTGCTGGACGAGATTTCCCAAATTATAAAAACAAAACAAAACAATAAAAACAAAAAAAAGGAAAAATAATTAAACATAACATTTAATGAGCCTTAATTCCTATAGTAAGACTCAATATTAACTTTTTGTGTACCGATTGTATATTACATACAGAACATTATCCAAAGTTCTCGAATTTTACATCATAGGTTTAGCAGACACAAACATTGATGGGAAATTTCGATTATTTAAAATAAGCTGATAAACTTACAGCTTTTGAATACAGTCACACGATAAGAACTCGTCTTGATTAATATCAAAATATTTCTATGCAACTGCTTGAACTATAAAATAAAATGTGCATTTTCTGCACGCATGAACATAAATATAGTCATTGGGTTATGAAATCAAGATTTATCAATAAAAGTAAGAATTCTTTATGGGGCTACTTTCCATTGTATCTGTATCTTTACGTCGCAGTTCCCACTTCTGGTTTTAACACGACGGGGGGAGTGCGCAATTAGATTTTATGGATCAAATTGTCAATGGCTGATTTGAATGCCCCCACTGAATTAGCGCAAACTGCTTCTTCTGGTAAATTGTTCCACTCTGTTTTTGTTTTCACGAAGAAGGATTGTTTGTATTGGACAGTTTTTGCTCATGTTGTCTCAAAGCACTTTGAAGTGTTTTTGATTTGGTTACTGACAATGTTTACTGATACACAGTCCTCAAATATTCTGAGGAAACAATTTTTTCAGCTAATAAGACTGCATAAACCTTTTTTACATAACTGGAATTAAATTAACATCTTAAAGAAATAAAGGCTTTGGTCAACAGGTCCTTGTAGGGATACACAACAACAAAATCCACACACAATCAGTGCTCTCAATAAGCGGACGTCGACGTATTATACGTCCAGAATTTCAGAAATTACGTCCGGAAAATCAAACCCGGACGTAAAAAACGTCCGAGATTCGAGGAAAACGTCCTGTAATTTGATCCCGGACGTTTTACGAATTCACCTAATAAAGGATTTAACGTAAGTCTACACTTGCAAAAAATCGATAATCAACGAGAGCAAACACATTATAGCTGACCAAAACAAGCCATGTGTAACGCGCGGGGTATTAAACTGTCGCTATAACAACCAGTCTCTGATTACGCAATCTTGTTGGGTTAGCGACGCGTCATTACCGCTTCTGTCATTACCTTTCTTTGTCGGATACAGATCGCGAGGGTCCTTTGATAGGATTATTGAAACAAACAAAATTCAAATCAGGGGAAATTTCGTTATATCAAACGTAGTTCATGCAGCTCAGACCGATAAGATTTCGAAACATCACTTCCTAAAACTCTTAGAATAGATCTACGGGTAATTTATCCGAAGTGAAAAAGACGCTACCGGAAAACATTTACGAAAGGTCATTCGACTGTCCTCGTTTAATACGTGTAGAATCGGCATTTTCGGAGAACGTGGGCAAATCCTAATGACATCATTTAAGTTGTCTGCAACATGTATAACGAGAGATTTGAAATGAAGATTTTTTCTTGACTTCTGCTATTTGGATAATTCTGCGTAAGTTTAAATAGGCTTAGAACTTAGTTTTATTGGCACACTACCTAGAACGTTCGCCACCTTTGGAACCACAGGCCGAGGAAAATTAAAGCGAAAAAAAACTTTATCAATGGAGTTTTATCCAGTACCATGTGACACTTCTAATTTCTTTTACAATGAGCTGTTTTAAGGTAGTAGACCCGTAATAGTTCCGCAACATTTCGGAACTCATGATCTTCACAATGTTGACCGAGGTTTCCTAATAAAAATCATTAGGAATCTCAGTTAACACTAGCTGTTAAAGTTCATTACTCCCAAAACCTTGTGGATCTCTTACAGGTAAAATACCTTAATGTCATTTTAAAAGAAAAAAAGGAATTATATTTCAAATTTGCACAGGCATACTGTTAACAGAAAAAATGAGTTTTAAAACACTATACCAGTAAATATATATTAACAGATTTATGGTGATTCATTTTAGCCGTTCTTTCTCAGGAACTTGGGTAACAACCTGTTATATTTTGTACAACCAAGAGCCTTCAGCCAGCTCCCTAATCTGAGGGTATTGTAAGTTAAATTGTTTCATTAATTACCCAACTATGGAATTTAAGGCTTTTCAAAATTCAAAGTGGCAGCTGACAACATTTTAGATAATACAGTTAACAACATCGTGAAATTGACCAGGTGAACGATTTGGGAATGATTTCGGAATGAAGTTGAGTGAGTGAGAAGAGTGAGTTTTGTGTGAAATTTTAAGGGAGGTTATCAAACTTTACTTATTTTGTTAAGGATGAACAAAATTAGCATTTATGTATTAACTCACTTTTATAAAATATGCATAAAAGTTCTATAAATAGCTTACTATTTCTTCAAGAACCAAACAGACGCTTAAAGTTCAATTATGTCAGTGAAATCATGCTTTAGTTCTTGCTTTATGCATTTTGAAGGTAGTTGTTGACCTTATCTTTTAAGAGAGTGTTTTTGTGTAGTTTTACTGAGTATCAGGGAATGAATGAATGGAGCGATGAGTGATTTAGAATGGTTTAGATTGAGATGAATGTCAATTTCACAATGTAACTAACTGTAAAAGTGATTAAATTATGGGGTTGAAATGTTTTGTAACAAAGGATAAATTGCTTACAACAAATTTATTCACATTACAATAAGGTTTTTGATTTCATATCTCTAGGAATGAAAAAAACAACTAATCCACATATCCTATTATTGAACACCATCAAGCTTAGAAATAGATTTTTTTTCCATTTTATTATGAAACAGGTTTCGTTTTGGTCTACTATATGAGTTTTCAAATCTATTTTCATTGAGGCTTGAAACCAATATTTCAGCTTACCAGAATCAACAATTGTCATTCACAGTCTGGCTCGTTGGCTGAGTGGTTAGCGTGCTTGACTTGTAACCTGGTGGTTGTGGGTTCGAGCCCCAGCGGAGGCGGGTAGTGTATTTGGGCAGGACACTTTACAGACAGGGCCTCAGTCCACCCAGCTGTAAAAGTGGGTAGCAGTGGTTAGAACCCATTGCCTCTCTCTATATGTACAGGATAATATCTGGAATGAGGACCGCGATGGAATTAAGAGTCAATCGACCCTTTATCTTGTTATCCTCGAGTAAAAAAACAAAAAAAAAACACAATTAGCTCAATCAGTAGAGCACCAGACTTCAAAACCATTGAAGTTCCATCACTTGGGTTCGATTCCCAGGCTGGCACACTAACAAACTAATTGTCTTTTGGACGAGACATAAACTGAGGTTCTGTGAGACTGAGCACATTTAAGAACCATGGCAGATCTATGCAGTAGTTTTGTCATGAATCCTTGCACTATCCCCCATAACAACTAACTGTCTTCTGAGGGCATTGATCATATGGGTATGTGCTACAGTAGGGTCAATAAATAAACGTAAATACACACAGAAGATTCTTGATAGCCTCAAATTAAATTCTTATACTATGGAAAGACTTATCATTCTTTGGGTTATAAGGCAGAAAAGAGATCATGCTTTGAAATATGCCACTTGAATTTCAGAGAGCCTCATGACAATAAATTCACTACAGTACAATGGGATGTGTTTTACAACATGCCTAACCTGTCACACCTGTAAGTAGCTATTTTGCCATTTTGAATTACCTGCAATGTCCTCTCAATTCCATAGAGGATAATCATTTGTTTCAGTGTAAGATCGATTTATATTCATTGAGTGAACAACAAAAGCTATATTTTCACAAGTGGTTGAGCCACAAGAGAAAATATAGCTTTTGTTATTCACAAAATGAAATATTAATCGATATTACTCGAAAAACAAACAATTATTCTATTTCTTTATTTCAAAAATGAGACAAAATGTGAAATTTCTAGGACATATTTTCATAAAGTGTGTCATTTTGCGCATGATTGCTATGCAACGTTCAATGTGACATCACTAATTTTGCCCTGCATAGATGACATCAGATAGGATGAATTGCACGAAAGCAGGGTATAAGTTTTTAGCTCACCTGAGCACATCGTGCTCAAGGTGAGCTTTTGTGATCATTGAATGTCCGTCGTGTGGTGTGCGTCTGGCGTCATCTATCGTGCGTTGTAATGCGTCAACAATTTAAGTGTTTACACTCTAGAGGCCACAAATATGATCCAATCTTCATGAAACTTGGTCAACATGTTGGTCAGGTCCCAAAAATGAAACCTATCGAAAATGGGAAGGATCCATGCCATATCACAGGAAAAGGGGCCTTATGACCAATTTTCTTGTTTACACTCTAGAGACCACAAATATGGTCCAATCTTCATGAAACTTGGTCTGAATGTTGGCCAATTCACAAGGATGATCCCTATTGAAAATTGGAAGGATCCATGCCATATCACAGGAAAAGGGGCCTTATGACCAATTTTCTTGTTAACACTCTAGAGGTCGTAAATATGGCCCAAGCTTTATGAAACTTGATCAGAATGTTGGGCAAGTCACAAGGATGAACACCTTTCAAAAATGGAAAGGATCCATGCGATATCAAGGGAAGAGGGGCCTTAATGATAATTTTCTTGTTAACACTCTAGAGGTCGTAAATATGGCTCAATCTTTATGAAACTTGGTCAAAATATTGGGCAAGTCACAAGGATGAACCCTATCGAAAATGGAAAGGATCCATGCTATATCAAGGGAAAAGGAGCCTTGTTGACAATTTTTAGCTCCACTGGCTGAAAGCCACTGGGGCTATTGTCATGGCGTTGTGTCCGTGCGTGCGTGCTTTTCTTTTTTTTTAAAAATCTTCTCCTCAGAAACTACTGGATGAATTTCAACCAAACTTCACAGGAATGATCCTTTGGTGACCCTCTTTCAAAGTTGTTCAAGAAATTTTGATCCAATGAAAAACATGGATTAAATGGGCGTGGCTAATTTCCAAATATTGTAAAAAGTGAGTTTTCTCAGATTCTAATCAATGAATACCAATTAAATTTTACATGAATGATCCTTGGGTGGCCCTTTATCAGTCAAAAAATCATTGTGATCGGATGGAAAATATGCATTCTATGGGGGGAGGTCATTTCTCTATATGTTATATAGTGGAAACTTTGAAAATCATTTCTCAGAATGTAACTGATGGATATCCACCAAATTTTACTGGAATGATCCTTGAGGGAACCTTTATCAGTCTACAAAAAAATCATTGTGATCAGATGGAAAATATGTATTTTATGGGCGGAGGTCATTTCTCTATACGTTAAATAGTGGAAACTTTGAAGATCACTTTCTCAGAATGTTACTGATGGATATCAACCAAATTTCACTGGAATGATCCTTGAGTGACCCTTTATCAGTCTATAAGAAATCATTGCGATCTGATGGAAAATATGTATTTTATAGGCGGAGGTCATTTCTCTATATGTTATATAGTGGAAACTTTAAAAATCATTTTCTCAGAATGTAACAAATGGATATCAAATAAATTTCACTGGAATGATCCTTGAGTGACCCTTAATCAGTCTATAAGAAATCATTGTGATCTGATGAAAAATATGTATTTTATTGGCAGAGGTCATTTCTCTATATGTTATATAGTGGAAATCCGAAAATTTGCAAATCATTTTCTTAGAATCTAATTTTTGGATATCAACCAAATTTCACTGGTATGATCCTTGAGTGATCCTTTATCAGTGTACCAAAAATTATTTTGATTGGATGAAAAATATGCATTTTATGGGCAGAGGTCATTCCTCAATATGTTAAATAGTGGAAACTATGAAAATCATTTTCTCAGAATGTAAGTGATGAAATCAATTTCAACATCAGTAGAACCCCAATATCTAAAAATCTAGTCAAAACATTTATTTGCTTTTACAAGAATTTCAAGCCTGTGCAGCAACTCAAGCCATTCATGGCTTTCTAGTTTTGTTTACACACTAGAGTCCACATACATGGCCCAACCTTCACGAAACTTGGTCAGAATGTTGGCCAAAGCACCAGGATGATCCCTATTGAAAATTGGAAGGATCTATGCTATATCAAGGGAAAAGGGGCCTTAATGATAATTTTCTTGTAAACCCTCTAGAAGCCACAAATTTGGCCCAATCTTCATGAAACTTGGTCATAATTTTGGCCAGGTCACAGGGATAAAACCTATTGAAAATGGGGAGGATCCATGCCATATCACGGGAAAAGGGGCCTTAATGACAATTTTATTGTTTACTTGCTAGAGGCCACAAATATGGCCCAATCTTCATGAAACTTGGTCAGAATGTTGGTCAGATCATAAGGATGAACCCTATTGAAAATGGGAAAGATCCATGTTATATCACAGGAAAAGGGTTCTTTATGATAATTTTCTTGTTGTAATTCTAGAGGCCACAAATTTGGTCTTAACTTCATGAAACTTGTTTTTTTTGTAGAAATTATCTCCTGTATGACATCTGCCTATTTATTGATGAGACGTCCTAGGGGTCAAAGAGACTCAGGGGAGGGATCTAGGACCATCTTGGTCCTCTTTATGATAATATCACTGCTTTTGTGGTAAGATTATCATGTGATAATCTACCATTATTTCTCGATAAACCACCAAAAAGCATTAAAGAAAATTTTAAATTTACAATTACAGTAAAATATCTATATGTCGAACTTTGGGGGGACACACCAAAAAACTTCGACGTATAGAAAGTTTGACGAAGAGATAAAAAGGTATCTTCGGGATGAAGACATATTTGGCCATCATCACACTTTGGTACGACCGAAACTGAAGGCAAAATAAAGGACGTGTTTAATTGTCATGATGAATTAATCAAATATAAAAGATGATACTTATTTTTATTTACATTTTTATTTGTTTATAAACATCATATAAAACATACATTTAAATTACAAAGCAAAAACATTTTCAAACAAGCCATTTATTTACAAATTTACATGTACTTACATGTACTATTAAGTCCATGAAACAATAAATTTTGTGTTAGAGGTTTAACATTTCGCCTTTCTCAAGCAAAAACATATCTGATAATGATTTCTGTATGTATAATTTCCTGGACAAATCATTCTATGATTGGTTACTCAGTCCTTCCTTGATGTTGAAGGCTATCCCCCGTGTCTACCGGGTACTTCACTAATCAAGTCCCGCAAGGCATTGGCTTTACATGCTTCCGTTGTCAATGAGAATTACAAATTTAACATCATAGGTCACATGCAGTTTGCCGACCCCTTCTCATTTCAAAACAATAAATCACTTAACCTTTCAAATTATCTATCTGTTACAAACAATCAAACCGAATCAGGTAAAAAATCGATATCCAATACTGAGATGGCGCGTGTCAATTACTGTGGTTGACAGGTCGAATGTGTGAAAAACTACCTCGATTGCAATTTTCACCAATTAAGGTTGGGGTTCGTCATACAGAGGTGTGAATGCACACAAATAACAGTGATGAGACCATGAAATTGGTTCGACGTACGGACAAATTTCGAGCAATGGATAACAACGTATGGAGGTTATAATACATAGAAATAAAGAGTAAATAGATCGGGACTTGAAAAATACTTCGATGTACAGATAACTTCGTCTTATGGACATTCCACATAAAGATATTTGACTGTAGTTTGCATATTGTAGTCTATGAAACCTTGAAGACAAACATGTCATTTTTGCCATTTACCAAACCTGTTTTGCAGTCAATTTGTGATTAATACTCAAGTTTTTGAATGAACTGAATGAATTATTTTGTTGGTTTATTTCTTCGCAACCACATGGATGTGAAAAATCTGTTACTCATTTACTGTCAATAAATTTTGTCATGTTTTCTCTCAGGGACCTGAATCACAATGCCATTTCAGCATTACCATGTAAATCCTTTCAGTACCTTCCAAATCTCCGTGAGTTGAGGCTCCACTCACAGACTGACCCGATGACTATAATAGTCTACAATGCCTGGAGTAACATTGAACAGAGTTGAAATATTTGGAGGTTATGCTCTACTTTGATTTACAGCTTGAAATAGTGGTAAAATGTAGTTACAACTTTTACACAAATCTATTTATTTGACAACAATTGGGCTGGGAGTAACAATGGCAAAGAGGTGAAATAGTTTTTTAATGAAATACTTTATCTTTGATTGGGTAGCATAAAAAGGTTGTTACTGCCTCAGTCTCATAAATACTTACAGGCAGTTACATCTGTAACACAAACCTTTTCATTTTATGATAGATGAGCTTAGAGTAACATTGGAGTGGAGTTGAAATATTTGAATGAAATGCTTCAATTTTTAGCTCACCTGAGCACGAAGTGCTCAAGGGAGCTATTGTGATCGATCAATGTCCGGCGTCCGTCTGTCTGTCCGTCTGTCCGTCACTGCAAAAACTTTTTCTTTAAACGACATCTCCTAAACTTAAGAGTCAAAATCAACCAAACTTGGCAGAAATATTCCTTGGGTGGTCCCTTGTAAAAATTGCTAAAATGGAAAGGTCTGTGCCAAATTACGGGAAAAGGGGCCTTAATGACAATTTTCTTGTTTACAATCTAGAAGCCACAAATATGGTCATATCTTCATGAAACTTTGTCAGAATGTTTGTTAGGTCATGAGGTTGAACTCTATTGAAAATTTGAAGGATTGGTGGCATATCACGGGAAAGGGGCCTTTATGACAATTTTGTCAACAATTTCTTTAATCGACATCTCCTCCTAAACTTATGAGTCAAAACCAACCAAACTTGGCAGAAATATTCCTTGGGTGGTCCCTTGTAAAATTTGCTAAAATGAAAAGGATCCGTGCCATATAACAGGAAAAGGGGCCTTAATGACAAATTTCTTGTTTACACTCTAGAAGCCACAAATATTTTCCAATCTTCATGAAACTTGGTCAGAATGTTTGTTAGATCATGAGGATGAACTCTATTGAAAATTTGAAGGATTAGTGGCATATCAGGGGAAAAGGGGCCTTAATGACAATTTTGTCAACAATTTCTTTAAACGACATCTCCTCCTAAACTTAAGAGTCAAAACCAACCAAACTTTGCAGAAATATTCCTTGGGAGGTCTCTTGTAAAAATTGCTAAAATGAAAAGGATCCGTGCCATATCACATGAAAAGGGGCCTTAATGACAAATTTCTTGTTTACACTCTAGAAGCCACAAATATTTTCCAATCTTCATGAAACTTTGTCAGAATGTTTGTCAGGTCTCAAGGGCGAACCCTTTTGAAAATTTGAAGGATTGGTGGTATATCAGGGGAAAAGGGGCCTTAATGACAATTTTGTCAACAATTTCTTTAAACGACATCTCCTCCTAAACTTATGAGTCAAAACCAACCAAACTTGGCAGAAATATTCCTTGGGAGGTCTCTTGTAAAAATTGCTAAAATGAAAAGGATCCGTGCCATATCACATGAAAAGGGGCCTTAATGACAAATTTCTTGTTTACACTCTAGAAGCCACAAATATTTTCCAATCTTCATGAAACTTTGTCAGAATGTTTGTCAGGTCTCAAGGGCGAACCCTTTTGAAAATGGAAAGGATTCTCGCCATATCAAGGATAAAGGGGCCTTAATGACAATTGTTTTGATTACACTCTAGAAGCCACTTATATGGTCCAATCTTCATGAAACTTGGTCAGAATGTTTGCCAGGTCACAAGGATGAATCCTATGAAAAATGGGGAGAATTTATGCCTTATCATGGGAAAAGGGACCTTAATGACAATTTTTTTGTTTACATGGTCCAATCTTCATGAAACTTGGTCGAAATGGTTGCCAGGTCACAAGAATGAACTCTGTTGAAAATAGGAAGGCTCATGTTATATCACAGGAAAAGGAGTCTTAATAATAATTTATTTGAAATATCAGGTGAGCGATTTAAGGCCCTCAGGGTCCTCTTGTTTAAAGGTCCGCATGAAACAGTTGTAACTGCCTATAAAGATATAGTCAGTTACAACTGTTTTATGCTGACAATTTGATGTAAAGAGCATGATGGTTAAAACAATGTAATATTCAATTGGGGCACAGACACTGAGCAACTTGGACATGTCTGTGTACAAAATTGGTTTATTGCTCATATGTCAAAGAAACTTTTGAGTTGGAATGCAAGTTAAGGCTCCACTCGCAGACAACCCAATGACCAGAGTAGCCTTTAATGCTTGAAGTAAGATTAGAGCAGAATTGAAATATTTGTATGTATTGCTGTAATGTATGGATGAGCATGAAAAAGCTGTATTGTGTCTTGCTGATCTATCAAATTAAAGAAGAATGAGCTCCGAGTAACACCGGAGCAGAGTTAAAATATTTGTATGTAATGTTTCATTTTAGTTGGTCAGTATGATACAGTTATTTGTAACTGTCTTTAACTGTTCACAGTGACATATCAAATTTATATAGAGTGACAATGGAGTCAAGTTTAACAATTTATATTTAATGCTTCACTTTTTTTCCACTTAAACAACAATTAGTTTCAAACTGATTCTACGGTATCTTGTGTTATGTTCTTAACACATTTCGATAATTATCCTCCAAAGTGTGGAATTAAAAAAGTTCTTCTCTACTTCTTTTCCCTAAGTGTATAAATTTCAGCTGCTTCTGGGTAAAAAATTTGTTCAAGAAATGAAATATTAACTGATCATAGTGGAAAAACAAACAATTATTCTATTTTTGGCACCAAAATGACACAAATTGTCAACATTTAGGACAAATTTTCTTAAAGGGCATCATTTTGCATGTGATTTCTATACAACATTCAAGATGACATCACAAATAGGGTTCTGCTAAGATAACATCACAGACCTGGAGGATAGAAAATAATATGTTAGTGTCTAAAAATAACAACGTTATCTGGTCGAGGTTGGGAGAATTTATCATGACAAGGCTTTACCGAGACTTGATAACATTCAAATTCAAATTCCATCAGTAACATTACAGAATATTGAAGTGAAGCCTTTTCAAGCCGAGACCTGATAACATTGATATTTTAAGACAAGCCTCGTCATGATAATTTTTCACAGCCGAGACCTGATAACATTGATATTTAAAGACACTAGCATGTCATTCTATTTATCATGCTATCATTTTTCAGTGCTTAAATAGAATAAACCCTTAAAAATCAAAGAAATTCCGGTGAAAATGTATGCAAGTTGTTTCTATTAATAGACTGCCAGATATCATGTTATGTTATCAGACAGGTGATATCAGGTCAATACAGGCTTCATTGCATGATAAAAATGAATGAATGAATGAAGTGTTTGATGAATTCACTGGTTAGGCGGTGAGCTTATCAATCGATAATTGTAAGTATTTAACCTAATTAATGCTGCTTGAAGCTTTTACAAAACAGCGAGGATTTCTGCTTGGTTTTAATATTTCTCTACAAAGCAATTTTTTTATCAGCAGGTTTTGTTTTGCAATTTTTAGACTAAATTAATCTTAACTTGGAGAGAAAAACTTACGAAAACTAGATATTTTCAATTACTGTAAAATGAATGGAAAATTCTTAGTAAATAGTAGAGGGGGAGCTTCTATAGGGGAGGGGCCTCTTATAAGATATAATTTGGAATTCATTATCCTTTGTGTGGAAAGAAAAAATCTTCTGTTATTTCATATTTCAGACGTCTTGGTGGTAACAATATACATCTGTGCAGGATGACAAGTCTAGAAATTCTGTATCTCAACAACAACAACATTTGTGAAGCCTACCTTGACAATGATGCATTTGCTTGCTTGGCAAATTTAGAATATCTGTAAGTCTGTTCTTTAGATAAGGTAATATCCTACTTCTACATAGCCCAAGATTTATGTTGGTTTCATCTCCTCCCAGAATCTGTATGTACATACTTAAATCTCTAAAGATTCACTAAAAACCTCCTACAATTACAAAAGGAATTTGCTTGAAATTTTCACAGAATATTCTACATCATTTGACCATAATCACATTGGTGATTAAAATGACATATAAGCACATCCTTTTGTAAAATTATGAATGGGTATCTATGAAATTTTGAAACATAGAACCTTACTCATATTCTAGATATTTCATGAAATAATGCATCCTCACAGTAAAAGAGGCCTTGGTGTTAAATTACTCCTAATAGTATAATGGACAGATTTCAAGGAATCATTTTAGAATGTGACTCCTTATAATTGTATCTGAATGCAGATGGTGAGGGCGCATATTAAACTGCATTCAAGTGTGCGGTGTAACCAATGTCCATACTTCCTGTAACTCAACTAAACTAGGGTTATCTAAAAAATGCTAAAACAAGATCATATCATCCTGTTAGCATGTGAAATCATTTACTTTGCATTGCTTAGACTGTTCAATGGTGGTATAATACAGGAGGGTATCTGGGTGCATATCAGTGCACTACCCTAAGTCCCCAACAAATTCCACACTGAATTTTCCCGTAGAAGAAATCTGTCATCTACAACTACTAACTGTCTAATGACCTGACTTTCAAATTCAATGAAATCTTACTTGTGAAGGTATGACTAATTATGTTTCTTAAACATGTACTAATAAAATTTATTGTTTGTAAAGCTTACATGGGCATATTTTTAGCTCCACTGGCTGAAAGCCACTGGGGCTATTGTCATGGGGTTGTGTCCGTCGTGCGTCCGTCCGTGCGTCAGTGCGTCCGTTGTCCGGTCGTAAACTTTTTCTTTAAAAATCTTCTCCTCAGAAACTACTGGATGAATTTCAACCAAACTTCACAGGAATGATCCTTGGGTGATCCTCTTTCAAAGTTGTTCAAGAAATTTTGATCCAATGAAAAACATGGATTTAATGGGCGTGGCTAATTTCCAAATATGGTAAAAAGTGAGATTTCTCAGATTCTAATTGATGGATACCAATGAAATTTTACATGAATGATCCTTGTGTGACCCTTTATCAGTCTACAAAAGATTATTGAGATCGGATGGAAAATATGCATTTTATGGGCGGAGGTCATTTCTCTATATGTTATATAGTGGAAACTTTGAAAATCATTTTCTCAGAATGTAACTGATGATTATCAACCAAATTTCACTGGAATGGTCCTTGAGTGACCCTTTATCAGTCTAACAAAAATTATAGTGATCGGATGAAAATTATGTATTTTATGGGCGGAGGTCATTTCTCTATATGTTATATAGTGGAAACTTTGGAAATCATTTTCTCAGAATCTAACAAATGGATATCAACCAAATTTCTCTGGAATGGTCATTGAGTGACCCTCTATCAGTCTACCAAAAATTATAGTGATAAGATGAAAAGTATGTATTTTATGGGCAGAGGTCATTTCTCTATATGTTACATAGTGGAAACTTTGGATATCATTTTCTCAAAATCTAACTAATGGATATCAACCAAATTTTACTGGAATGATCCTTGAGTGACCCTTAATCAGTCTACAAAAAAATATTGTGATCAGATGAAAATATGCATTTTAAGGGCGGATGTCATTTCTCTATATGTTATATAATTGAAACTTTGAAAATCATTTTCAACATCAGTAGAATCCAAAATATCTAAAAGTCTAGTCAAAACTTTTATTGCTTTACAAGAATTTCAAGCCTGTGGAGCGACTCAAGCCATTCATGGCTTTCTAGTTTTACAAAACTTGTCCATTTTGTATATTTACAGGTATCTTCAGAACAATGTCATACAATAACTATATTACAAAACTTGTCCATTTTGTATATTTAAAGGTATCTCAAGAAAAATGTCATACAATATGTATATTATAAAACTTGTCCATTTTGTATATTTACAGGTATCTTCAGAACAATGTCATACAATATGTATATTATAAAACTTGTCCATTTTGTATATTTAAAGGTATCTCAAGAAAAATGTCATACAATATGTATATTATAAAACTTGTCCATTTTGTATATTTACAGGTATCTCAAGAACAATTTCATACAATGTGTATATTACAAAACTTGTCCATTTTGTATATTTACAGGTATCTCAAGAACAATGTCATACAATGTGTATATTACAAAACTTGTCCATTTTGTATATTTACAGGTATCTCAAGAACAATGTCATACAATGTGTATATTACAAATCTTGTCCATTTTGTATATTTAAAGGTATCTCAAGAAAAATGTCATACAATATGTATATTATAAAACTTGTCCATTTTGTATATTTACAGGTATCTCCAGAACAATGTCATACAATATGTACCGGATGCACTGAAGTCTTCTACTGTGTGCCAGATATTGTGTATCTAAACTTACAGGGAATCAAGATTACATTCCTTGAACAATTAAACAGCTTCTCAAATATAACATCTTTAGAAACTTTGTGAGTAGCACTTCCTCTTCATTTAAGGTAAAACACATGGAATCATGATATTAAAGGGAAGAATATTAAATATCCCACTGACTTAACCATTCATTTTCCAAGCGGATTACCATTTGGAAATATTTTCATGTGTTAATATTAAATGCAGAAGCAATATCCAACTTTCATATACAGTAAAACTTATTTTAAGAAACCACTAAGTGGACCACCAAAGGCAGTCGCCTATGAGAATAGTTGCATTACTACATTACTACATTATTTCATGATAGATAAAACAGATCATTTTGATATCAAACATATATTGTTACATAATTCTTACTGAATCCTATCATGCTCACCGTAGCACAAATTGCTCAAAGGAGCTATCAGGATTACTCAAAGTCTATCGTTGATTGTGCATCATCTGTTGTCAACAATTGAGACCTTCTTCTCTGACTCCACAGGCCAATTTGAATGAAATTATGGCAGAATGTTCTTTGGGTGACCCTCTTCCAAAATCATTCATGAAATTTTGATTAGCTCATAAATATGGGTGTGGCAGGGTTTGGCATTCTTACAATGAAATCCTTGATAGATGTCCTCCATAACTACTGGGCTGATTTCAAGGAATTTGCCGGAATTTTCTCTTGTTGATCCTTTCCAAATTCTTTTTTGAAATTTTGATAAACCTAGATTTTTTCTACTATTAATCATTAGACAAATTTAAATCATATGTTGGCAGAATGCTCCTTTGGTGACATTTTTTTTAAAAATTATTCATGACATTCTGATTTGCCCCCGAAAAATATATTTTCACTTTGAATTCTTTAGCATATCCTCCTGACTTACATCCACTCAACTAAAATTCAGGTGAGGGGTTTAGGGCCATTCTTATTTTAAGTTTGATAACTGTAAACTAATGTGGGTAGAGCAGCTAGAAGCTGGGTAAGGATGTTGTGGTAGTGCTGGTGAGAGAAATACTAGGAATCCATGATGAAGTAAGTGCTACAGCCACCGCGATCATATCAAGACTGAAAAATTGTAAAAAGCAACAATCCATTCAAACAAAAGAAACATAATAAACTTTTGAAAAAAAGATAACCCTTTTTCTTTTATCTTTATGATTTATGTAAGGCTTTAAAACACATAAAAATGAGCTTGTGTGTGGCATTTCCAACAAATCAACTTGTATATGAAGCTCAGACTTAATGCAGCCTGAACAGCCACACAATTCATTTAGAATATTCATATATGTTGTCTACAGTTTATTTAGCTTTGTAACTTTCAATATAGTGCCAAGTGAAGGCCCTGATCAGACTGTGCATGCGCACAGGCTGGTTAGGGTCTTCACTAGGTGCAAATGAAAAAATTGTTGTAATTGTAAGACACAAAGTTGTCAGAGTCTTACTCTGCTCTGCTGAAAAATGGTTAAATGATTGGAATTTTCACTCAGGTTGGTTAGAGTCTGACTTGGCACTCTTGAAAGTTGTTGTAACTGTAAGACACAAATATGCCAGTGTCTTACTCAGCTCTCTTGAAAAATTGTTGGAATTGTCACACAAAGGCTCATATTTCAGTTTTGTCTGTTTCAGGATTCTGTTAGAAAACGAAATCGTGACCATAGAAAATGAAGCTTTCCCTACACAGCTAATAACCTTGTAAGACTAAAAATTCAAATTTCAAATAAATATTTGTTAATAATTATTCATTTAATAATTTCATATTTTATATAACTTTTTCCTGTTTTACAAAATTTAGGACCTGAACTTAACATCAGCAGAAACACTGAATTAAATATTTTCCAATATTTTCTCTTCATTTCAATAGTTTTCTGTGCTGGCCTTGTAGAAATCTAATAATTATTTAGCTATTTTGATATGAATTATCAAGAATTATAGCATGTAACACAAAATGATATACCTCTTCAGTATCCTCAACTTCAATTGATTTTTTTAAGATTCATTCAATATGGGTTTAATTTTAAAAACTTAGAATATCTTGAAAAAAAAATACTTTCATTCGGAAGGAAATTTTATGGACCATGAAGAAATTGCTAGCAACAAGCATTTTTCATCCTGAACATGGAATGCTTTTACTTACAGTATAGAAAAAAGATCAGCCAGTGATAATATGTGCAGTCTGATCTTAGGCTATACCACCTAATTTTCCCTTTTAAACCAGAACAATTTCAAAATTATTTTTAAATACAAGCTGACAATAAGTGTGTCCAGTGCTTTTAGCACTTTTATTTTGAAGCAATTTTGCTGAGGTTAAAATTCAGTATGATAATTAATACATTTCAGAGACCTCTCATCCAATCAGATCACTCTAATATCAGAAGACATATTTGGAGGGACGTCATCAATCTCAACCTTTATTTTGAACAACAACCAGATCTCCGGTATATCCAACACTGCTTTTAACAACGCAGATCTGACACGAATTAGCCTCAGCAATAACCAGCTCACCACATATCCACAGACGTTGACGAATCAGACGTTTGTATTCATGTAAGTATAATCTATCAAGTTTGAGTGACCATGTCTGTTAAAAGACCATTTTCATTAACCTACTGTTTTCAAAATCCTTTTCTTTAAATCAAAATGTCTTGATACGTATATATTATTGTTCTAAAAATTATTATAAATGAATTCTGTGTTGTTTAAACTCATTCGAATCATCTCAATGAGACAATTCTATCAAGTTGCAACATCATAGATTTATTGAGGAATGCGTAACAAAATGAGTACTAATCATCCATTCTCTTTACTGATAACTTTTTGATGGTCCCATAAGTGGTATATTATTATACGTTTTACTGTATTTTTGTTGCGACATCATTAATCTATATATGATAAAGAATTGCAGTTGGGCTCACGCAACAACATTGTCACTTCAACCTTATTGAAAAATCATATGTCTTTTTGAAAAAATAATAATTACTTTGTTATATAAAAATTAGCCTGTCATAGTTATTCATTTTTTTGTATGCTTGTCAAAGATAAAAAACCTCACACTTGAGGCCACAGAAAATAACAGAAATAAAAGTGTCTTTAAACATTTGGGGTATATTATAAGAATCATAAGATTTTTTTTCTTGTAACTATAATACATTATTTTGATTTTAAAGTGCAAAATTCCAACACCATTAAGGTCATGTGTACTTTGATTTGGTTACATTACTAATTCAAATGTAATTACCTTAAAAAATGCCAGAATACATTGATGAAACTCAGATGTTATCCAGAATTTCTGGAATTATTCAAGATTAAAACTTGTGTTTTTATTCTGCTGAATATAAAGTAAGATTGTTAGAGGGGAATATTTTTGAAGCAAAACTAAATTGTGAAAGAAGCCTACCTAAACATTCAAACTAATCAATGGTAGAATAACTGTGCAGTAACTTTCAATGTTTTGAGCACCTTCTTAATATGTGGTTGAATTACAAATTGAGAAAATTCACTATTTTCTTAGAAATGTGCATATTTTGCATAACAGTTAGCCTTTGTCTTGGTGATCATAACTTTTTTTTATTGTTTTCAGTAACTTGGGTTCAAATAGTATAACAGAAATTCCTGAAGAATCTCTAGATGGTCAGACCTCACTACAACAACTTTACCTGGAAAACAACCAGATCAGCTTGTTGGCTACAGGCTTATTTGATGACCTTTCAGCTACTACACTTTTTTGAGTTAACTTAATTGAATTTAAAAAAAAAACCATGAATTAAAATTCAGAAAATCTACCCCAAAGAAAATTTTTTTTTTTGCATCTCGACAATCTTACAACTTTCTGTTAACCCTTGTCATGCTGAATAAAAAATCTTCGTAAATTTGCAACAAAATCAAAGTGCTCAAAGCAATGCATGCACTGTATGTGAGTCGGTATTCATTATGAAAATTAAATTTTAAAGCTTTTCTGGTTTCAAAAAAAGGAAAAACAGGTGGTATAGACAAAGATTAGACTGCACATATGTTCAGGCTGGTGTTTGTCTATAGCTTCTGCAAAGGCAGGAATATTGCTTGTCTTCCACCAATGGGTTTATGATTGTATCCCTATGTGGTATAGGAGCTGGAGGCTAGGAAAGGTTGTAATGGTAGTACTGTTGTAAGAAATACCAGGAATCCATTGTTAAATGCTCCAGTCTACGTGATATAACTTAAAGATTGTTGAAAGCTGCATAAAACTCCATTGAAACAAATAGATTGATGCTTGATTAATGCAACTCATTAAATATTAAAGAGAAATGTAACATGATGGCATCATCAATGAGTTAAACACAAAAGAGCAATACTTTAGCGTCAGGTAATTGTCAAAATTTTAAGACTAGTTTGTCAATGAGTCATGCTGCAAGTTAGGTAAAAGAAATAAGAGCTAAGCAGTCCAAAAGGCTTAATCCGCCAATGAGTTGATAATCATACACCTATGTGTAATAGCAGCTGAAGGCTAGGAAAGGATGTAATGGTAGTAATGG
Organism: Fragum whitleyi; assembly: GCA_948146395.1. Classification (NCBI taxonomy): domain Eukaryota; kingdom Metazoa; phylum Mollusca; class Bivalvia; order Cardiida; family Cardiidae; genus Fragum; species Fragum whitleyi. The sequence continues at coordinate 13,090,308 of OX411558.1, forward strand.
TGCGAGAAATACCAGGAATCCATTGTTAGGTGTTTCAGCCTCTGCGATATGACTAAAAGATTATTAAAAGTGGCATTAAACTGCATTTAAACAAACAAACAAACCGAAAGGCTTATTAATACTTGAATGATGGCAGTTCTGTCAGGAAACTTTCATTTTTGAAAATATTAGTAGAAGCCACACTTTTTGCAAACCTAATGGACCATTTGGCCTCATTGATTTGATTCTTGAGAAGATTCATGCAGATTTCTGTATGAAAACTCTTTAAAAGAAAATGAAGAATATTTTAGAATGAGAACGACCCCTGGTGTAAAACAGTTCGTGGGTTGTGTGGATGGTAAGTGGAAACATGTATGGTGTCAAGACAATATAAATGTATTGGTTAAAAGCTTTACTGTCTTTCCCCAGTTATGCTCCTTTGATCAAGTGTTAATATATTAGCTACATGCAATTGTTACCTTGACAGCAAGGTTTGACCAAGTCAATTTGAGCCACCACACGCAGTGAAGACTGAAAAGGCAAAAATTTTATATCCAGTTTAGACTGGAAATCTTTAAAAGTGTGAAAATAAGCTTTACCACGTTTTAGGTATGTTATGTTTTTGCCTCATAAATCATACATATATTAATATATAAGTCATACAGCTCTGTTGTATCACCAAAGACGGGCCAAGGCGTTCCAGAAAGGGCGTCGGTTCATTCAGGGATGATATCTGTATGACTTACAAAGAAGTTGTTTAGTATGATAAATATCAGAGGCTTGGAATAAACAAACAAACATTACCTGAGAAAGTGTGGTAGGATTATAACAGAATGATAAGTATTATAAATCATGCAGTCATTGGTAATTTACTTTTGTGCAGTGAAGGGATATATGGATATATATAGAATTCTTGTTATTAATAATGACCAGGAATGTGAAGCTCAGTACTAGATTTGAGAGTAAACTTTTAATGAAAATATATATAAGTACTGAGAACTGATAAATTGCTAAAATAATTTTGTCTTTTCAATCTCTTGGTATACTCACTATACTATACACTTTTCCTATAATAATTCACACAATGCCTAACTGTAAATCTGCAGGGGATACGCCTGTACTAAAATATTCTTTATCTTCTAAAGAGTTTTCATACAGAAAGCTGCAGGGATCTGCCAAACAATCAAATCCATAGGGCTGAATGGTCAATCAGGTTTGAAAAAAGTGGGCCATCTAATATTTTCAGAAATGAAAGTTTCTGGCCAGTACTGCCATCATTCAAGGATCAGTATGCCTTTTGTTTTGTGTGTTTGTTTGAATGTGGTTTAATGCCTCTTTTGAGATCTTTCAGTCATATCCGGCAGCTGGAGCCCCTAACAATGGATTTCTGGTATCTCTCACACTAGTACTATCATAACATCCTTTTTCTAGCCTCCAGTTTCTATCAGGCAGAGGTCTAAGATTATCAACCCATTGATGGTGGAAGCCATTTGGACTGCTCGTCTCTTTAATCTTTTACCTGACATGGGTCATGACACATTGCATATCGTCAATATTCTAACAAAACCTTGTAACTACAGTTTTAAATAAGCTGTTGTTACGAGTTTTTAGCAGAACACAGACAATATTTTCTTTAAGTTCTCACAAGCACCTGACGCAATAGTATTGCTCTTTTTGTTTGTAACTCATTGATCATGCAATCATATTACATGTCCTTCATTATTTTATGAGTTGAATTAATGAAGGATCAAAGCCACTGGATAAGGAAACCCCAATTTTGTCTATATTTGTGATTAGTCAGTTATTTATTTTAGGATGTTAGCCTGGTGAAATTTTAACAGGACAGATTTCTAAAGAATCAAAACGGTTGAAGAATGAGGAAGCATCAACAAGGCCATAAGAACTTGGTCTGGGCTCAGGAAAATCTACTTTGTCACTAACTTTTGACCATAACTCTCATGCAAAAGAAAAAAAAATAGTCTTGAAGCACCTTTTACAGTACGGAACATCAGGAATTTGACAATCCGATTGGGACGTGATTGAACGCTGAGCGGTGATTGAACGTTTATGAATGATCGTGATTGCCCGCTGAACGTTTTTTCTTCTGATTGGATTGAACGCTTTCTATGCTAAATCCGACCGTTCAATCAAATTGAACGGGGCGTTCAATCATTCAATTAAAACATAAATAACGAAAGAAATTAAACGAAATATGAATATTATATTTTTCCAAGCATGTTTTTTTAATTCATCCGCAAGGGTCCACAGCAAATTACCTACCATCATGTTGTAAAGATTATTTCCCTTGAATAAAAAGCCGCCGTTTACACACGCAACTGAACTCTAATTAAAAAAATAACTTTTTGGAAAAATTCTCATGTTTCCAGATTTTAATCTTGAAAACCATTGGCTGAAGTTAAAATAAGCTTCGTTAAGACTGGACATTGATCTTATTTAAGAATACTAGGATCGCCAAAGTAATCGACAGTTGAATATGATGTCAATTTTTCGGACCTCAAACCTTTCGACCTGTCGACTTTACTGCATACCAGACAGAAATTGCATGGTCATTAAGCCTACTAGATGCCGTTGACTAGTCGGGTCGCCAACGATAGTGGCTGATTCCAAAATGAAGTTAAAAGGTCAGAAAAGAATATAAAACTCTGTGTCTGACATAAAAAGGAAACCTGAGCCAACCGGTACGAGCCAACCAGATGATTAGACCTAGCCCGGACCATTCTCAGGGCATTGCATCGAATGAATGAATTAGATATCAACTTATCAGAAATTCGTCATCAATTTCATCAACTATTCTACATTAAGTCATCAGTGATACCTCACCAAAGCAAAGAGTGTTTATGTGACGGTAGCTTAAGCAAAAGACGAACATACCCTTTCTATCGGTCGATATATTTGTCACTATTTATCTATCACATTACAGTCAAAAGTTCAAAAATTAAAGTAAAATGCATGTATATAAGCAATGTTTGAAATAAAATAAGGCCCGGTTTGTCTGATTTGGGGCCGGTTTGACTATTTTGGGGGGCCGGTATGACCGTATTGGGGCCTGTTTGACCATGGGACTGGTTTGACGAAGAGCCGGTTTGACTGGTTCCCTATCTATCTACTGCCTATTTCCCCTTTCGGGTATTACTGGCAAGTGTGTGTCTATGCTGAATGAAAACTGTTAGTCATTGGTTAGGGTGCCAGATACATTTATTTCAGATTGTGACAAAAAGCTGGGTGAACTGGGGCTGGCTACTAAGTGCCAATTTATTAACACCTTGATGACATTTGGGCTTGAACTACTAACTTCCAGGTCAAGAAAAACCACAATGACACTGAGTGAGATACACTGTTTTATCCAAAGTGAATGCTAGAATTAGTTCTAGTTATAATCTCTCACATAATTTACCTCAAATATTTTACATCTCGACTAAAAGTGGTAAATCTATGCTGTTTGTGACTTATAATATTTTATAATGTTAACCTAGTTTACAAATGAAATCATTAGGAAACCTCGGTTTAACTTGTCTATATTCACATGGGTTCGATCCCCGGCTGCGGCACTTATCCTTTCCGACATTTGTCTTCCACCAATGGGTAGATAATCATTAACCTATGCGGAATAGCAACTGGAGGCTAGGAAAGGGATGTGGTGGTAGTACTGGCATGAGAAATACAAGGAATCCACCGTTAGGTGCTCCAGTTGTCGCGATATAACTGAAAGATTGTTGAAAGGGACGTTAAACCCAATTCAAATCAAATTCAAATCGGTTTAACTTGTTAAAGTTCATGCCTCCTGAAATGTTGCGGAACTTTTACGAGTCCACTATCTAAATAGGGTTCCTTGTGTAAAGTCTGAGCAGAATCATAATATACGGGCATCATGGAAAAGTCTGAGGCAGAGCGATGTTTGGCGTATTTTGTAATGGCAGAGGGTTTCGGATTAGGTGAATATTGATACAGAATTGACAGAGTGGAGCCTAGTGATGTCTAGGAAATTCTGCAATGTTTACATTTTTGCCCCTTATGAAAGATGTATGATGCTGTTTTACGACTAAAAATGGAACGGTAACTGCATTTTAAAAGCAAATTATCCATTATCTTCGATTTATAAAAATATATCTGGGGAAAACCTTGTTTGGGTGGGGAAATTTGTTTGGGAGGGGAAAAGGTCCATTTTGGGGGAAAAATCGCCGAGGGGAAGGGGCCGATATTCAGCCCCAGTTTCTCAGTAAAAAAACACCTGCAAATGATAATCATTAGGAAACCTCGGTTAACATTGTTAAAATTCATTGTTTTGAAGTGTTGTGAAACTATTACGGGTCCACTACCTTCAAACCAATACTGATCTGGCAAAATATTGATCCCTGTTGGACTATACTCTGCATTGACTGAGCAAGATGGTAACATTTTTAGTAGAATTCTAAATACAGAAAAGCCATATAACTTATCTTTAAAATTGAATTTCAATTGACCTGAGGTAAATTTTTAGGTTGAAGAATTTTAAGATTTATTTCTATTTTTTAATCGGGATATCTCTGACTGCTATGTAGAATTTCAACTGAATAGCTCAGGATATTCCGATTAAAAATCTTAAGATATCTTCAAAATCTTAATCTATAAAACGCACCTCTTTGCTTGATCATTATTGTTTTATCAAATGCATTTTTTCAACTATTGATTGAATTTATAATTGGACAAGAGACAAAATTAACAAGTTTAATTGTACTTAGCTACTGTTGTTTCACCCTGAAATTGAATTTTATCTGTAAAAAATTTAATCAAATGAAAAAGTTTGAGTTTAGTTCAAACTCTGAGACTTCCCTTCCTGCTATTCACAATTTGACTTTATAGTAGGGTAGAATGACTCATTGATATGGAAAGGAAGGTGCTACTTAAGAGAATAAAGAATCAGATAGGCAGTTATTAAAAACAGTTTATGTATTAATTGAACAGGTCATATACAGATTTTTTTAGGGATTTTTGTTTGGTATGTCTTGTTTATAGAATTAAATAAATGTAATTACACTCTATTATGCATTTTGTAAATATTTGGTCCAATAAAAGGTTCAAATCCTTTTGTTTTGAACACGTCTTGCATGACCTTTGACATTTTGTGATATCTATGGTATTCCTAAAGGTATTGAATTGGAACTTGTCTCATATTTTCTCTAACCAAAGAACCAACTCTACTGCCAAGATGTATAAATCTAGATGCATATTTTGCAAATTATGCCCCTGTTTTGGCATTTTTTTCATCAACATCCCAGCATAGGCACCCACATGTGGTGCTTTTGTTTTCCATGAGAGCAGCACAAACATAGTTGTCTATTAATCAATTTATCAGTTGGTGAGCAAAACGTTTAAGGTAGTGGACCTGTAAAAGATCCGCAATGTCTCGGAAGTAATGATCTTTAACAATGTTAACCGAGGTTTCCTAATGATTTTCATTAGGAAACCTCGGTTAACATTGTGAAAGATTATAAGTTCCGAAATGCTGCGGAACTATTACGGTTCCACTACCTTAAGCTAAACCTCAATATGAGGTAGCATTTTGGTCACCCACTGATGATATATTTCTATAAATGTATTTCAATGTAATCTTTTTGTCCTGATATCCCCCCACTGGATCTGCACATGGAAAATAGCTCATCAATGCCAATGGCCATTTACCCTTCTTATGCTAAGTATAAATCCAGGCTAAATTACACTAGCTTTAAAGCAAAGTGCTGAATGTCTCTGAAAGAAAAATCATCCAACAAATTTTGTCTTGAAAATTTAGTCTCAACACAGTTCTTGGTCAAAAAGATGGTGTAGACTAAGATCAGACTGCACATGTGTTCAGGATGATCCTTGTCTATATCCCTGTCAAAATGGGAATTTCCAGGTTCAGATTGAATTGGATTAAGGTAGTACACCCGAGATAGATACACGACATTTTGAGAGTTATGAACTGTAACAGTGTTAACTGAGGTTTCCTAATGATTTTAATTATGAAACCTCTGTAAACATTGTGAAAGATCATGAGTTCGGATATGTGGAGGAACTATTAAGGGTCCACTACCTCTATACAAATCATGGCCATATTTAGCATGTGTTGTTAGAGACTCAAGGATATGTGAAATATATTGTCACCACAACTATATAGGCGGATGTATTTGGGCAACTGCTGTGGTAGTGTATCCGACACCCATTCATTTGCTCCTAGAGCCAACGTCCTTGCCTACAAGTTGTTCCCCGGAATGGGTTGATATGTTTTGTTTGCATGGGGTTTAATACCACTTTCAATATTAGTGCAGTTATATTATAGTTGGCCAATGCACCAACTCATATCCTTTCTCACACCAGTAAAACCTCAACATTTCTTGTGAGCCACTAGCTGCTCATCCATCTAAGGCGTGCTACATTTTATCGTAAGTAAAATATCATAAGCCGTTGACTCTTGTTTAATCAATATTGACGGATGAAAGTTGGCTGAGCCGGGGTTCTAACTCGCTACCCCATGTTTGACAGCCCTGCATTACTGCTAGGCTTAGCCCCTGTGGATTAATAATCATAAACCTATGTGGGATAGCAGCTAGAGGCTAGGAAGGGATCTTATGGTAGTACTTGAAAAGCTGAAAAGACTCTAAGATTGTTAAAAGCAGTGTTAACCCCTTTTCTAACACACAAATTATTGGGTCCCAGGCCCAATCTCTGATGGTGGCATCCATCAAATTTGACTTTCTTCTCCCAGCTGATGGTTCAGAAAAGGTCTTGTGTAACAGCAAATCACATTGTGAAATTGACATTCATCTAGATCAAAACCAATCCAAATCACTCGCCTAGTGCTCAAATATTTCATTCCTAACACACGCTCCAATCAATTTAAAACGCTCCAAAATCATTAAAAAAAAAAAAACACTTTGAATCTGCGCAATTTAATCAGCATTCCAATAAAATGATTGTATGATTTTTACGGCTGTCGTTGATTTTTATGGGTCTGATTTGTCTGTAAAAACACAAATCCAGAAAAGTTGGTAGATCTTTTAACTGGAGGTATTCAATTAGCACTTATTTATTGTCGATTTTGTTTTACCTCCCTTGAAAATCAATCTAATTTTGCTCATCACACTCATTCAATTTCATTCTAAGGTCATTCAATTTTCAATTTCCAGATTCTTCTTACTGTATTCACTGGTAAAATACAGTAATATCAAGAGTCAATAATTAGGTGCTTATACCACCGGCATAGGACTCAATAGTGAAATGTAAGAAGTTTCGATACAAGTTGACCGAAACCTTTTCATAAAAAATGCAGCCCCACAATTACCCTAGACTGCAGTTGCGGATCTAAAGTAGCCCCTATAATCGTGAGTCTTATCATTCATTTTCCTCGGGAAATTTAATCAACTTGTGGTTAACTTTGAAGACCCAACTGTAGAGTAAAACCTACATTACGGTTTGACTGGCGAGACTGCCTCAATCTATCGATATAGATCGGGGGTAGCGTAGATGGGACAGGTTTACATTACAGTCTCCATGAATCCGCCGTATGAAAATGAAATGCATGTCGTGGCTGGTGAGCATTTCCTAATCAATGAAATATTGGAGAATAACATGGATAGGATTAGTTTACCCTTCAATTGGAAACACTTTCATTAACTAATATTTCATAAGGGTGACAATGTTCTTGCCTTTAATGAAACATTTTGGCCCCCGTAAAGCGTGCCACTGAGGAGAGAAATTGTTTAAAGAAAGTAAGGAAAATCTCTCGGCTGTTCATCCTTTCATTCTCTACTGGCGGACTAGGTACGAACTGGCACTGAGGCGAAAACGGTATTTGGATCGAACTGGAATAAGAAACGACGCTCGCAAGTACTCGTCGTCTCGCCTTTAATTTGCCTGGATGTTTCCGAAACTCGCTAAAGCTATTTATTTCTAGAAGATTGTGAATTTGCTTTTTTATTTATCTATTCTATCAACAAAATGAATTATTTTTAATCTAACGAAAATATTTTCGTTAAAACTGATTCTTATCATGTAACCGATCGGAATGAGTGAACGGTTCTGATTGAACGCTTTGTAACGGTTCTGATTGAACGCTGATTGTAAAATTGTGATTGAACGCTGATTGAACGCTGAACGCTGATTGAACGTGATTGCCCGTGAATGATCGGATTGTGATTGAAATGATTGTCAAATTCCCGATGTTCCGTACTGTAGTTTGATCCATTGAGCAAAAATACTCTTAGGCCAAAAAATAAAAAAAAAAAAAATAGTTGCAATCATGGTCGTCCATCAGACCCTCTTTTCTCCTTGACCCTGTATTTTTTTATCACTAAAAAAAATTTAAAAAAAAGAAAGAAAGAAAGATAATTACTGATCTCCCCTTATTTTCATTGAACCAGTCCAACACAGATTTTCCAGGCATTTTGACCGTTTCTGTTCTCGATCCGATCATATTAATAGCGTACGTCGTTCGACAAAATTGTGATGTCCACTATTGTCAGTTGAAACTCTGATCATGGTTTCGAATTACTCTCAAAGTGGCTACAATTATTAATTATTGGGATAATTGATGTTGACCATTCAATTGCTCTATAAATAGAAATGTATCTGCAGAAAGATGAACGTTTCATTTCCCCATAGTTTAACGAAACACATGAACGAAACAGAGTCTTAGAATTCATAAACATTTTGATTGTTGATAATGAAAACCCATACATGAATTTAAGGTAGTGGACCCGTAATAGTTCCCAAATGTTTCGGAAGTAATAAACTTTAAAAGTGGTAGCGGATGTTTCCTAATGTTCTTCATCAGGAAACCTCGGTCAACGTTGTGAGAGATCATGAGTTCCGTAATGTTGCAGAACTATTACGGTTCCACTACCTTAAATTGAACATTTCTCATTACATAGCTGAGCCATCTGGATTTGAGAACAGATTTTCAGTGAGCCAGTCGACTGTCGGCTCGAATGGATATTATACAGCCACTCTGAGCCTGGTCAACACCATCAACAGAAACAACCTGGTATCTACAGAGGGTGTGGTCACTGTTTATGTGGAGGTGAAGCTTTCTGTGTAGATGCTTTCAGAAAGATCAGTCCTGTGTTCTGGATGAGAATAATCACAAAACATTTGAGAAATATTACCCTGCTTTGCTTGTATACTGGCATGCAAAGTGGGGTGACAATTTCTAAATGTTTGCAGATATTTTTATATGCAGAGCGGACTGCTATTGTATGCTAATTATGGTATGAAAAGAACATAACACTTTCATTATACATATTTCTGTATCAGTAGGAATTAATTTATATTTCATGTGAAACTGAATTATTATTAGAATTTTGCATCAGAAATGTATTGTCCTGAAAATTAAGTCTTTCTTGACTCTTTGTTCAGAGAAAATGTGTTGATTGTATCTTTAACCCTTTGCTGTTTAATCCCTGCTTTTTACGTTCCTGTGATTTTATGATTGAGAAAACAATGTGGAAAAAGAAGAAATTGCTTCTTAAAAGCAATTTCTTCTTTTTCCACACTATTTTCTACCCTACTTAATGGTTATTTTTCAAATTAAATCCACTTTTAATTTTCGTCTGCAAAACCTTTGAATTTGGACAGGTCCAAATTTTTGTAAAACAGGAAAGGGTTGATAAAGGGTAGTCTCTCTTCTAGAAAAAATATTTACCATTACTGGACTATGCAACTTGGACAGGTATAATTCAAGTCATTGATAACAGAAGATAAATGTTTTCCATTGAAAAATAAGTGCCAATAGGTTAAAAAACATTATGAAAAAAGGAGAGAAAAAATAGTGTATCACAAAGAATTTCTCCTTTTACCATATCATGTTTTGGGTTATGTTGTAATTGATTTAAGACCATTCTAATATAGATTTTTTGCTTTTATTAAAAAACTTGATCAAGCTGTAGTTACAAGATTTAAGTATTATAATGACAATCTTCACAGGCTGTTGAGGATAAGGTTCTACCAAAGAGAAGCTATGCTGCTGTTGTAGTATTTGTAAATGCTGCTGATCAGTTTGCACCCATCCTGTCAACTACTACTGGAAGTACAACTGGCTTTATTGCGGAAGATAGGGACATTGGAGATTTGGTCCGATTACAGTTTGGATTGAATCTCAACTACCTGAAAGTCACTTTTACTGATCCTGATTATGTAAGTTATGCTTATGAGATTTTTAAAATGGTTGTACTTTTAGTAGACCTGGCAGGCTGTGATTGACCAAAGGTCAGTTTTGTGTATACTTGTATAGTATTTTACAGGATTTTCTTCTTAATTCTACAGTAGTAACATAAAAAGTAGAATGAGGAGGTAGTGATATTCAGAATGTGATGCCTAACACAGAAGATAATTGTTTCTGCTGTTACATGAAACATAAAGAAAAGCTGTTAATGTTATTGAAAATTTACATTATTTTTCACAAAGAAATACAAGTGGTGTTTTGTCTATTCTATAACTTCTGGTAATTTGGCTGGTTTATTTTTCACCAGTGATTCTTGAATTTCTATCTGAAACTGTTTAAATAAAATACTTTCAGTGATTAGTGGATGAAACGGTTCAAACTGTTGCCTGATCACAAGATGGGTGTTTATGATTAGCCATGAAACTGTTCGTAGTACTTTGTATTCATTTATAGAGGATCTCTGGTTATGATTGTAACTCTTTAAAGATCTGGTCATATTACAGTGATGATTATGGCAGGTCATGTTTTAGTTAACTTAGTCAGTCTCCACTTTTAACATCTCTTACTAAAGCTATCTGAACTGATAATCTATGTATTGGTTATGTTTTATTTCAGTTGAGCTCTGACACTTTGCCAACCAACAATTACCACCAGCCAGCCAAGTTTGTTCTCCATCAATGCTGGTGGACTTGCTACAGAGCAGTGTTATGGAATTTGAAACTGCAATCACTTCCCCGATCATATTGGATTTATGTTGAGCTTTTGTATTTGTTGACTGACTTCTAAAAATAAAGTTAAAAAATAAAGCAAAACAATACTAGCATTAACATTGGATATCAATATAAAGGATGCATTGTTAATATACATTGAAATTTTATTGCATTATTCAGAAACAAAAGTGAAAAGTTATTTTATTTCTCTCACTGGACTTAGAGAGTCTGATAGAGCATATGTGGAATGAGCTACAGGTCCGAGTTTCGGCTTGCCAGGGACAGCCAAGGACACTCCAGGAGCTCGGCCAGATCCTTATGAGAAGAATGGTCTGTTATTACCCAAATAGTAATCCAGAACTTAATCAGGAGTATGAAAAGGCGCTGGCAGAGTGTTTTTGACAGTGTCAGCTCTCATACAAGTTATTGAACGAAATTCAATTAAAAAAAACACTTTTTATGGTCAAATTGATTTTTTTTCCAATTTTCAAGAAAACAGAGACCAATTTCTAGTGTCTCCCTTTTTGGTGTACATTTAATGTCTTCTTATCATGATAAAGCTTTATTTTCTTCTTAAAATTTGATAAACTGATAAAAATGGACCATTTTCCGACATTCTTATAATCAAATTTCATTTTTTTCTGAAATTATAGTATAAAAAAGTTTTGGTGCTTAGTAAACTTTGAGTAGTATAAAAATGTGATAAGAAAAGACTTGCTTTCATTATCAAAATCAAATTTCAAAAAAAAATTCTTTCTGCAGGACCAATCTTTTCTTTCATCATAGAAAATATTATTTCTTTAATTTTCTTACAAAATCTTGTAACTACAGCTTAAAACAGAGGATCTTAAGAAATTGATTCTGTTTACAGGACAAGGCAGACCCAAGTGACTGTAACAGACATTGTGAATAACATTCCATCCTTCGCTGCCAATACCAACAGCATAGTTTTAAGTGAAGGGGTTCTCACAGGGGCCTCTGTGTTCCAAGGGGATGCCAGCTACCCAGATGGGGATACACTGACTTAATCCATTCAATCCATAGGAGTTAACCAGAACCAACAGTTCCTAGATTTCACTATCTTTACAAGGTTAGTAGAATAGTCATTTAGATCATTCACATAGGTTTTCTCAGGGGTGAGGAATTCCCATGCCCAACTTGGCCAACACAGGCTTTTCTACCTGCAGACAAGTACATTTTTCAAGGCATCTTATCCATGGACAAGTAAATACCAAAGCAAATCATGGAATGGCACCATTAATCAATTCTCTTTTGGCAGACAAGTTCATTTTGATCATGGACAAGTAGAAATTCACACTTTTACTTGTCCAGAGATAATTGGAGAAAATCCGCATCTCCACATTCCTGGTTTTCTTTCCATAAATTAGACCAAGCTAATTTTATAGGAAGGAATATGGGTAAATATCTTCTTGAAACATTCAATTTTAATGAATGTAATTATACATAGCTTTATTTTAGGTTATCATGATATGGTAACTAATTTATTGTTAGGGGCCACTGTCATAGCCGAGTTTGTAGCGAGTCAGACTGTCAATCTAGAGGTCCTGGGTTTGATCCCAGATGGTGGCACTCATCTTTTCCAACTATTTGTCTCTCACCTATGGGTTGATAATCGAAGGCCTATGTGGGATTGTAGCTGGAGGCTAGGAAAGGATGTAATAGTAGTACTGGTGTGAGAAAAACCATGGATCCATTGTTAGGTGCTCCAGCCATCATGATATAACTCAAAAGATTGTTGACAGCGGGGTAAAACCCCATTCAAACAAACAAAATGTATTTCAACATCTCTGCTATAGTCAGGCTTCAATTACAGCTTACACCAAGACAAATCACATTCAATAATCAACAATGAAACTCAGAGCATAGTTGCAAGTTTCTCATAAAACAAATTATCCCTGGTCCTCAAAGTGTTGTAATTACAGCTTAAATGAAGCTATTTTGGTTGCTCAGTTACTATACATAGAAGGAAATACTTTGAATTTAAAATTGTGTTGGAATCCCTGACTATAATACATTTATCAATCCATAAACTAAGTTGTTAAATTATTTGTTTAATTCTTTTCCAGTGATCTTGTAACAGTGAGCACTTCCAACAACTTTAACACAGGTTTGAAGAGATTGGATCGTGAATCAAGAGACAACTACATCTATTTGATTACAGCCAGGGATAACTCATTCAACTCTGCTACTGCCACTCTCAGTATTTCGATCAGCGATATCATTGATAAGACACCAATATTCAGTCCATCATCCTACTTCTTAAATGTGAATGAAAATGCTAATGCTCAATCCATTGTAACGGTATGTATAGCTTGTTTTTGTTTGATATTAAAATGACTTGAAAAAGAAGTCATGCTATTACAAAGCTATTTCTCTTTTCTCTTTTAAGTGTTAACTACCGAATATGCATTTTCTGAATTTCATATCCTCATGGGGTTACCAAGTGTGCCTTCTTCAACTTTTGATTCTTCTGAAATTCTGTTCTTTGGTCACTAATCAGCATTAATGTTAATTGATTTGTATTCTTATCCAATACTTTATGCAGACTTTATAATAGCTAAAAGATGTTTGCTGTCACAATTAATGATGAGTTGCAAACAAGTTATCATTCAACTTTTTCCATTTTAAATTGTAAAGCCTTGAACTTTTTTTGCCTATGCTAAACAGTGTAGTGATGTTAAACAGTCTAGTAGTTTTCTTATTGTATATGTGGCCCGCCACATGAAAAGGGACTATCTGGGTAGTGCGTAAAGTGCCGACCCTAGTCAGACTGATTTTTTTTTCTGAATCTAGAATGATTACTCTACCTTTCTGTAAAAGAATTTATGAAAATATCATTTTACAAAATTCCCAGATGGTCCCTTTGCGTGTGACGGGTCACATATAAACATTTTCTATTTGTAGGCTCAAGATTTTGATTTAGCTAACACAGCTAACTCACAGACCTTCTACTCTCTGAGATCAAGCCTAGGATAGTAAGTACTTTCAAGGATCCTCTCAAAATTTTCTCTTAACTAAGCTATAGAATTGATGTCAAAACATGCATTTGATATACATTTTTTTCAGAAAAAAATCCAAACAAGATAGAACTTGTTTGATATTTCATTTTCAGAGACGGGTTGAAATATTGTGCAGTTTAGAATAATCAAAGCAGCATGAAAGTCCAAATATTAAACTTTACTTCAACCACTTCATCAAGGGAATTTATTGTAATCTTGGTTATAAGTTAAAAAGAAAATAGATGTATAAGTTTAAGTGAGTGACAATTGTTGTCAATGTAAATGATGTCCAGTGTTTACAGATAGTATTGTTACAGTCTCTGTGAATGAAAATGCTGGATAACATACTGTTGTTGTACAGCTTATGGTGAGACACTTTAAACTGCCTTTTTCCCCTGTTTTTGGAGAAGCGACCCCATCATAGGGCAGTTGGAAGTGTGCTGGACTATCATTCAAAAAAGGTCTCTAGAGGCTAGGAAAATATTAAATGGTAGTACTGGAGTAAGAAATACCAGGAATCAATTGTTAGATGCTCTAGCCGCTGTGAAATAACTGAAAGATTGATTTAAGTGGCTCAAATCCCAATGAACAATGTTTTCAGAGAAAAGCTCAAGTATTGCTGCTACCTTTATGTTGACATTGTCAGTCATCATTGTGCAAAAAAGTTGACATTCTATGATATCTCTGGTATTATTTAAGGCATTTACTTGAAACTTGGCACATGTGTTGGCTATCAAAATAGAAAACTACACTTTCTGGGGAGATAACTCTAAATGATTTTTCTTTGAACTATTTTCCTTTTATGTCTTTTTTTCCCACTATTTTGCACCTAACAGTTAAGTATTTGCATTTGTAGGTGGTGTTCTAAATTTTAGACTTGTCCAAATAAATAAGAAGAGGTTTCAATGAAAAAGGAATGAAAGTTTTATAAATCATTCATAATTGGGGAAAATACAGCTTTTATTCTTCACATTTGACGACATGGCACAGATTGTTTACTCAACTTTGTTTTCCAGGCTATTGATGGAGATGCTACACCAGACATTGTTTACTTTCTATCCAGAGATAACAGAGGAGATTTCAGTTTTCAGACAATCAACAGCATTGCTAATGTGGTTGTTGCTCAATCCCTGGCCTTTGAGACCCGTACATCATATGTGTACACTGTTACCACCCAAGCTGGTCAAGGTTCCAATATCCCACAGTCTTTTGTTCAGCTGACCATCAATGTTTTGGTGAGTATCAGGGGTCTGTTTTACTAAACTTCTTAAGAAAAGATTAATCGTCAGTCAAAATCGCAAATCTTTCCTGGTGGTTTCATTTATTGTAGGGCCGCCATCAAAGCGCAGTTGGTAGCGCATCAGACTGTCAATCCAGAGGTCATGGGTTCGATCCCCGACGGCGGCACTCATTCTTTCCGACTATTTGTCTCTCAACAATGGGTTGATAATCGTAGACCTATGTGAGATAGCAGCTGTAGGCTAGGAAAGGATGTGGTGGTTGTACTGGTGAGAGAAATACCAGGAAACCATTGTTAGGTGCTCCAGCCGCCGCGATATAACTGAAAAAATGTTGAAAGCGGCGTAAAACTCCATTCAATCAATCAATCAATCATTTATTGTAAGATTCTGCCTTGCGATATCTCATAGGAATTGTCTTTAGGAGACGATTCCAATGAAATGATGCATGGCAGAACTCCATATTTAGTTACTTCTGTAGAAGCAACTTTAATTTTTGACTTATGCAAAAATGATTGTACGATATTTAGTAAAACAAGCCCCAGGGGTCTAGATACTGACATGAAAGATGTATCAATCTTGAGTGAAAAATAAATGATTATTCTAGTATCTTAAATGCAATGTGTGGAAACCATGCGAGCAATTCAGGATAAACTTCATTAAGGTATGAAACTAAAAACCTAAATACACTGTATGAAAATACAAATCAGATACATACATAAGTGCAGTTATGTTTTTAGTTGCATATCTTCATGGAATTAAAAAAAAACCCTCTCCTCATATCTTATGATTTAATACCATGAAGCCAAACTGGAATAATTTCTCTATAGTGTAATAGTCAGAACTGTCAAAACGTATGTACTATCCGGATATAGGTGCACTTGAACACCTGTCAAGCTGATTAATTAGGATCTCGGGCTTCTCTGAACTTATCCGGGCATGGAAAGATAGATTATTACGTAAACTCTATATGCAGCATAGTTTTTAGTGATGTCGAATCGTAATTTGGTCGCTATTACGATCGCCTGCATTTTGGTAGTTCGGATATTTTTTCGTCTTTCTCCCGGTCGACTTCTGGATAGAACGCTGAGTAAGAATATATCGGATTTTTGTTATTATCCATAATTTCCCTTGCTGCCGCGGCGGCGATGCTAATATTTGGGTTGATTATTATTTTTATACATAATTTGTATTGTTCTTGAGTTATTTTCCAGTCGAAAATTCAATGCTGGCGAAAACTACTTTCTCGCGCGTAATGCTGCCGATGCCAGCGTTATGCTGGATTTGATTTTTCATGTATTTTAATCGTTTACTCCCACATAAATTGTGTACGAACATGAATGGGAATATCTGGAGATTGTGTTACGGCACTTTTCTAGATTATTCATTGAAAACGTTTTATGTAATTAGCCTGTGTTGTGGGTTTTGACCGATTCACTCGTCCAGCAATCCAGACAAGACCGAATCGTGGATTCTGATTGGCTGAAACGTTCGCCAGCATCCACTCGGCTATAAATAGACGGTGGGTTGGTGAGTCTGCATCAGTTGCTCAGACGGCTTCAACATGATGACAACAAATAGACCAGCAAATTAGAAACAACAAACAACAAAGACTTAGATCAGCATCAACTTTATTAGAACACAACATGATAAGAAGAAGCCGTCTATTCAACAAGCAACTGATCACCTCTCTTCAACACAACATCTAGTCACTGGTCATCTCTCTCTCTCCCACACATTGTTTCTTGAAACATAGCTAGACTAGATCTATAGGTTTTAAGTTATAAGACGAATGATAATGGTAATGTTAAGAAATTTAAATTTGTTAGGCATTTGAACCACTGGAAGTGTATAAGAATAAACTGAATCATTTTTAGCTCGGCTGTTTTCGGAGAAAACCCGAGGTATTGCTATAGCCTCCGTGTCGTTGTCGTCGTTGGCGTCGTCGTCGTTGTCGTAGTCGTCGTCGTCGTGCGAAAACTTTGACATTTTGTTATATCTCTGGTTCTACTGAAGGCATTCACTTGAAACTTGGCACACATGTTCACCATCAAAAGAGCAACCTATACTATCAAGGGGGATAACTCTAGATGCATTTTGTGCAAATTATGCCCCTTTTTCTACTTAGATTTTTTCCCACCATCCAGCACTCGACAGCCGAGCGTAGGCACCCGTTGGCGGTGCTCTTGTTATTTATAGAAACGTTTTGAGTTTTGTCATTCTTTGCAACTACAGCCCCGAGACCACCCCTTTTATTAACCCCCTTCATGTTGTAAGTGGCCAGCCAATATTCAACCCAGCCATCCTGCATCGACCATCAAACTTGGAGACCAGCCAACATTGAGTTTGAGATAGAATTGAGGGCTGGCTGCTTACAATTTTTGGTGTCAGAAGTGGGATTAGGAATTGCCAAAACTCATCATTCGGATCAGCCTGGTTTAATCTTTTTCATTGGTAGGAATTGATCCTCAACTGTTTTAATAGGAATATAGATCTACCCATTTAATTTGTCAGTCATTTGATTAGATATTCATTTGTATATTTCTCTTTCATAATGGCCTCACCAGATCCTGAAACTTCATTTGATCAACCTTCTACACTCAACAATGAGGAAGAGAGTCAACATAGCGACTTAGAAAGTGAGAATGGTGTCATCTCTCCTCATAGTTCAGCAAATCATCACTCAAGTGAGAATGAGGACTAGTTTAGTAAGATTTAGAAATTCAACAGAGAACAACTCACAACAATTTCATTTTAATAATGAGATTCAACATGAGAATACAACTCATCAGCAAAGTAAAAACTGTCACAACACTTGTTTTCAGGGTAGTTCACACAGCAATTATTTTTGTAGCAATAATTATAATAGAGGTAATAGTAGTATAGTTGGACACGACAATAGCCATATTTCATCATTTAGCTCTTATCAGTCAGCTATTATGAAGCCTGATACATTTGATGGCACTACTTGTTTTGAACAATATTTGTCACATTTTGAGGATTGTGCTGAATTGTCACAATGGGATTTGGGAACAAAAGTTCTTTATTTGGCACTAAGTTTAAGGGGATCAGCACGGATCTTCTACATGAATCTGTCTAGAATACAATGTCGTAACTACAGAACACTAGTCAAAAGACTGTCTGATAGGTTTGGCTATAGTAGTAAACAACAGTGTCTTTGGTTGAATAAACTAGAAAATAGGTGTAGAATGAAAGGTGAAAGTATTGCTTCTTTAGCAGATGATCTTCTTCATCTCTCCCGTAGAGCCTTTTCAGATCTAGATCAGCATGCATAGGAACATCTAGCCTTGAATTAGCTATATAAGTTGATTTCCACTGAAATGAAATGTAGATGCATAGATAATAATTGCTCTACTGTTATTGAGGCAGTCTCAGTAATAGAAAGATATGAGTCAATTCTAGGTGACTCATGTTCTACAATAAGATCAACTTATCTAGGTGCAGAATCAGATCAGCCATCCAATCTTAGTTCTACATTGAAAAGAATTGAGGCTAGATTAAGTAAAATTGAAGCAATGAATTCAAAGAAAAATTTCAAAAGTAAAGAACCTAAGACATGCTTTGGGTGTAATTCAATTGAGCACCTGTGGTCATCATGTCCACTTAATACAAATCAAAGTAAGAAATTACCATATAGTGGTAGTACCTCAAATTTAAGGTCTTTTGATTCTTCAGAACAACAAGACAGAACTCTACAATCTACTTACATTTATGGAAACTAGGGATCTTCCGGTGAGAAGGTCAGTTTAGTTTCATCTTGTTTCATTTTTTTTAATTTGTCAACTCAGCATGTGATAGAGCAAACTTCTCAACAGAGAACTTCAGAATTTCTCCTGAATTTTCATCTAGAGATGATCTGCATCTGAAATGGAATGTGTTGATTTAGGAGAATCATGTTTGCTACATTAAGATGAAGAAGTGAGCAGTATTTTTATTTTATTATTATATTTTTATTTAAAGAATTTTGAGAGATGAGACTGTTCAGAGAGGTAGGTGTTAGAAGTCAAGCATAGTGATCAGAAAAGCGTATGTACGACCATTAGGGATGCATCCGAGGTAATGAGGGAGGACCTGATCACCCACCCGCGATTTACCTCACTTGGGTCAATGTTGTAGGGTCACTAGAAGAGGCTTGGGCTTATGAGAGCATCTATAGAACAGTATTAACTGCTACTTTGAACATGAAATTGCAACATACATGAGGTGCAGCATATAGGAAGTATGCAATTGAGGCACGAAGATAGAGACAACTCAACATAATCAGCATTTCAGGTAGTTTTAAATAAAAGATTTTGATCTTCAACAGGAAGATTTCATGTGAAACAGTGAGATAGACTGTTTGAGAACTTCCCCAACCATTATGTCATGTGATAAAGTGTGTGATGGACTGCCATACCATTTATCACTTGGACACACCATTGATTCCTGTTAGTAACCCAGATGATTGATGACCAACTTACATTTAACCTGTGACAATGTTCCAGTTCCTTCCATTCCAGTTCCACTCCGTTGTTCCAGATAGATTTACCGACTCTGAAAAATGTGTAGATAGTGTTATAGGACTTGTAATGTCTGATAGGACATTAATGGATGAATTTTTAACTTAAAACTGTGGTATTCTCAAAAGTGTTTAGGTCAATGGTACTTTCAAGTAACTCAAATATAGTTTAACTGATAGGCAATGTGCAAAGTGATTACTCAAGGTGATATGGACATTGCTAGGATACTTCGACATTTGGTGAAATTGGAAACATTTAATTTAATCATATAATTACTTCTTGTTTAAAGATACTGGTCAACGGTAACCTATGTACTTACCACAACCTTGTTGTATAAACTTCGGGAGAAGTTTGCAATTTAAGGTGGGGGAAGTGTAATAGTCAGAACTGTCAAAACGTATGTACTATCCGGATATAGGTGCACTTGAACGCCTGTCAAGCTGATTAATTAGGATCTCGGGCTTCTCTGAACTTATCCGGGCATGGAAAGATAGATTATTACGTAAACTCACGATGCAGCATAGTTTTTAGTGATGTCGAATCGTAATTTGGTCGCTATTACGATCGCCTGCATTTTGGTAGTTCGGATATTTTTTCGTCTTTCTCCCGGTCGACTTCCGGATAGAACGCTGAGTAAGAATATATCGGATTTTTGTTATTATCCATAATTTCCCTTGCTGCCGCGGCGGCGATGCTAATATTTGGGTTGATTATTATTTTTATACATAATTTGTATTGTCTCGAGTTATTTTCCAGTCGAAAATTCAATGCTGGCGAAAACTACTTTCTCGCGCGTAATGCTGCCGATGCCAGCGTTATGCTGGATTTGATTTTTCATGTATTTTAATCGTTTACTCCCACATAAATTGTGTACGAACATGAATGGGAATATCTGGAGATTGTGTTACGGCACTTTTCTAGATTATTCATTGAAAACATTTTATGTAATTAGCCTGTGTTGTGGGTTTTGACCGATTCACTCGTCCAGCAATCCAGACAAGACCGAATCGTGGATTCTGATTGGCTGAAACGTTCGCCAGCATCCACTCGGCTATAAATAGACGGTGGGTTGGTGAGTCTGCATCAGTTGCTCAGACGGCTTCAACATGATGACAACAAATAGACCAGCAAATTAGAAACAACAAACAACAAAGACTTAGATCAGCATCAACTTTATTAGAACACAACATGATAAGAAGAAGCCGTCTATTCAACAAGCAACTGATCACCTCTCTTCAACCCAACATCTAGTCACTGGTCATCTCTCTCTCTCCCACACATTGTTTCTTGAAACGTAGCTAGACTAGATCTATAGGTTTTAAGTTATAAGACGAATGATAATGGTAATGTTAAGAAATGGAAATTTGTTAGGCATTTGAACCACTGGAAGTGTATAAGAATAAACTGAATCATTTTTATTTATAGAAACGTTTTGAGTTTTGTCATTCTTTGCAACTACAGCCCCGAGACCACCCCTTTTATTAACCCCCATCATGTTGTAAGTGGCCAGCCAATATTCAACCCAGCCATCCTGCATCGACCATCAAACTTGGAGACCAGCCAACATAGAGTTTGAGAATAGAATTGAGGGCTGGCTGCTTACAATATTGTCATTTCTTGTGGGACTATCCATGCAAGCATAAAAAAAAGCTAATTACTCAAAATTGTTTTCATTGAGGAATATATCCAATTTTCAATCAGAATTGACAAAAATGATGGAAACCTATAATATATTATCTAGGTGATGAAGAGATGATTTATTGATTTCACAGAGGTATGACTTTAAAAACCTAGTCACGCTATATGAGGACACTAAGCTGATTCATACATGAGTGTGAATAGGTTTTTAGTTTCATACTTTCATGAAATCTACAAATACTCTCTTCATATCTTATAATTTGATATTTTGAAATAACAATATTAAGAATTTTCCATAATTGAACAGAGTTCTCAGGGTACAATTCACTAACGGAGGATCTCAATAATGTCACCCAATATACTGTATGTAAGATACAACTGTCAATAGATGGACCAAACTGGATATACACCATGTTGTTGTTGTGCAAAAAGTTCTGTGATATCTCTAGTATTTGAAAAGAAAAGGCATTCATTTGAAACTTTGCACACATGCTCAGTATCAAGAGGGGTGTATACTTTCAAGGGGAATAAATCTACATACATTCTTTGCAAATTATGCCCCTTTTTCATATAAGGATTTTTGGTCCACTATGCCGCATCCAGAAACAGAGCCTAGGTGTCCATAGGCAATGTTCTTATTTTGAAATTTTGGACTGTTCTATAGCAAAAAAGGTAGACAATATTGCAAAGTGGGTACAACATTCAAAGATCTGTAAAGATGTTTTAAATAAAGTGTGATTAGGTCTTATTTAGCAATTTTAGTAGGTAACAACATTGTACAATACATTTAAAAAGAGATACACTCTCATGTTTCGAATTTGTTGAAGTGTGATTGAAGATTCTAAAAATCAAAATGCTAGTTTTGACAGAAGAAACTGAAAAAAATTATCTAAATGAGCCTGTGCGTGAGGTTTCCAACAATTTCAAATATGCCCTAAGCAAATACTCTGGCCAGACTATGCATCCGCACAGACTGAGCAGAGTCTTTCGTTATGCATTTAGTAATATTTGTAGACCATCAGGTAACATTATATTTACTTTATGTGTCTGTCTGTGCCTCTAAATATTTACACCTAAGGAACATTTCAAATTGTTGGAAATGTCACACACAGACTCAAATGTAATTTCAGCTGACGATTGAAGCCAATGATAATGACGTCACTCCCAGAACCACAACAGGTAACCTGATTATCAATGTTGTATGAAACCAGGGACCCCTAGTGTTCACACAGAATGCTAACTACTTTGCTTCAATTGATGAAACATTGAGCGTGTTGAGCAGAATGTTGACTGTAAGTGCTTCAGATGTTGATAGCAGTGTAATGGACATTGCAAACCCTTGTCATTCTGAACACTAAATATTACTGCTTTAACAGTAGCTATAAGCAAAGATCAGTCTGCACATTTGTGCAATCTGATCTAAGTCTATGCTACCTGATAAGGCAGTTTAAACCAGAAAATTTGAAGAATATTTTTAGCTTGGCTGTTTTTGGAGAAACCTGAAGTATTGCTATAGCCTTGGGGTCGTCGTTGTCGAGCAAAAACTTTGACATTTTGTGATATCTCTGGTTCTACTGAAGGCTTTCAATTGAAACATGGCACAATTGTTCACCATCATAAGAGCAACCTATATTATCAAGGGGGATAACTCTAGATGCATTTTAGTGCAAATTATGCCTCTTTTTTCACTTAGATATTTTTCCGCCATCCAGCACTCAACAGCCGAGCGTAGGCACCCATAGGAGGTGTTCTTGTAAAAAAAAGATATAGTCTGGCACAAGTGTAACCAACCCTTTTAAAACTTTGATTTTATGGAAATATAGCCTAATTTTTTTTATTCAGCATGACAAGGGTTAAATGTTTAGTAATAAAACACTTAATTTAATAGCATAATTAGAAAAATGTTCTTATCTAGTTTTGATGATTTATTGTTGTAATATTTATTTCCCATGTAAATTTCTATAAATGAATTTTATGATTTAGAATTTAACATTCTTCTCATATTTGCTACATTTTACAATATTCTTAGTTTTGTGTGTTCAATCAGATGCCCATATTAGCTAAAATAAACTTATTGCTGATAAAACCCAATTTAAGTACTAGTTTTCATGATTTGTTTTATGCTATTTCAGTCTGATCCAGTGACCTACTCTTGGTTTTAGACACTGTGGCTCCTCATAACATGCTGACTTCCAGGCTTCCACATGGCTTCCACATATTTCCAGATCTCCAGCTCTGGTGTTCTCTCACTCAGAGATACCCTTGTTGGAAATGGTGTTGATTCAAATGTGGTAGGTTGAAGATCTGTAGTGGATTTACATCGCCTGTTGATTGTGATTAAGCATTTACTGACGGTGGAGCTTTAGCCTTTTTGATCAATTTTTAATTAAATAGTTTTCTGAAAAGTCTCAAAGATAAGAGAAGGATGTGGTACTCGGATTCTTTTGACTGTTTATTTAATAACTACGCCCCCTTGGTGTGAATGAGAAGATTTGTTGGAAAGATAATTGGCTCTCAATTTTTGGGGTTCGACTCTGATTAAACTTCACTTTAAATCAGCTTTTGAATCCATTGTAGTATATCAGGGGGTCAGCAAAAGAGTTTTGTTAGTGCCATTATATTAATAGGTACTTACAATAGTATTTGCTGAGCCCTCAATGCTATCTTATTTGATCATTTTTACGTGCAAATTTTGTACATCAGTTATATCTCTATTTCTACTTGTGCTATTACTTGGAAACTTTCACATGCTCCTGTGACCATTATATCAGCATCTAGACAAAGATTCTTTTCTCTTGACTTTCAATTGAAGAGGTCCCTGGATCTATCCCCCGACGGTGGCACTCATTCTTACCGACTATTTGTCTCTCATGATGGGTTGATAATGGTAGACCTATGTGAGATAGCAGCTGGAGGCTAGGAAAGAATGTGATGGTTGTACTGTTGAGAGAAATACCAGGAATCCATTGTTAGGTGCTCCAGCCTCGGCGATATAACTGAAAAAATTTGAAAGCGGCGTTTAACTACATTCAATCAATCAATTTATTGAATTATCCAATTTCGATATTGATTTGCTGTTACAATCCAGCACATGGAATAGTTGCGCTTTGCTGTCCTGTTACAGCTCTTCTTACAGATGTGATCAGTATCAAGCATAAATGCAAAAGTGAAATTTTGGTTTAGATCAATTGTTTTTGACAGAGTAATGGCCCATTAATGAAAAATGGCTTTTCATTATTGACAAGCATTTGTAGGCAGGGTATTAGTCTAGTTTCCCAGGAAAGTTGATTAATTATTCTAGATTCAAATTGACGTTTTGACCCTAGTCAGTCTGGGCAGTCTGACTAGTTTCGACAATTGAAACACTACTTGGATGGTCCCTTTTTGTCTGAGTCGTATGTCTATTGCTTTAAGTGTGTAATATATAGAGGATATTTAATGAGTGGTCATTTAATAACGAATTCATTAAACGAGTCATCTATAAACAGATAAAAACAAGGCTATGTTGAGTTTTTATCTGTCTTAGATGACAAGTGGAATAAATTCGGTATTTTATGAGCACAAATTTGATTTCTTATTTTTAATATGACCCAATTTTTTGTGAAAAAATTGTCAAAATTCTTGAAATTTAGCATTTTTATTTTCCACAAAACTTATAACACCGTTTGAAATTGACGTCACATTATATACATTATGACGTCATTTTTGCTGTAACAAAATAGCGTTGCTTTTCACTCTGAGCTCATTTGCATAATTATTCCACTAGTGTAATAACACCTGTGTAATATCAAAAATATTCAATGGGGTTATTTCACTCCTGGGATGTGGGTCATATTATTATTATTATAAATTCATTGTTTGTAACTATTTCAGTACAAGTTCAACCAGATTTCTTTTGAGGTGATTGGCATTAATACATCTCCCACATTTTACAGTGTATCTGGTACCTCCTTAACCAGACTACCTCAGGCTGAAGTTAGAGTGAGATCTTCCTTGACAAATGGGAACCAGGACAGATAATTTGTAAGTATATCAGTGGAGGTCAAAAGCCTACTTTTATGGAAAACAATGTGGAAAACCAAAAACAGCATGATACAGAAAAGAATTGCTTATCAAAAGTTTTCCTCTTGATTGCATTGAATTACAGAAATGGGTGTCAACCTGTTTCTCAATTAAGACAATTGTATTATATTTTGTTATTAGTCCCCTACCGGTGTTCACACCGGAGGGGACTATAGGTTTGCCCTCCGTCTGTCCGTCCGTCCGTCTGTCCGTCCGTCTGTCCGTCCGTCCGTCTGTCCGTCCGTCCGTCTTTCCGCTCAAATCTGGATCCCGCGATAACTTAATAACTAAGCAAGCGTTTTTGATGAAAGTTGGTATATGACTAGATGGCAATGTGTAGATTATGCACAACATTTTATTTTTGTTTTTCGACTTAAATTGAGGTTGCTATGGTTACAGAAATAGTGAAAATATGGCCAAAAATGGGATCCTGCGATAAGATAATAACTAAGCAAGCTAGTTTGATGAGACTTGGTATATGACTATATGGCAATGTGTAGATTATGCACATCATTTTATTTTTGTTTTTAGACTAAAATTGTTGTTGCTATGGTTACGGAAATAGTGAAAATATGGCAAAAAATATTGGATCCTGCGATAAGTTAATAAGTAAGTAAGCTAATTTGATGAGACTTGGTATATGACTAGATGGCAATGTGAAGATTATGCACATCATTTTATCTTTGTTCTTTGACAAAAAGTGCGGTTGCTATGGTAACGGAAATAGTGAAAATATGGCAAAAAATGGATCCTGCAATAACTTAATAACTAAGCAAGCTAACTTGATGAAACCTGTTTTAAAATGTAAAAAAATTATAAGCCATGTTAGTCAGGGTGGTGATGCAGCAGTGTTAATCACCTCCAGTGAAAGTTCTCATTTCTTACCAACAAGACTGAAGAAAAACATCTTGGATCAGACAAGGTAACTGTTATTGATACTATTTCTTGCATCTGTCTATTGCTTGCATGAATTGTATAGTGGGCACAGCAGAGACAACAACTCATGTAAGTCTTGTTTAACCCTTTCCAAAACAAGACCTGGTTTTGACGTCCCTGATAGAATTGGCGTCGGAAAACATTGAGACAAACAAAGCCGGTAGGGGACTTATGTCCATGTCCAACATGGCTCTTGTTTTGACTTCGTAATTCTTAATTGTTTGTTGTATATACATGTTTGAACTCTGTAAATATTTATTGAGGCCCACAGGGAAGACTGGGTGAATAACCCAACTGTGCTGCCTCTTGAAATAAAGACTTTAACATTGTTATTTTAATTATTACTGATTACTGCTTTTTAAAGTAAAAGATATAAAATTCTGTAAATACACAGATATTTCATTTCACCTATAAAACATCAGCTCAATTTTGAATTAAGAAATATATGTGGAATTAAATTAGGAAATTGAAATGGGAATAAAATGAGCCACTTCCTGATTTGTGCTTGTAGTGTACAGTTAAAAAATCAACTTGGATGCTTTATTAAAATCTTCACAAAATAACTTATTGATTTTCATTTTCTTAAGAGTTTTTGCGACAGATAATGGTACCCCATCCAGGTTAGCCTCAGTTGTGGTTATTGTAGACATCACAAGGAACTTCCAGGCACCAAACTGGGAACTGACAGCCATATATGGAGCAAACCTCACAGAAACACAAGCTCTTGGTGTACTCTTCATACAGGTGTCGGCTGTGGATGGGGATGCTACTGTAAGTTAACCCTAAACCTACCCAGCATTCAGGATGACAAAATGATGCAAACTGTTTGCAAATTTATCCTGATTTGTATGTTCTTGCATACAAAGCTGGGTGTAATTTGAAAATTGTTTGCACTGTTTTGTTATCTGGAACTCAGGGCTGATGAATTAAACTTATTGTCAAGTACAAGAAATAGCCTTTGTATGGGACCTTTGAAACAGTCTGACTCTAGTTCTTTCCATAACAATTAAGAAGAGACAGGTAGTATAGGCTAAGGTCAGACTGCTAGTCTGTGCAGGATGACCTAGGCCTAAATTGTCTGCCACAACTTAGTCTAAAATAGGAAAATGTCCTAAACAGTATCCAACCGAAGCCTGCTTTTTTCTTAAATCCAAAGAAAAAACTTCAAACAAAAAGGAAAACTTAGTTTGGAAAAAAAGAGTTGGCAAGATTTTTTTTTAATAATTACCATGTTTTCGACCTAGTAAGACAATAGTCAGATTTCACCAACTAAAGATGTTCTTTTCAGAAGTCTAAAATAGAAGTAGAATTAAAGAAGTAAATTATGAATTACTTATCTAAAATACTCTTCAGGAATGCCTTTTGCACAAATGAATTGTAAAAAGTTTATTAGCTAATTTGTGGTGTAGTAGGGAACTCATTCATTAAAACCCTGAAACCTGCCATGACTTGATTCATAAGATTTATAAAATTTGAAAAATATGCTC
This sequence comes from Fragum whitleyi, assembly GCA_948146395.1. Classification (NCBI taxonomy): domain Eukaryota; kingdom Metazoa; phylum Mollusca; class Bivalvia; order Cardiida; family Cardiidae; genus Fragum; species Fragum whitleyi. The sequence goes on from OX411558.1 coordinate 13,118,093, forward strand.
TTGCATTGCTCAGTAGTAATAGGGAAAGACTCGTCAAATGAAATGTCATTAGTAAAGATCCTGCCTGCTCCACTGGAGATGTGGGTAGCCTAGTACTGGTGAAACCCAGCTTATGAAAAAGAGAACTTAATTGTGATTAGTATTGGGCTATTGGTTACAAATCATAATCAATTATGGGTTCATTTAGTCGAAAGAGCACAATCAACGAACGATCAATACTACAACCGATTCCTTGGAATGAATTCAATTCTCAATGAAAGTACACTATTGCATAACAAAGTATATTTTAAAAATTATCTTTGTTTTTATGCCCCCGCATCGAAAGATCAGGGGGATATTGTTTTACCGTTCTCCTCTGTCTGTCTGCAAAACTTAACAAAAAAACTTAATATTGCCAATAACTTCAAGGCTATTCAAGATACAATGCTCAAATTCGGCATGATGATAGATCTCGATAATGCACATCTAAAGCTACCAAGGTGAAGGTCATGTGAAAAGGTCAAGGTCATCCGTCAGTCAAAACTTGAAAAAAAATTGCTGTTTCAGGGTGCTTCGTGTTTCACAAACATCTTGTTTGATAGAGATTATCGAAAGCAATGGAATGTGTTGTATCATTTAGCAAACCTTGAATGGACCTACACTCAACCATCAGTTGTCAGTGATTAATTGATTATTATAAGATTTCTTAATTGATTATCTGCATTGGAAGCCCAGACCAACTAATTATCTATAATATTGATTATTGAGCCCATCACTTGTTTTGATTGATTGTTAAACACATTAACCATAGCGCAGTTGGTTAGGCATATGACTTCCAATCTGGAAGTTGTGGGTTCGATCCCCGTTGGCAGCAAATATCCTTTCCGACATTTGTCTCTCTCCGATGGGTAGATAATCGTAAACCTATGTGAGATAGCAGTCGGAGGCTAGGAAAGGGTGTTATGGTAATACTGGTGAAAGAAATACCAGGAATCCATTGTTAGGTGCTCTGGCCGCCACAATATAACTGCGATATTGTTGAAAGCGGCGTTAAACCCATTCAAACAAACAATTAAACACATTAAACACCATTTCAACTCAAAATGACTTTTGAAAACATTATCTTTGAGGTGCCTCATAATACTGTGAACAAGCCCTTGAGTCTGCTACCTACAACACATTTAATGGACAAGTTGATGTGATCAGGTATTTTCAAATGGATACAAGTTCTGGTGATGTCAGTCTACAACGATCTTTGATTGATGAAGTTGGAGCAGCTACATCTTATACTGTGAGTATAACTCTTGTTTCTTAGCCTGATCATATCAGTCTTTAACCCTTGTCATGCTAAACCAGAAATATTCCTGCTTTGACGGGGTATACACAAAGATCAGACTGCACAGTTTATACCACCTGAATTTCATTTTTGGACCAGAAATTGGTAAAACAATGCCTTTTCGAAATCAATACTCACTCACATTTGGTAACTTCCAGTGCTTTTAGTACTTTGATTTTACATTTACTTTTGCAAAGATTTTTCGAGGTTAATATGTTGGGATGTCAATCTTTGGATCATCAACTACAAGCTCAACTTTTTTCCAACATATGACAAGTGGTGAGACTCACTTGTCTTCCACTTCTGGTATGGGATAGGTGCCTTGAAAAATATATTGTGGTTGTACTTGTGTCAGAAATGACAGGAAACTTTGAGAAGGTGCACAAGCTGCCATGATTCAACTGTTGTAATAATCTTGAAAGCAGTTTTAAACCTCGTTCTAACAAATTAATCCCTTGCTTGATCATCTTTTATTAACATTTTACTATAGGTCATTGTGATATGGACGATTTTCCTTCCATTAATAGGTGATGAAAATTGATACATTTAAGTGAAGTGAGCAGCTGGTTTAAGAAACAATAAGAAGTCATAGTTAGTTTCTTTAGGTGCTGTTGTCTAACGTAAAATACAATTAACCCTTATCCTTCTGAATTTCTTTTTTTTTTCAAAAGAGAAACAAATTTAATGGATATGTCATAAAGTCTGTCTCAAGTTTTTTCACAGAAAGGTAATAGAAAGCAAGCAGTATAGGCTAAGATTGGATAGACTGCATGTCTGTGCAGGCTGATCTAAATGTATACTGTCTGCCCAAGGGCTTAACTCCTGTTAGGCAATTTACGCAAATGCATAATAAAAATAAATCCTCTGTTAAAATATATTGTCCATAAATGATCATAATATCGAAATAACAGCTTATTCAAGCTGTAGTTACGATGATTTGTTTATTCACCAAAAAAAGGGGGCGGGTGGAGGGCATTTATATTAGTCACACTTCTCATATGCCTTTATCCTATATATTATTTGGTTGTCACCTTTTGAGTGTGTATAAATTTCAAAGTCCTAGATACCCCTATGCCCAACTATGGGCGTAGAGGATTAAGTAAGTAAGTAAGATACGCCTATGCTCTCAAAGTTTTATGTATAGCAGAAATATGTAGTGAATAGCATGGGAAAGATTAAAATGGCCGTTGTGCGTCCGTCCATCCTTGCATCCAGTTGTAAACTTTTTCTTTAAGAATCTTCTCCTCATAAACTTCTGGATGAATTTCAACCAAACTTCACAGGAATGATCCTTGGGTGAGCCTCTTTGAAAGTTGTTCAACAAATTTTGATCCATGGATTTAATGGGCATGGCTTATTTCCCAATATGGTAAAAAGTGGGTTTTCTAAGACTCTAATTGGTGGATACCAATTATTGGTGGATACCAATTAAATTCAACATCAAAATTCCCAACCAGCTAGGAAACCAGCTAGGACAGTATGTCAAAAAGTGGTTCAAAACTCCATACAAAAAATTATTTTGTTTTTTGAGTAGCTTATAACTCCCCAAATTTACTCATACTTGCTGACGATTTGTAGAAAATCTAGATTTCAAAATTTCCTGTAGAAAACATTATATACGTCTGATTCAATTGTTGTTTACCTAGGTTTTTGGTGTAGTACCAATTGGTTGGATTAGCCCCAGCTCAGAGCTTCTTCACTGTAGATTAAGTGACAGGGAACATCTTTGTACAACCTGGACTCTCTAGTGATACCTCCACTTCATACACGGTGAGTATTTTAGCTTGAATGGCTTAAGTCAAGGTTGATGTAAAGGCCATCTTGATTATGACTTCAAAGAGAAAAAAAAGGAAAAAAAAAAAACATTTTACTTTTAGAAAGTGAATTATAATACTTTCTTAAGGTAGTGGACCTGTAATGGTTCCACAGTATTTTGGAACTCATGATCTTTCACAATGATGACGGAAGTTTCCTAATGAAATCATTAGGGAAACCTTGGTAAACACGGTTAAAGCTCATTACTTCTGAATAATTTCAGAGTTATTACTGGTCCACTACCTTAATTAAGGTAGTGGAGCCGTATCAGTTCCACAACTTATCGAAAGTAATGAACTTAACAGTGTTAACCGAGGTTTCCTGATGATTTTCATTAGGAAACCTGGGTCAACATTGTGGAAAACTATGGGGTCTGAAATGTTGTGGAATTTTTACAGTTCGGCAACCCTAACTTTCCTGATGACAGGTGAAGGATGTCTGATAATGTCAAAACCAACTATTGTACAGACATACAAGTTAAAGTGAATGATCAAAGTTCAATTTTGTCTATACTTTTGCCTTATCACTCACTTGAAGTTGTTCTTCTATATTTGGTTGCTACTGTTATCAATCATAATGTCTATCTACACACATGACACAAAATTTTAAAAATCCTCAAGCAGATAGTATGAGAAATTCGGTCAAATTTATTATAAACACGCAATGTCCTCATTTTGAAAAAAATTAGTTCTACCTAGGAAAACCAAAATGTCCTATATTGACATTAATTAATTTAATTTTTTGTCGTCTTTATTGCAAAGTATATAACTTTCATGTCATAATGGATGTTTTATAAAAAAAGGTGTTTCATATTCTCCAGCCCTGCATTCAGGAGGACAAAACATTGCAAACTGTATGCAAATTCAACAGGGCTTTGCACATGCTTTCTCATACATAGTCGGGAATAATTTGAAAACAGTTTTCATCGTTTTGTCATCCTGATCACAGGGCAGGATAAAAAATTTTAACACAGATTCCCTGTTTCAGCATGTTGTACAAGCCTTTGACAATGGTATTCCATCCTTGTTCGACATGGAGGTAGTGACAATTACCGTAAACAGGGATACACAACCACCTGTCTTCAATCCAGTAACCTACTATATTACTATACTAGAAACCAGAAGTCTAGGAGACACTATTGTTAGTCACTGATCCAGATGACCTATTTGTAAGTTGCTTTATTAGCTCGCCCGGGACGAAAGTCTCGGAAGAGCTATTGTCATACCCTCGGGCGTCGGCGTCAGCGTCTGTGTCGGCGTCCGCATTAGGTTAAAGTTTTTTATTTCTATCAATATTTATCCTAGAGGCTTTATTTTTTACAGAAACACTCATTAGGGCATAGGCTTTCATTTGAGACCAACATCCATGTCAAAATGACCTTTAGACATTGACCTTGACCCTTTCAAAAAAACTTTAACCAAAAACTTTTACCAAAAAAATTTTAACCTTGCTTATATTTTCTGAAAGCTTTTAACTAGAGACATCATTACTTCATATGCACACTCATTAGGTGATAGGCTTTCACCATAGACAAAGGTCCTTGACAATTTGACCTTGACCTTGACCCTTTGTGGACTTAGAAAAACTTTAACCAAAAAAAATTAACCAAAAATTTAACCTTGCATATATTTTTTAATGCTCTAACCTAGGGACATCATTACTTCATATATATACTCACCAGGTGATATGCTTTCACCAGAGACCAAGGTCCTTCACAATTTGACCTTGACCTTTACCATTTGTGGACTTAGAAAAACTTTAACTGAAAACTTTAACCATAACTTTAACCTTGCTTTTTATTTTCTGAATGCTTTAACCTAGGGACATCATTACTTCATATACATACTCATTAGGTGATAGGCTTTTGTGAGAGATCAAGGTCCTTGATAACTTGACCTTGACCTTTTATGAACTTAGAAATACTTTAACCGAAATTCTTTTACCAAAATCTTTAATCTTGCTTATATTTTCTGAATGCTTTAACCTAGGGACATCATTACTTCATATACATAGTCACCAGATGAAAGGCTTTGACCAGAAACCAAGGGCCTTGACAATTTGACCTTGACCTTGACCTTTTATGGACTTTGAAAAACTTAAACTGAAAAACTTTAACCAAAAATTTAACCTTGCTTATATTTTCTAAATGCTTTACTCAGGGACATTATTACTTCATACACATACTCACTAGGTGATAGGCTTTCACCAGAGACCAAGGTCTTTCACAATTTGACCTTGATCTTGACCTTTCGTGGACTTAAAAAAAAATTAAAGAAAAACTTCATGTTTGATACAAAGAAATTCCATTGGTAACCTCATCTGCTTGTAGGCTTTCACTTTACCCTAACCTTATACATGCAATTAAAACAAAAAAGTTTTTATATTTCTTAATTACTACTCAAACAGATATATATTAGATCATGGACTTGAACATTGAAAGAAACCACATTGAACTTCGGTCTTCAGTCAAGCGCTGTTTGTGACAAGCAGCTGTTTGGGCGAGCTTCTTTGTCCGCGGACAACTCTTGTTGCTTATATTCCCCACCTACAAAGTAGAGGGGGTATATTGGTTTCACCCTGTATGTCTGTCCATCTGTCGTCAATCTGATATAATGTGTATAACACCTGATTTCCCTTTTAAACCTACAATGTAACTTTACTAGAAAGCAGGAATCTTGATGACAATATTGTTAGTCACTGCCACTTATCCAGATGCTCTCTTTGTAAGTCGCCTTAGATATTTTCTTTTATGCAAGCATTTTAATGAACTTTAACCCTTGTCATGCTGTTCAAAGAATATTCCTGCTTTGGCAGGAGGTATATACAAAGATCAGCCTGCACTAATGTGTATTCTGATCTTAGTCAAGACTGCTGTCATAGTGCAGTGGTAATTTCTTGGATTTTCATTCAAAAGGTCCTGGGATTGATCCCTAACAATTTCACTTATTCTTTCTGGCTATTTGTCTCCCACCAATGAGTTGATAATTGTAGACTGGTGTGGAATAGCATCTGGAGGCTAGGAATGGATGTAATAGTAGGACTGGTGTATGAAATACTAGGAATCCATTGTAAGGTACTCCAGCCACTAAATTATAGCAGAAAGATTGTTAAAAGTGACATGAAAACCCTTTACAAACAATTTTTGGGAGCCACTATCCATCTCAGTTCTTTCATTGGCCCACATGTTTGGCGCAGAATTAAAAGGGATGATCTAAGTTGTGAGAACATGTATCCTAATAGATGCAAATAGGTTTAAATAATGTATTGTAGTTTATAATATTATCATTATGGTTTGTAGCTTTTCACCATCCAGCGCTCAACAGCTGAGCATACACCCGTAGGTGATGCTCTTGTTTCAATTAGACATTGAACAACATTGCTTGAAATATATTAAACTTATCAAAATTGCTACCTTACCAAATCTTGTTTTGAGTAATTATTTAATTTTTGTTTCAGAACAACTTCAACAATGTGGAGTATATAGCTTTTGGAACACAACAGGCCCTTCAGTACTTTGCTTTGAATTCTGCGCCAGGAGAGATTTCTGCCAGACAGACACTACAGAATGATGGTTTTGCGAATACTCAGTATACAGTAGGTCTAATTGTGTTAGCCAATTACTACAACATTATAAACATCTTCAAAGTAAAAATAATGCAGAAAACAAAATTTGATAAAACACTCTGTATTTCAATATTTTGGCAAAAACTGAGACATCTCATTCAAGAAAAATGAAACAAATGTTTCATTTTTCTTAAAAAAAGGCAATTTTTGTCAAAATATTGAAACACCAAGGATTTTTATTAAATGTTATTCTATTCCCTTCAGAATAATTTGATGATATTGGATAAGGAAACTGTTTGGAATATTTTCAAAGAGCCTTTTGAGGTTGAAAACTTTAAAGGTTATAGACAAACCAGAATGGGGTTTGGGGATTGAAACATTATTGAAGTTAAGAAAAAAAAGAACACAATTAAGATTATCTAGTTGAATACAAATCCTTTCATGTTACAATGTCTTTGAGAAACGTCTTATGGTAACTACAATAATATCAATAATAACAGTCTGTTAAAATGATTTCTAAATCTGTAAGGAAAAAAAGAATAAGTATTCAGAAATTTTAGTTATACTATTGAATAAATGTAAAAACCTTTAAGTCATGTCATCATAATATTTCTGTTGAAGTCCGATATGAGTAAATCCGTTTTTATTTCAGATAAACGTTCAAGCTCGTGATCTTGGAACACCTCAGCTTACAAGTTCTCAACAAGCCTCTGTGACAATCAATGTAATCAGGAACAACTTTGATTGTCAGTTCTTGAACGCCCCATAAACTAGAGATATATCTCAGAGCACTACCGCGGGAACAAGTGTCTTGCAACTCACAGCTACTGATGGAGATAGTGTTTGTTGACCTTTTTCCTCTTTGTAAACCAAACAAGAATTTATTAGAACTTTACATATTGGATGGAGAGCATGATTTCAATTTTAAAAAGTAACAATCTATTTTTCATACCTTCAACTCTGTGTTGTTTGTACTCATTGAAGATGTCTTGTCAAGTTCCCACTATATAATGTTTGGATAAAAAAGGAATTGAGAAGCTGTGTAGATCATTTTTGTCTTGTGAAGATGATCAAATTGAATTACATAGTTTAAGCAGACTTCATTAAAATCTAACGGGACTTTTGTTATTTTGTTTTGTTTTGAAAATACCTACAATTGTAATATTTCCGTAACTTTTCAAATAGACTCAATTCAGGTAGTGGAACCATAATAGTTCCACAAAATTTTGGAAAGCATTATCTTTGACAAAGTTGACCGAGAAAATCTTAAGGAAACACTGTTAACACTGTTAAAGTTCATTACTCCCATGACGCTGCAGAACAATAACTGGTCCACTACCTTAAATAGTTTGTCCCCAAACTTACTTTAGTCTAATTTCCATATTACAGAAACAGTTTAATGTTGTTGGTGACAATGAAGCCCTGACTTTGTTCAGTATAGCCACACCAAGCCGATCTGAAGCTACATACACTGTAAGTATGCAATGATTTTTCAAGATCCAAACTTTAAAATTTCCAATGGATAATCAGTCCTAATTACTTAAAGACACTAATGCAAAGTAAATGTTAGTAAGCATGATAAAAGATAAAAATTATATGATTGCTTGCTTTATAATACTTTTTAAATGGTAAAAACCAGTAAAATTAGAATGCACAAAAAATAATGGAATAGACTAAGAATAAATTATTTTAATTTGAACTTTCTAGTTATTAGTTGGAATGTATGCATAATGCATTATTTTTCAGGTTCAAGAGATTTATCAGAATGTTTGCATAATTTAACAGGTTCGGGTGCAAGCCTGTGACCACCCTGCCAGAAGTACTTTTGAAGTGGTCATTTTGAAGGTCACCTGGAATGAGAACACCCCATTATGGGTGTCTCCCAATTCAGGGACAAACTATGATGGGGTGTCTCCCAATTCAGGGACAAACTATTAGGCCACTACATCTACCCTGTCATCTTCTCATTCCAAGCTCTGGATCTAATTCAGGTTTGTAATGTACTTTGAATTGATTTCCCTGATGATCTAGATTAAACAGGCTGAAACATTAAAATAAGATCTGCGTCTAATTGACCTTGCTAACTTTAACTCTTGATGTAAAAGATATATAGGAGTTGTCATGAGTTTTTATTTGAGGTAAGCTGATCTTAACCGAGTCATAGCGAGCCTGATATCTTTTCTATTCAAGACAAGGTTAGTATCAAATTGTCTCAAACAAAATTGAATTATAGATTCTTTTTCTCAAACAATGAACATTTTTATCCCCCACCAAAGACTATAGACCGGATTTCAATGAAACTTGGCAGACTGCTTCACTACAATGAGGACATGTGCATATCGTAGGGGTTACCAGGTTCGACCGTCGAATTTAGAGTTACTGCACCTGACTTTTTAAGCCATATACATAAATAATGATATTCGTTTCTGCGCTATTTCTTGAAAACTATAGACTGAATTTCAATGAAACTTGGCACACAGCTTCACTACAATGCAGACATGGGCATGTCGTCGGGGTTACCCGGTTTGACCGTCGAATTTAGAGTTGCTGCCCCTGACTGTTTAAGCCAAATACATACAGAGTGATATTCGTTTCCGCGCTATTTCTTGAAAACTATAGACTGAATTTCAATGAAACTTGGCACACAGCTTCACTACAATGCAGACATGGGCATGTCGTCAGGATTACTCGGTTTGACAGTCGAATTTAGAGTTACTGCACCTGACTGTTTAAGCCTTATATATACATAGTGATATTCGTTTCCGCGCTATTTCTTGAAAACTGTAGACCGTATTTTAATGAAACTTGGCACACAGCTTCACTACAAAGAGGACATGGGCATATCGTCGGACTTACCCGGTTCGACCGTCAAATTTAGAGTTACTGCCCCTGACTGTTTAAGCCATATACTTACAGAGTTATATTTGTTTCCGCGCTTTTTCTTGAAATCTATAGACCGGATTTCAATGAAACTTGGCACATAGCTTCACTACAAAGAGGACATGCGCATATCGTCTGGGTTACCCGGTTTGACCATTGAATTTAGAGTTACTGCCCCTGACTGTTTAAGCCATATACATAAAGAGTGATATTCGTTTCCGTGCTATTTCTTGAAAGCTATAGGTTGATGTAGATAAAAGATAACCTGTACCTAAGTTTGATATTAACTCCATTGACAATGAAAATATGTTCGGCGGGGGATATCAATTCAACGAATTTGCTTGTTTACAATTAAAACCTATTCTTGAAATGCTCTGGTGACAGAAATGATGCAAAACATGGGTTTGATGATGTCATGATTAAGTCACTTGGAATGTGATCTTACACGTGTAAAAGACAAGGATATCTCTAACGGTTGTTTGTTATAGAAAACAAGGGTGACTATGTGAGAAAGGCATGACTAAGATTTGTCTACTCATATATAAAGTGTAAATTTGAATGGATTAATTCTTTGTTTGCTGGCCCTGATTCTGGACCTCTATCACAGCACCTCCCAAGCCGTCATAGGGCAGTTTGTAGCGCATAGGACTGTCAATCTAGAGGTCTAGGGATCAATCCGCCATGGCGGCACTTATTCTTTCAAACCAATTTGTCTCTCATTAATGGGTTGATAATCGTAGACCTATGTGAGGCTAATGGCTAGGAAAGGATGTGATGGTTGTACTTGGTCAGAGAAACACGAGGAATCCTTTGTTAGGTGCTCCATCTGCTGTGATATAACTGAAAAAATGTTTGAAGCGGTGTACAACTCCAATTAATCAAATCATAACACCTCCTTCAAATAATTATTAAATGTGCCCTGTCACACAAAAAAGGGACCATCCAGGAATTCTGTAAAATGAATCATTGAAAGAGATTTGATCCAGCATAGGTCAACCAGAAGTGGCATTTAAAAAATTCTTTCACTGGAAGGTAGATTGATCATTCTAAATTCAGAAAACGAATGCAGTGCAAAAAGATGCAACCCTAGGCAGTCTGGGCAGTCTGAGTAGGGTCTACACTTTACACAATTCCAGATGACAGGTCACAAATGTTATTCATCTGCAAACTATGATTTGATGGACATGAAAAATTACTGTAGGGTGATCTAAAAGCCATAACTACAGTCTGCCTGTTCATTCCATAGAGAAAGTGGATGGATAGTTGTAAATCTAAGTGGGACAGCAGCTAGAGGCAATGAAAGAATGTTATGGAAGTGCTGATGCGACAAATACCAGACATTCATCGTGAGGTTAACCAGCTATAATTTGACTGAAAATTTGTTAAAAGTGATGTTAAACCCAATTAAAAGGAAATCTGATTGATCACATTATGAACTATACTTACAGTCCCCTCCATACATTTCTCTGCAGTACACAGTGATTGGAAACAACCCAGCACCACAATATTTCTCCGTGGAGGAACTCACTGGACGAGTAACCTTAAGATCAGAACTCTACCAGGATACAGCTCCTCAATATATAGTAAGTTTAAACTCTGTTATCCCTTTATTATTTTGTGCTTTTTTCATTTATGAACTTATTCCATTTTTAGCTCCACTGGCCGAAGGCCACTGGGGCTATTGTCATGGCGTTGTGTCTGTCGTGAGTCTGTCTGTACGGGCATCCGTGTGTCCGGTCGTAAACTTTTTCTTTAAAAATCTCCTCAGAAACAACTGGAATTTCAACTAAACTTCACAGGAATGATCCTTGGGTGACCCTCTTTCAAAGTTGTTTAAGAAATTTTGATCCAATGAAAAACATGGATTTTATGGGCATGACTAATTTCCATACATGGTAAAAAGTGAGTTTTCTCAGATTCTTATTGATGGATACCAATTAGATTTTACATGAATGATCCTTGAGTGACCCTTTATCAGTCTAGCAAATATTATTATGATCAGATGGAAAATAAACTTATTCAAAAAAGTTTAGCAACAATGATAATTTTTGCTAAATATTTTTCTTTATCAGAAATATTGTATTCAAATGAAGCAAAACATTGACTTCAACCTCTAAGCAATATATTTATGCTTTTCTTTTGTTCAAATGGTTACTCTACAGTCAAAAAACATAGCAAAAATGGCGAGAGCTGATATAAAAAGTCACAGCCTGTCATTTTTTGTCCAGATTTCTGTATTGCAATTCAATATCACGCTGTCCAGAGCGACAAGAATTTTAGCAAATTTTATCTTTAGTCCTTGGCTTCCTTTCATACCAAAAAGAATCTTCTGCGTGTTAACGTGTTGTTGACGTCACGTGATTAACGCCTCCCGAAATTCTGAAGCTATATTTGACTTGGCAGATTTCAAATGATCATGTCAAATTAAAGTGATCATGGGAAGGTTCATGAGCCAATTTTCTCATCTTTTACACCATTGACGGCATATAAAATGGACAATACAGATATGCCGTTATGTGATCATCCTCCGTTTATGACCCGTTCAATGTTCTGTTCGATGATTTGAGCCGCTTTGAGCCGAATTGATTTAGTACTCATTCATAGTGATAAAAAGCAGAAATTTCAGACTTACTCTAGCCTTTAAATTTGAACTACCCACGTAAAACGCTTGAACACTCATGGTAAGCCTGAAATGGTGATCTGCAAAATACACATTGTTGATTTGGATAGCTCATCGCTCAGGCACCAACTTACTAAATTGATTTTAACAAAGACTATGTTACAATTCAACAAAAGTGTTGCCAAACTTTTTTGACTATGTATATGTATTTTATTGGGGAGATCATTTCTCTATATGTTATATAGTGTAAACTTTGAAAATAATTTCCTCAGAATGTAATAGATGGATATCAACAATATTTCACTGGATTGATCCTTTAGTGACCCTTTATTAGTCTTCCAAAAAATCAGATGAAAATATGTATTTTATGGACGGAGGTCATTTCTCTATATGTTATTTAGTGGAAACTTTCAAAATCATTTTCTCAGAATGTTATTGATGGTTATAAACCAAATTTCACTGCAATGATCCTTTGGTGACCCTTTATCAGTCTACCAAAAAATATGGTGATCGGATGAAAATTTGTCTTTTATGGGTGGAGGGCATTTCTCAATATGTTATAAAGTGTAAACTTTGAAAATAATTTTCCCAGACTGTACCAATTGGATATCAATCAAACTTTATTGGTATGATCATTGGGTGACCCATTATTATGCAGCCAAAAACTTTTGTCATTGGATGAAAAATAAGTCTTTTTGTGGTGGTGGTCATTTCTCTATATGTTATATAGAGGAAACTTTGAAAATCATTTTCTCAGAATGTTACCAATGGATATCAATCAAACTTTATTGGTATGATCCTTGGGTGACCTATTATTATGCAGCCAAAAATTATTGTCAGTGGATGAAAAATATGTCTTTTATGGCTGGAGGTCATCATTTCTCTATATGTTATATAGTGGAAACTTTGAAAATCATTTTCAACAACTGTAAAACCCTAAATATCTAAAAATATAGTCAAAAATTGGTTTGCGATTACAAGAATTTCAAGCCTTTGGAGCAACTCAAGCCATTCATGGCTTTCTAGTTGCTTTTATGTGTCCATGAATAAAGTCCAATTTAGGAGGAGTTATATGCAAAAGATTCAAAGGTAATGTGAGGAGGGCAGGGCTTATTTTCACTTTAAAACATTTAAATATGTTCTCTCCACACAATTCAGCCAATTTCATTGAAACTTGGTAGGAATATTCCTTAGGTGCATCTTCACTTAAATTGGTTACGACTTTTTGACGAGCCAATAAATGTGGGTGTGGCAGGGCAGGGCTTATTTTCACTGAAAACTCATAAGATCTTCTACCTATCAACTGGACTTATTTCATCGAATCTTGATATGAATAACCCTTCACATAAATTATTCCTAAAATTTGTATAGTATGGTTTGTCTACTTGCTTCAAATATCCTTATGTTGATACATTGTATTAAGATGAGTAATGGGTATGCAAATTAATGGTGATTGAGTATTTTGGTGCAATGTGGGCAAGACTATTGTAAGTGCTTATACATTAATAGGCACTTACAATAGTTTTACTCTAACCCCTGATATTTAGAATATTTAAAGGCAACAAAATACCCAAGAAAAAACTGAATGCAGCTAAGAGTACTCTTAAGAGCAATCCTGATAAAAGCAACTCATTGCTTACTTGCAAAAGACTTTGTGCACTAATGATTTTTAATTGCATGAAATGTACCTTTTTGGGTCGTTGAACGCATACGTTAAAGAAAAAATCGGTATCAAAAGAAAACATTGATTAATCAGTAAATTCATTTGTCGTTAAGGCCCGTCTTTTTAATTTAAATATCCTGGGTCTAGGTCTATACACTTTATCAGTTTCCTTGTCCAACATTATTATAGAGCATACCTAAAAATGTTCCTCTAAATCCCGCGTTAAATTGTGTGACGTCATAAATTTACCAAGCAACGTCAGTACATGTATAAACAAGATGGATGTGTAATGCATGATGGCATATAAGTAGGTTTTTAACTGGTTTTATATCGTTTCTATGAAATTATTTTACTCTTATCTATCTTTTTATGCAATAATAGCATCAATTCACGCTTTTTCAGGCTTTAAAGACTGAGTGCTTCGCGCTTGGGTGTTAAACCATTTTGAGGGTATCTGCAAATGTTAACGCCCTCCAAATAGTGAATTAAGCCTATATTAAAAAAAACAGTGGATAATTTTATTTACAAAGATCAGGTAGATATCATGTATATCAATCTTCAAAATAAGTTAGACAGAAAAGCTATCAATTTTGAATTATTCTTTTGAAATATACTCTTTTGTAATTATTGTTCAATCTTATGCTAAGAACATTTCAAAAATCTGTAAAAAATCTTTTTAAATGTTCAAATGAACGTGACAGTACTTTCTCATTAGTGTACGCAGAGATGATGATTCAACATTCAAGCATTCCAAAAATAGAATATAAAACAGAAATTAGAAAAACTCAGATTAGTTGAATTTCATGTTCAAATCTTATTTTCAGTCCCCTGAGAATGTAATAAGCTACAGAATAAGTTCAACCAGAGCAGAGAATAGTATATTCTTTATCAACCCAACAACTGGTGTGATAACCTTACTGCTGTCTGTGCAGAATATATTCACCAGCTTCTACAGGGTGAGATTTTACATATTCCAAAGAGAATTTCGTAAAACTTTTCGTATACAGAACTAAAAAAATAATTGAAAAAGTATTATGTGTTTTAGAACGAGAAGCAGAAGTAATGAAAATCTTATTCTGTTACTTCTCATCCAAATGTTATGTTGTGGGTACTCATTAGATTTGTCTTGATGATTGTAATCATTACCCACAACATGGGATTGGTAAAAGGATGATTTGATTTTTAATGCCCCACATCAATAAGATCTGATGCATATTCTTTTACTGGTATCTGTCTGACTTTCTGTCTGTCTGTCCATCTGCAAAACATATACAAAATCATCTACAAGCCTTGTTAATCTACAGTGCCTATTATTGGCATGATAATAGGTCTCATCAATGCACATTTTTGAAGGTCAAGGTCACTATCAAGGTCAAACTTCTATAAAGGGGGGAATTCTTTTTTTTGATGCACACCATCTAGTTCCATTTGGAAATGACATTACCCCCTGTTTCTGGAGTTCTATTAAAGTAATTTCTTTTTTACAGATCCAAGTACAAGCTGTTGATGGTAAATTCCCAACAAGAAGTGCCACGACATTTATTAATGTGACGGTGTTACAAGTTACTGAGGTCCTTGGATTTTTCATCTCTTACTATGTAGAGACTATTGCTGAAAGTACCCCAGTAGCCCTATAAGTTGTTACTGTGATAGCACAGCCAGGAGTCAGTTGAACAGTTCAAGGTAAGGTTGTGTATCCGTAATAGCGCTACAATATTTTGGAAGTGATGAACTTTAGCGGTGTTACCCAGGGTTTCCTAATAATTTCATTATGAAATCTAGAGTCAATTGTGTAAAAGATCATGAGCTCAAAAAAGTTGCAAAGTATTACTGATCTACTATCTAAAGTTGAAATTAGGGGGTATGAATAAGGGGTATAACTTTAACCCTTTGCTGTTTTATTCCTGCTTTTTACGTGCCTGTGATTTTATGATTGAGGAAAACATTGTGAAAAAAGAAGAAATTGCTTCTGACAAGCAATTTCTTCTTTTTCCACACTATTTTCTACCCAACTGAATGGTTATTTTTCAAATTAAATCCACTTTAAATTTTCGTCTGCAAATCCTTTGAATTTGGACATGTCCAAAATTTTGTAAAACAGGAAAGGGTTAAACCTATTTATTTGATTGGGAAATAAGTTTTTACAACTTAGATTTATTCTCAATTCTGCTTTCTGGAAAGTCATTGTATTTGTGCAAAATTTTCTGGCTAAAGAAAGAACCAAGATCGATGACTTCTCCCAGAAATCAAACTCACGTCTATTGGATCAAGATGCTCTACTTGTAGACCATGGACACCATATATTTGTACATTAAATCATGATCAGCAGTAGTCACAATGAATTCCATTGCCATCTTCATATACACCCATAAATACTCTTTCAGAACTCAATTTGTACTCAATAAGGTTCAATGCTAGTAGATTTTTCTTCAATTAAGATTGATGCTAATAGAAGATATAGAAAATAAGGTTTTGCTTTTTGATAGATCATTAGTGAAGGCAAAGAGCAAAGTACATTTTAAACATGATGTATCATTTAAAATTGAACTAGAATTCAGAATTTTACAAATATATATTGCCAGTAGCAAGTGATTACTTCTCCAAATATTCTACTCTGACTTATGAATATTCTGTCATGTTTTTTCAGCCTGGCATAACCTATAGTCTGACAGGTTTCAGTGATGGACCAGATTATTTCAACATTAGTGCTACAACTGGACAGATTCAAGTGCGATCTGATCTAGACTGGATGAAAACAAAATTTTATATACAGTAAGCTTGGTTTAATATCACCTTACAAAGGCGTAGCTACCATTGCACACATTATGCAAGTGCGTAATGGAAATAAATCCTCTTAAGTAAAAATATTATTGATGAATGATCTTTGTCTATACCTCCTGTCAAAGCAGGAATATTCCGGGCTCAGTAAGACAAGGTTTAAATTTTGTAAAAAACAGCATGCAAATTCTTTGGTCATTTTGACTTGTTAGGTTTATGATTTTCACACAACAACTGAAAATAAAGCAGGCAGTGTAGACTAATATCAGGCTGCATGTCAGTGCTGAATGATCTTGTTCTACACTGTCCCGCAAAGCTTTGAGTAAAGTCGGATGGTAATGTTTTTGTGAGAAACAACCTGAACGTCGATGTAGCAACTTCATACACAGTGAGTATATCTTAGATCTTTTTACAAAGGAAAGATTTCTAAATGATCTTGTGAGTGACAATTTCACAAGCATGTACCTTTAGAACATACCATTCCCTAGCATTTCTCTATAAAAGCTCATGTTTGATTCAGTGTTATCAAGAAATAATTCAAGTACTTTGTTGTCATAAAAAAGCAAGTTAATTTATTACAAGGGTTCTACCTTGAATTAGATCCATTATTTCAAATGTACTTGTATGTCGACTTGCTAAAGAGTAGGTTTGTACAAAAATAATTCAAATATATCAAAATTTGCCTTGACCATTTCCTACTATTGTATGCCCCTGAAAAATCTAATCAATTGCCTCAATATTTCTGGTGAGGGAGACAAAGAAATTTGATTTTTTAGCTCACGTGAGCATGAAGTGCTCAAGGGAGCTATTGTGATCTATCAATGTCTGGCGTCCGTCTGTCAATCTGTCTGTCTGTCCGTCACAGTGTCAACAATTTCTTTAAACGACATCTCCTCCTAAACTATTGAGTCAAAACCAACAGAAATATTCCTTGGGTGGTCCCTTGTAAAAATTGCTAAAATGGATAGGATCTGTGCCATATCACGGGAATAGGGGCCTTAATGACAATGTTCTTGTTTACACTTGAAGCCACAAATATGGTCCAATTGTCATGAAACTTTGTCAGAATGTTTGCTAAGTCACAAGGATGAGTCCTATGGAAAATGGGAAGGATTCATACCTTATCATGGGAAAAGGGGCCTTAATGGATTTTTTTTGTTTACACTCTAGAAGCCACAAATATGGTCCAATCTTCATGGAACTGGGTCAGAATGTTTGTTAGGTCACGAGAATGAACTCTATTGAAAATGGGAAGGATCCATGCCATATCACAGGAAAAGGAGTCTTAATGATAATTTACTTGAAATAACTCTAATGGCCACAAATATGGCTTAAACTTTGTGAAACTTGGTTTTATGTAGAAATTATCTTCTTTATGACATTTGCCTTATTAATTGATGTGATGTCCTAGTGATCAAAGAGACTCTAGGACCATCATGATCCTCTTGTCTCACTTTGTACTACTAAAAATTGATTGCATTTGATCTTCTTCTATGGGACATTTGACATCATTAAAACATTACTCAGGTGAGCGATTTAGGGCCCTCAGGGTCCTCTTGTTTTAATTAGATCTAGTCTAAAATTTTTCTTCTTTTAAAAGTTTTACTGGTGTTTCATAGTCTGTCCTAATCATTCCAGCTCAGACTGATTGCTGTAGATACTGCCTATCCAACACAAACTGCCTCTACCAATATCACCATTCAAGTAAATAGGAATCCCAATACTCCAATCTTCAACCCACAGACATACGAGAGGACCATTCCAGAAAGCTACCAACTTGGTCTTAGTCTTGTACAAGTCCAAGTTTCAGACCAGGATGGGTTAAGTGTAGAATGTTTATTACACCTGCTTGTGGGAAATAATTTATCTTCATAATCCGTTGTCATAAGGGATATTATTAAGGACTTGCATAATGACTTAAAAGACAAAAAAAATGGATTTTGAAACACTTTTCTACCAATCCTTCATGGAAAGGGAGACCATCTTAATATTTTTTTCTACTTCTTTGAAACTCAGTTTTCTGAACATTCCTTAAAAATAAACAGTTATTAACTAGAAATTTTCTAAATTTAAATATTTTTAACATTGATTGTATGTCTTCTTATCTCTCAGTCGTTGGACATTTCGGAACACTTAATCCTTAACAATGTTGACTGAGATTTTCTGATGAAAATCATTAGGAAACCTTGGTTAACATTGTTATATAAGTTCATTACTTCCGAGAAAGTTGTGGAACTATTGCTGATGAACCTTAAGTTACGAAACTTATATTAAGGAAGTACTATATTACATTTTTACCTTAAGGATTAGCATTTTTTTTTTCAGGACCAAGTAATCTGTACTATTGCCAGTGCCCAGGGTAATGAAATCACCAACACAAATGTTGCAAGCTTCTTCTACCTGAACCCATACACCTGACTGTTGACTGTGCAAGAGTCACGGACCACAATTGGTGTAAACTCAGTCACCTTGTTCATTCAAGGTCGAGATGATGGAATACCTAACCTTACAACTAATGTGCAGGCCCGTGTTGAAATCAATATGAACCAGAATGATCCCTTCTTCATCAACAAACCATTTTTTTACAACTATCTCGAAGACAACAGCACTGGGAACCAATGTGTTTACCGTGACAGCCAGAGATAAGATGATCTGGTATGTCAAATTTTTTGACGCTGTTGATTTACCTTTTTAGCTCACCTGAACACATTGTGCTCAAGATGAGCTTTTGTGATCATTGAATGTCTGTCATCCGGCGTCAACGATTTAAGTGTTTACACTCTAGAGGCCACAAATATGGCCCAATCTTCATGAAACTTTGTCAGATTGTTGGCCAGGTCACAAGGAAGAATCTTATTGAAAATGGGAAGGATCCATGCCATATCACATGAAAAGTGGCCTTAATGATAACACTCTAGAGGCCACCATTTTCAGATAAATCAACATGAAATTTGATCATAATTATCAGTTTCATTGAATCTGGGACGAGCTCACAATTCGGTCAACTCAGGTAAAAAAATAAGTCAAAGGGTCAAATCTTAGAAAAAAACCTTGTATGCCTTTTAGAGGCCACATTTTTTGCCAAATCAACCTGAAAATTTGCCAATAGGATTGTCTAGTTGTTTAGAGTCAATAGCATTGTTAAGCTTAGTGACCAATCATCATCATTTTTTAAAACCTATGTTAAACGATTTTTAAACAATTCAATCAGGTGAGCGATTAAGGACCACTCTGGTCCTCTTATATTGCTCTAGATGCTACAAGTCAAGTCAAACCACTGTACTGTCTCTGAAAACAAAGTTGATTGTGGTGAGCAGTTACTTCTTCCTCCATAATGTTTCCCCTCTAAGAGATAAGAATTTTTTTATAAGATTTTTGTTAAATTTTCTGCATTGTCTGAATTTAGATGAGTCTTTTTTTAGCTTGATGTGCTCAAGGTGAGCTTTTGTGATCATTGAATGTCCATCATCTGTCATGCCTAGTGTGTTGTCTGTTGTCCAACGTCCGGCATCAACATTTTACGTGTATACAATTTAGAGGCCACAAATATTATTAAATCTTCATGAAACTTGGTCAGAATGTTGGTCAGATCACAAGGATAAACCCATGCCAAATCACAGGAAAATGGGTCTTATTAACAATTTTCATGTTGACACTCTAGAGACCACAAATATGGCCCAATCAAGAATGTTGGTCAAGTCAAAAGGACGAACTCTTTTGTAAATATGAAGGATCCATGCCATATCACAGGAAAAGGGATCTTGATGATAATTTTCTTTTTTGACTCTAGAGGCCACAATTTTGGCTTAATCTTCATGAAACTTGGTTTTCTGTTGAAATTATCTCTTTGATGACGTCTTCCTTTTTAGCTCGACTATTCGAAGAATAGGGGGGCTATTCCAGTCACCCGGGCGTCGGCGTCGGCGTAATGCTTTGGTTAAGTTTTTACGTGCAAGTGTTTAAAATCTCTGTTTCTATTAAAGCTATTGCTTTGAAACTTTGCACATGCTTTTGTGACAATAATATCAGCACTTAGACAAAGATTCATTACTCTGATATTGAATTTAGTGGAATTTTAACAATTCGGACTTAGAAATCTTGGTTAAGTTTTTACGTGCATATGTTGTTTATCTGTAATATTTCTGTTTCTATTAAAGCTATTGCTTTGCAACTTTACACATGCTTCTGTGACCATAATATCAGCCTCTAGACAAAGATTCAATACTCTCATTTTGAATTAAGTCGAATTTTAACCCTTTTCGGACTTAGAAATCTTGGTTAAGTTTTTACGTGCAAATGTTGTACATCAGTTATAGCTCTATTTCTACATAGGCTTTTGCTTGGAAACTCTACACATGCTTCTGTTACCATGATATCACCCTCTTGACAAAGATTTATTACTCTGATATTGAATTTAGTGGAATTTTAACCTTTTTCAGACTCAGAAATTCTTGGTTAAGTTTTTACGTGCAAATGTTGTACATCAGTTATATCTCTAATTCTATTCAAGCTATTGCTTTCAAACTTTGCACATGCTTCAAGGTTCATAACAACAGCCTCTTAATAAAGATTCAATTCTCTGGTATAGAATTTAGTGGATTTATAACCCTTTATGGACTTAGAAATTCTTGGTTAAGTTTTCACATGCATATGTTGTATTTGTGTAATATCTCTATTTCTACTACAGCTGTTGCTTGGAAACTTTACACATGCTTCTTTGACCATTATATAAGTCCACAGAAAAAGATTCATTACTCTGATATTTAATTTAGTGGAATTTTAACCCTTTTTGGCCTTAGAAAATCTTGGTTAAGTTTTTACGTGCAAATGTTTTATGTTAGTTGTATATCTGTTCCTACTGAAGCTATTGCTTTGAAACTCTGCACATGATTCTGTGACCATAATACCAGATAGATTTATTTCAGCATTAATCAAAACATGACAAAATGGATAACAACATATATATCAGCCTCTAGACAAAGATTCTTTTCTCTTGACTTTCATTTGATTGAATTTCCAATGTCGATATTGATTTGCTGTTATTATCCAGCACTAGGAATAGTCGAGCTTCGCTGTCCTCTGACAGCTCTTGTTATTTGATGTGATGTCCCAGGGGTCAAAAAGACTCAGGTGAGCAAACTAGGACCATCATTTTGCTCTTGTTTCTAGCTCCACTGGCTGAAAGCCACTGGGGCTATTGTCATGGCGTTGTGTCCGTCGTCCGTCCGTCCGTCCGTGCGTGCATCTGGTCGTACTCTTTTTCTTTTAAAATCTTCTCAGAAACTACTGGATGAATTTCAACCAAACTTCACAGGAATGATCCTTGGGTGACCCTCTTTAAAAATTATTAAAGACATTTTGATCCAATGAAAAACATGGATTTAAGGGGGCGTGGCTAATTTCCAAATATGGTAAAAAGTGAGTTTTCTCAGATTCCAATCTATGGATACCAATTAAATTTTATATGAATGATCCTTGTGTGACCCTTTATCAGTCTACAAAAAAATCATTGTGATCCGATGGAAAATATGCATTTTATGGGCGGAGGTCATTTCTCTGTATGTTATATAGTGGAAACTTTGAAAATCATTTTCTCAGAATGTAACGGATGGATATCAACCAAATTTCACTGGGATGATCCTTGAGTGACCCTTTATCAGTCTACAATAAATCATTGTGATCGGATGGAAAATATGCATTTAAAGGGGGGAGGTCATTTCTCTATATGTTATATAGTGGAAAATTTGAAAATAATTTTCTCAGAATGAAATGGATGGATATCAACCAAATTTCACTGGAATGATCCTTGAGTGACCTTTTATCAGTCTACAAAAAATCATTGTGATCGGATGGAAAATATGCATTTTATGGGCAGAGGTCATTTCTCTATATGTTATATATTGGAAAATTTGAAAATCGTTTTCTCAGAATCTAATTTTTGGATATCAACCAAATTTAATTTGAATGATCCTTGAGTGACCATTTATCAGTGTACCAAAAATTATTTTGATTGGATGAAAAATATGCATTTTATGGGTGGAGGTCATTTCTCAACAAGTTAAATTGGAAACTATGAAAATCATTTTCTCAGAATGTAACCGATAGATATCAATCAAAAATTTTTGGTATGATCTTTTGGTGACCCATTATCATGCAGCCAAAAATCATTTTGATTTGATGAAAAATATGTCTTTTAAGAGCGGAGGTCATTTCTCTATCTGTTATATAGTTCAAACTTTGAAAATCATTTACAACATCAGCAGAACCCCTAATATCTAAATATCAAGTCAAAACATTTATTTACCTTTACAAGAATTTCAAGCCTGTGGAGCGACTCAAGTCATTCATGGCTTTCTAGTTTTTGTTTAGTGACGGTTGTATTACAATACTTCTTTTAATTATAACAGGCAAAACTGCCTCCGTTGCTCTTCCTTCAAGCAGATAATTGTTACAGAGAGAATAAGAATAGATACGTTTTCGGTTTTCTGGAGTACCTTGTTCGCCTAGACATATTTAAAGAGGTGAGCTTAAACATATGACTTTACTTTAGAATAATATTAGTTCAACCAGAGAATAGGTAAACTTATGCAATTTTACTGTTTTTTTATGGCAAAATCTTCATTAAAAGTAAAAGGTAGATTTTAATTGAAGAGAATAAGGTCAAAATTTAAAAAAGTGTTTTTCGTAATGCGTCTTTGCACCTAACGGTGTATCCATAAACTTTTACTCGAAAAATCATCTTCACGGGTGATTTGACAGGAAGTTTTTTTTTTTAAAAAAATGCATGATTGAAAGAAACACACAAATTTAAGGGATGGGGCTAATTTCCATATTGTCTTGTGTGAAGTAAAGCAAAAATGACGATAAGAAATGAAATGATAGATTTCAGCTGAATAATCACAGGAAAACTCAAGTAAGGGGACCCTTAATCAGACAAAAAATATTACTTTTTATTTGATGAAACTATGTCTTTATAATCGTTTATCTTTTCGCAAAAACATGTATGTTAATACCTAAAACTTTAGAAATATTTTCTCAAAAGATAAGAAACCAATTTTAACAAAGCTTCAATGGAATGAACTAAAGGTAATTATTTATCAAATGGTCATGAATTTTGAAGATAAATATGACCTTTTCTGGAGAAAGCTCATTACCATATACGGTTCTTAGTGGTTTTGAACATTTTTCCCTCAGCAATATAATTTTTCTTTCACTTAAATAGTACATGAATATTCTTTAGATAAATTTCAAAGAAATGAGAAATTTGCTAATGTAATATTTGAACAGATAGAGAGGAATGTTTTAAGAGGTCAAATGCTTCCCTAGTAAATAAAACGAATATAGCTATACTGCCGAACTAAAGTTAAGGGCCGGCCTCTGATTTTCATATCTTCAGTCAGAAGTTTTATGCTAAACCATGAAAGAAAATAGATAAGGCAAATTGTGTTTTTCTGATGCTTTACCATCTGCTGCAATATACAACCGTTGTTTTGAAAGTACCGGAGTCCAGCTTCAGTGCTCCTAGGGCCCTTTAAAATAAGGCACAACCAGAAAATATCCGTTGAGAGTTTTTCTGACTTAGCTGTAGAATCAGAACTGTTGGACATGTTTAGCATTTTGCAAGAGCATTCGATGATTAAACTGAACACATTTCGACAAGATGGTAACTTAAGGGATTCTTTGTGGCGCTGTTTGGGTCTTCTGTTCGACATGCTTCAAATAATCAAGCTGGGAACATTGGATGTAGACTAGGCTCTCATATGGCTTCAACATGTTTGTCCAGACAGAAAAATGTCCAGGCGACTAACATTCAGTGGCAATATGAACATTTTCAAATTACCGGTTCACCTGATAAGCGATCCTGGTTGGGAGGTCTAGATGTTCAGATCGAGGGTTCCTTCTCTACAGTCCGCTCCACGCTCTACGATACCAATCCAACATCCATATGTCATTGACAGACAGTCTAAGAGGCGCTCCCATCATTACCATAGGTCGCGTGATTGAGACTTGTTTCATGCGATAAAAGGGCCTGCATCGAAGGTCAACTGTTATTCAAGATCACATCGATCACCGTCATTTTGGACTCCAATTCACACTTTATTTCTCAATATGAGTCTAAACATAAACACAATAAAGGTAAAGATGACCTGTTGAGCCAGATCAACTAACTTGTTGCTGAAAAGTGACCGCTTGAATATCCTTCGGTGCCGGAAGGGGAAAAAAGTTACACCAGCTGGTGTTAATCAGCTCTTCTATTTTTGCATATGGTGTGGATAGCAACTCAAAAACAGGTGCCACAGAACCCTGCTAACTCAATGTTTCCTTGGAACATTAAATGCTTTTCAGACAATGATTTACACACCCGGCCGGAAGCTTACCAAAATCAACAGATTTTTGCAACTTTACGAAAGGGGGGTTGTGTACTTGGGACTATTTGTCTAAATTTAAAACTGCTTTATTGGCAATTTTAGTTGCAGTTCTCAAAAGTCAAATCATCGAACTCAGTTCTAGCAAAAGTTAAAATTGTTGCAATGTAGTTTCAAGAAATGACATGTAATTATTTCACTGGACCTTAACTTTAGTTCAGCAGTATATGTATAAAACTGCATTTTTCTTTACATGAATATTTCCTATGCAAGTTTTGTTATCAAAGCTCTTCAAATTTCAAATCTTAGCTCACAATTGTATTGTATTAAAAATAAAGATTGTTTGGCTATAATTCAGGAATTATTTGACTTTGAGCCATGAAACTGTGTACAATAATGGCCATGACCCAAGGAAGTGACTTATTAAACTCACTTTGAAATACATTCAAAGGTCAGCTGATTAAGAAACCTGCAAAATTTAAAAAAAATGCAGCATACAGTTAAAGGATATGCCTGAAATCCCTAATAACTTATGTTTGTAATAAAAAATCTATTTTTTTTATCTGAACTGAGCACATCATGCTCAGGATGAGCTTTTGGGACATATGATTGTCTGTTGTCCATCATTGGGCGTGCAGCTTTCGTCATCCATCATAAACATATCAGTATTCCCGCTCTAGAGGTCACAATTTTGGTTGAATAATTCTTAAATTTGCTCAGGATGTTTGACTAGGCTAAAGAAAAATCCCCACCCTGTGTTTGGGATAACAAAACAGTGCAAAAAGTTTTCCAATTATTCCCCGCTTTGCACGCATGTGCACATGCAAAGTGGTTATAATTGGAAAACTGTTTGCACTGGTGACCTTCCTACCTTTGTCATAGGAATAAGAGCCTTAAAGACAAATGTCACTTCTAAATTCCTTTTTCAGCTCCACTGGCTGAAAGCCACTGGGGCTATTGTCATGGCGCTGTGTCCGACGTGTGTGCATCCGTCCGTACATGCGTCCAGTCAAAAAATTTAAAAATCTTCTTCTCTGAAACCAGAAGCACACAGCTTTCATATTAGGTATGAAGCATCATCTAGTAAGTCTCCACCAAGTTTGTTCATATCAAGACCCTGGGGTCATATTTGGGCTCCACCTGGGCGCATCCCTTTTAGCTTATCTGAGCGCTATGGGTTAAAATAGGATAACCTTCAGAAATCTTTTTCTCTGAAAGAAGAAAGCATGCAGCTTTCATAGTTAGTATGTAGCATCATCTTGTGGACTTCTACCAAGTTTGTACATATCAAGACCCTGGTGTCCCATTTAGGCTCCACTCAGGTGCATCCCTTTTAACATAGAATCAATAAGTGAAAAGGCATATCCTTCTTGCTCTCGGCTGAAAATATTTCCATGGTATTGATCTTATGTAGAAATTATCTCTTTGTTGACAACTGCTTATTCAATCAATGTGAAATCCCAAGGATCAAAGAGACTCAGGTGAGCGATCTAGGACCATCATGGTCCTTTTGCTGTTAATAATGCTGCATAATTAGAATGCTTAGGTTGTAATTAGAACATTTCTGTGTATTTTTTCTTGGAGAAAGCA
This sequence comes from Fragum whitleyi, assembly GCA_948146395.1. Taxonomy (NCBI): domain Eukaryota; kingdom Metazoa; phylum Mollusca; class Bivalvia; order Cardiida; family Cardiidae; genus Fragum; species Fragum whitleyi. Next base: position 13,144,684 of record OX411558.1, read on the forward strand.
CTTGCCAAAATATTGAAGAAAAAGTTCCAATTTTATTAGGTAACAATATAATCATGCTGAAAATTTTGCCTTTCATTGTCATTTAATTATCTTTTAATGCAATTCAATTTAATAATGAATGAGTCAAGGAAACCTAGGTGAGCGATGTAGGACCATCATGGTCCTCTTGTTTTGCATTGACAGGAGAAATGGTATATCCATATCAATTCTATTTCTTTGAGAATTTCGGTACTTGTGCAACACAATATGAACACAATATGAAAAGTTAAGGTGGTAATTTGTTGTTTGTTTTTGCAAATACTTTAGGCACTGATAGCTCTTTTTTTCCAAGGGAGAAAGACTTGTTAAGGGTTTTAATCTGAAGCATATTTAGTTTTATTTGTCTTTTCAGGTACAAATGTCATACCTGTATTCTGGACACACCCATGCCTCCTTTTCCAAAATCTCCCAGACCCTAAGATGCAATGCAGCCGAGACGGTAGAGGAGCTGTTAAGCCTTTTCCCTAACTCGTCCTGACTAGACGCTATGCTGGATTACATAACCTGGATGGCTGAGCATCTGTCAAATGTAAAGGGTACAAGTGAGGCTCTCCACTATAGGTTTAAGAAGAATAAAGACAAAGTAGACGTCTTTTTCAAGGGACAACAATACACCCCTTGGATTAAAATGGATGGAGTCGACTCATTCCTCAAGTCAGTTCCAAAAGGAAAACCAAGAACTCTTAAGCCGGTTTTTTTCGAGGGTGACAGACAATGAAGAAAGGATGAAAAAGCAGTTGAATGATATCCCTGTTCTATTTTCGAATGCAAGTAGCATCATTTGGTGGAATTCGTTTTTGGACAATCCTGGCAAAGGTCTGCCAAACCAAGTGAGATATGTAAAGTCACTACCAAAACAGACTGAAGAGTGTGCTGTGGAATTCGAGATTATCATGAACAATGAGTTGAAAAGAATGCTTGAAAGGAGTCAGCAATTCCAAAGGTATTTATTTTATAGTTTGATGGAAACGGACCTAGTATTTAGCCTTGAATGTAGGATTTCTTTTACTTACATAATTAAGATAGTTTAATAAACTTTATTTACATTACCCCCAAACAGACTTGAAAAAAAAAACATTACCCACAATTGAATGTGTTTTAAGGGTATACCTTAACTGTGCTGTCTGTTCATATGTCTGTCTGTGTAGCCATCTGTGCAAATTGTCTTCAATTTGGTATTGCATACTCCCATAATTGTGTTTTAATAGTAATAAGAGGTATCAATACATTGATCAAACGATGATATCTTGCAAGACGTCATTTTTAATTTTCAAACCTCCTGGTAGAAGCATTCTCTTATTTTAAACATAAAAATATTTTCATTTGAACACTTATAGTATTCCATAAAACATGGTTATTTTCTTTGAAACAATAATGTTAATATGAAAGCAGTTCTTTTCTACTTAAGCTTCAAAGGGAGAAATGCCTGTGGCCATAGCTTAACTGTTAACCCATCAGACCGCAGACCTTGACTTGATTCTTTGCCACGGCAAATTTCATTTCTAAAATTTGTCTCCCACCAATTGGCAGATAACCTAAGTTTAACCATTTTTTTTGTGTTTTTCTTGATAAGTGGATATTTATCATTAGAAACAAAGACCATCTTGGATAAAAAAAAGTAGGTGGCAGTGACAATTTTGAAAAAAAAAACATGTGGATATTCGACAGGGCAACATTATAAGGCTGATCCTTCTAAAAATTTGTCACTATGACTGTCACCATCATAAATTCTTAGACAATGTGAACATGGGACATCCTGATTTAAAATTTAGGTTAAGTGGTCAAACATTTTACGTTCTGTTGACTTTCTAAAAGCCACACTTATCCCAATCAACATCCCATTTTGACCCTCTAAAAATATAATGCAGAGGTCATTTTGACCCACTTAATCTCTATTGGTGTAAGTTTTGCAATATACATTTAAAAGGATCTTTATAGATGAAACAACATAAACAGCAGAGTGTCTAAACTTTATAGATTATGTTGATTTATTTACATGGATCTCTTTAAACCTTAAAAAACTTATAGTTTGCTCTTTTCCTACCACTTCAAAACCAGTTTTGACCTCTAGATTTTATGGTCAAGGGGTCAATGACTGCCAATTTTGAGAAGCTAGCACAAGAACTGGTTTAGATTATCTTCTTTTTAAACTGTAAACAACTTTTCTTTGAAATTATGTCATCTTTGGTCAGAAAACTAGATTATCATTATAGAAAAACACTGAAAGACACTTTAAAGTCAATATTTTTTGCTCTATCAACTTGAAATCTGATTAAAATGTTACATTTTGGTAAAAAAAGATGATTCTATTTTTTTATTTAAAAATATCAGTTTTTCAATAGTTTTGTTATTTTGGTTGTGAATTTAAAAAGGTTTATGACCAACCAAGGTGAGCAAATGTAGGGACTCATAGTATTTTTTTTAAGTGTGTGAGATAAAAAAAAAATACTTGAAAGTTATGAGGCATACACAATTTCTAGAAAATCTCTTTCCAAGTTGACATTCCCAAGTTGGCATAAACTTTTATCAGTTGACAAAGCTGAATCTGTTGAAATGATAAAGGAACACTTGAGTTTAACCAAATGAGCATGTGCCTGTCATTTTCAACAATTTCAAATTTGCAGGCAGCAAAGACTGGCAAGCCTGTGCATTCACACAGTCAAAATATGTGTTTTGTATGTAGATAATGTCTTAACCTAGACAATCTTCTAATTCAGCAGCTTAATATTTGCAAGTCATGCAAAGTGTTGGAAATGGCAAGCATAGGCTCAAATATGGATTTTTTTTTCTTATTTTTTTTTTATTTTATTTTATTTTTTTTTGGGGGGGGGGGGGGGGGGGGTGTTAGAGGTAGCATTGTTTCTTGATGGTTATAATATGTCCTTCTTTAGTTAAGTTACAATAGATTTCATTGTTTTACAGGTGGTGTGTGGAACAAAGGAAAAGGGGGAAAAAAGAAGAAACGTTGATGTGATTATGACATAAACATACGGGTAAGATTTAATCTATATTTCAGACTAGTTAATGTTTGAACAGTTTGTTTAACAAAATCTAATGATGATATCCTTCAACCCAAACAAAAACAACAAATTTAGAATGAAAAAAAAAAAGAATTTTAATAGTATACATTTTCAAGAGGGACAAAAAGATTGATTGGTAAAAAAATTTAAATTGTTTTAAGTGATTTCTGCTTAGCTGGGCTATTGTGGGAGAACAATAGGGGTATTTCCCTAGCCCTGGCATTGTCACCATCACTGTATTGTAATGTGGAAGTTCTAAAATTTTGTTTTTATTCTGGTGCTATTGAAGAAGGTCCTTTGAACTTTTGAATATATGTGACCCATCACATGGAAAGGGACCATCTGGGTAGATTGTAAGTGTCGAACCTAGTCAGACTGCGCCAATTGTGCAGACTGACAAGGATCAAAACTTTTTGCACTTTGCTTATTTTCTGAATCCAGTATGACCTGTCTACCTTCCCTTGAAAATATTTTTGAAATGTGACCTATGCTCGACCAAATCTCTTTTTTCAATATTTATGCTACTGAGTTCCCAGATGGTCCCCTTTTGCGTGATGGGTCACATATGTCTACTATCAAGTGAGAAACCAATATCAAGAGGTATTTTTCTAATTGGATTTTTGTGCTATTATACATCTTATTTTACTTTGATTTTCAGCCACTATCCACCAGCTAACAGCTTATAGTAAGGCACCCTTAGGAGATGTTTTTTAGTACAATGTCTGAGATCGCAGTAATGTCGTGTAAAAGGATAATTAGTAAATGTAGGTATTTAGAGTTAAATATGGATTTACGTGCCTCTAGATGTAAGGCTGAAGTTGAAAAATGAACAATGATCTTGCATACTTGGAAAAAGTGGGGTTTTATTTAAATATGGTATTTATGTAAATTAATCTTTTTTTGTATTTTTCAGAAGCAAAGGAGTAATCACGTCCTTGAAATAGTTGGATATTCAACAACCAACCAATATTAAGTGGAAGAGTTAGTAAGAAGAGTGTATAAGTAGGTCCACCAGACAATTTAATGTGTGAAAAACCTGAAAAAGGGATAATGTTTTCTAACTTTTAGATGAAAACACAATGGTTTAAGCTCCACTGGACTAAATGCTGGGGAGCTGATGTCATGGCCTTATGTCAGTCGTAAGTGTTTTGGTCCGTCGATTAACTTTTTAGTTCACCTGAGCACGAAGTGCTCAAGGTGAGCTATTGTGATCGTACAATGTGCGTCGTCCATCGTGTGTCATCCATCCTTTGTCGTGTACAATTTCTTTTAACATCTTCTCCTCAACCAGTGTGCAAATCTTGATGAAACTTGGCAGGGATGTTCCCTGGGTCAAGATCTACCAAAATTGTTCAAATAAATGTAATTCACCCTTAACTTTCCCTTTACCCTTAACAAAAAATGAAAATCTTCAAAAATCTTCTACTCTGAAACAAGAAGGCGAACAGCTTTCTTATTTGGTATGTAGCATCATCAAGTGCCTCTCTACCAAGTTTGTTCATATCAAGACTCTAGGACCATATATGGGCTCCACCCGACGCAACCCTTTTTACATAGTTGGCCCCTACCAAGTTTGTTCATATCAAGACCCTTGGGTCATATTTGGGCTCCACCTGGGGGCATCCCTTTTAGCACATCTGAGCATGATGGGTGAAAATTGGAAAACCTTCAAAAATTTTCTTCTCTGAAACCAGAAGGCAGACAGCTTTCAAATTTATTTTGTAGCATCATCTAGTGGTCCTCTACCAATTATGTTCATATCAAGACCCTTCGGTCACGTTTGGGCTCCACCCAGGTGCATCCCTTTTTACATAGAATCAAATAGCGAAAAGGAATATCTTCTTGCTCTTGGCTGAAAACATTTCATTGTATTGATCTTATGTAGAAACTGTCTCCTTTTTCACATCTGCCTATTTGATTTATGTGATGTCCCAGGGGTTAAAGAGACACAGGTGAGCAATCTAGGACTATCATGGTCCTCTTGTCTTTAAACATCTTCTTGAAACAACTGTTTGGAAACCAACCAAACTTCACAGGAATGATGCTTAGGACATGCTCTTTCAGATTTGTTCGTAAAATTCTGATCAGGCTGCTGACATGGGCTCTACAAGTCTGCCAATTCACTGAAAAATGCTCCCATATGATGAAATATAAAAAAAATCTTCTCTGAAACTACTGTTCAGATTTCAACCAAATCCACAGGAATGATGCTTAGAATATGTTCTTTCAGATGTGTTCGGAAATTCTGATCGTGCTGATAACACAGGCACTACGGGCTGTGGCATCACTGATAAATGGTTCCATGAAAATAAAAAATTCTTATCTCTCAAACTAAGGTTCAAAATATAACCAAACTTTACTGGAATGATGCTTAGATTATGCTAGTTCAGATTTGTTCATAAAATAATGTTTGGAATTATGAGATGGGCTCTACTAGCTGCCTGGTCACTGAAAAATTGTTGAATATGATGAAATATAAAAAAAACCCCTTCTTCTCTAAAACTACTTTTCAGGATTTAACAAAACTTCACATGAATGACGCTAAGGACATGCTCTTTCAGATTTCTGCATTAATTTCTGACCTGGTGGATAAGATTGGCTCTACAGGCAGTTGTGACATCAAAAAATGGCCCAATATGATGAAATATAAGCAATATCTTTTTCTCTGAAACTACTGGTCAGAATTTTCAAAAAAAAAGGGCCCCATATGATGAAATAAAAAAATCTTTTTCTCTGAAAACACTGGTTAGAATTTTCCAAAATTTCACATGACTGATGCCTAGGATATGCTTTTTATGATTTCTTCATTTAAATGTAGATCGGATTGATAAGATGAGCTTTACGGGTTGCTGCTTCACCAAATGAAGTCCTCATTATTCAATAATAAACTAATTTTCTGTGAAACTTTTGGCCAGAATTCAAGAAATCTTCTCTAGAATTGATACTTAGGGAATGCTCTTTCTGTTTTCTTGTTCTATTTGGATCAGGTTGGTCACATGGCCTCTATAGGCTGCTGCTTTAACGAATAATGGTCCCATATGATGAAATAAAAGAAATTATTTTATCAAAAATTACGTGTCAGAATTAAAAAAAAAACTCTCCAGACATGCTCTATTATCTTTCTTTGTTATTTGGTGATATAATGCTGTGTCATGGAAAAGGGGGCCGTTGTGATGCAATATTTCTTGTTATCACAACTTGTACATTTATTGACAGTTTTTTGTGAAATAAATCAATGTTACTCACATGACAGTGGGCACACCAAAGCTGCTTGGAAATATCATTTCAGATTAGGGAATAAAGGACTTTCTTTTAAAAATAATGATTATCTGCTTACAAATAGATTATGTCTTAGCTATACACTTTTGATGTAATGTATGATGAACAGAGGATATTGAATGAGTGGTAATGGAATACTGAATTTATTAAACGAGTCATCTTTAAACAGATAAAAACGAGGCTGCGCCGAGTTTTTATCTGTTTTAAATGATGAGTTTAATTCTGTATTTTATTAGTACAAATTTTATACTATATTACATATTATATATGACCCAAATTTCAGTGATAAAACGAAAAAAAATACAATATATATCCATTTATGTTATTCCGCGAAACATATAACGCTGATTGCAAAATGACGTCAGCAGATCCATGATGACGTCATTTTCCTAACAAAAAATATAACGTTTTACTTTGTTCTTTGCTCATTTGCATAGTAATTGCACTAGTGTAATAAACACTCGTGTAATATCAAAAAATATTCAACGGGATTATTTCAAACTTGGGATGTAGGTCATATTATAAATTCTCAAAAATTCACAAGGCCATTAGTGTCAGTGGAGCTATACTTGCCCTCTTGGGCCTCTGTTATTTTTGTAAAGCTTGCATGTGTTGAGTGAGATATATATATAATATGTAATTAGTGTTTTGTATGAAAAAAAATATCTAACGAGGTTGGGAGAATTGATTATTGTCGAGGCTCTGCCGAGACAATTATCAATTCTCACAACCGAGTTAGATATTTTTTCATTAAATACACTTAGTACGAGGGATGTTCAGTTTTTATCCGGATTAGGTCTATTAACCAGCACTGATTTATCGCTATGTGAATAAAGTATACTCATATAAACGGGACACTTTATATGATCAAACTTGCCAAGGCCTGAAGCAGTTGAACAATGTATATTCATTTCACATGCAAACCAAAGTACATGGGTATTAGGTGGCGGCGCACTGTACGTGGCATTAGTGACGTTGTCGAGAATTGAGACATTTGGTGTTGTGTAATTTAGCTTGTCATGGCTCGTTATTCATAGAAGAAGGATGAATTCAGTGTTCCTGTAATTAAGCTGTGCTTTTATGGTTTGTATAAAGGTAAAATCGAATGGTAAGACGTCAAAGTTCTCAGAAAGGTACCCCTTAGTTAATCGCCTATATCTTCAGATGACTCGGCAATTAACGTCCTACAGTTGCTTTGACAAGTTTCTCTCTGTCCGTTCTTCCCCTTATCTCACGGGGCACAGAAGCGTCTTCACAGATGCAAAATAAGCATTTGAAAGAACGAACCATTCCCTTTCAGCGTGAAAAGTGTTTGATTTATTTCTTTCGCTATTTTGGTAGATAATGAATAGAATAATTAAAGATCAAAATTCCGATCATTCAGTTGACGTCGTCTAGAACGTTCCGCAACACTTACCCCGCCACATTTAAAACAAATCTTGTTGAAAAACTATACGGTCAAATAACATCAAATTAAGACAAGGCATTTGAAATACTTATTACAACAACTCACTTAATTTTCAAATGTTTCAACAGTTAGAAAAGAAGGAATATTTACAAACAAAGACCAAATATATGTATTATTTTATCTGCTGCGCCGGATACTCGTTTCCATGACATTTTATATGGCAGATGCGCGCGAGCTATGTTGGATAACTATATCAATTCTACATAACCATATGTGGCTTGAATTCCGACAGCCAATGATACCATATGATTGCTTTAAAAATAAAATTTTGCGAGGCGAAATCTGGTTAATTTTTGAACAACCCTTGTAAGTATTATATTTATGCTATAACCTCTTTTTGTCTTGTTTTCGTCGATGTTTCTAACTGAAATGCAAGTTTCTAAAAATAACTTCTTGATATTATTGTTCTAAAAATACCTATGTGATATCATAAAAAATATCATACGGGTTGTTATCATACGGATATTTGTACAGTTAAAAGATAAAAAGACAAATATGACGGTTTTGTGTGTATGCATTAGTGAACCAGATATTCAAAATTTGTCTAGACCTATATTTATATATGGATTTAAAAATTATTTGACACAATAATTGTCCCTCTTGAGTAGATGTGTTAGAATGTTTCAAATAGCTCCATGGCAAAGGTAGCAGCTCAAAAGTCAAGTTCATACCTCTAAATGAAATGATACTTTATGATTTTTTGGATAATAGCTCATAAATTATGGCTGTATTCAAAATAATTTCACCATTGTAGATGCATGGGTGATCTTAAATTGTTTTCAGGCAGCTTAAAGATCAAGGTCACTGTTCGTAGTTTGTCTGGAGCACAGGGTTCCACACTAAGAGAAGTATGGGAGTCCGAGACTCCTTGTTTACCAGTTGGACTCCTTTGAATTGCAAGGAAGGAGTCCCCTGGACTCCAAGGGTTGAAAGGAAATATTTTGAAAAAAATCACAAAAGTTGTTGAAGAAAACATTTCCTTGCATGCTATATCATTTTGAGAAAAAACTCTTCTTTGGTATAGCCTTGTGTAAAAGAAGAAATTTCTTATAACAAGCAATTTCTTCTTTTCCACAATGTTCTCCAATATAAAAATTTGGACTCCTTACTTTGAGCTTGGACTCCTTGATTTCATGTGTTAGGAGTCCAATTGACTTCTTAATCTCAGGAGTTAGTGTCGACCCCTGGAGCATAGCTGCTACATAGATGTTTGGATGCAAAATGGTTTGTTCTTAAAATCTCTTTAAGAAGTAGCTGTGCACTGTGAAATGAATATTTAGATTCTTCAGAGGTAAATGGTGAAATTAACTTTTTCCAATGCAAAATGCCATCATTTGTTTATTTCAAAAAGATATGACACATTTATTCTTCATATAGAGAGGGTCAAGGTCATGTTGAGATTAAAGGGAAAAAGGGCCTTAATGACAATTTTCCTGTTATCTCTCTAGAGGCCACAAATAAGGCTCCAATTTCAGGATTTTTAAGTATTTGTATGGACACCAGGGGCCAGTTTCATCAAAACATTTGGGACATATTTTTGTCTTACTGGCGACTTTCGAAACAGTAACAGCAACAATCACTTTACAATGGTATTGATAGATTACTGATAGTTGATCTTTGAACTAAATATGTGGTAAGTCATAGGTAGGACAAAAATACGTCTTAAATGTTTTGATGAAACAGGCCCCAGGATATACCCTATGGAATAAAGGAAGGATCCATTTGATATCAAGGGATTCATTTGATATCAAGGTAAAAGGGGTCTAAATGACAAAATATAGAATTGTTATCCCCCGCCGAAAAAAATTTTCGCGGGGGATATTGTTTTTGCCATGTCCGTCCGTCCGTCCGTCCATCCTTCCGTCCGTCTGTCCATCCGTCCGACATTCGTTTCCGCGCTATTTCTGGAAAACTATAGACCGGATTTCAATGAAACTTGGCACACAGCTTCACTACAATGAGGACATGCGCATATCGTCGGGGTTACCCGGTTCGATCGTCGAATTTAGAGTTACTGCCCCTGACTGTTTAAGCCATATACATACAAAGTGATATTCGTTTCCGCGCTATTTGGCACACAGCTTCACTACAATGGGGACATGAGCATATCGTCGGGGTTATTTGACCGTCGAATTTAGAGCTACTGCCCCTGACTGTTTAAGCCATATACATACATAGTGATATTCCTTTCAGCGCTATTTCTTGAAAACTATAGACCGGATTTCAATGAAACTTGGCACACAGCTTCACTACAATGAGGACATGCGCATATCGTGGGGGTTACCCGGATCGATGGTCTAATTTAGAGTTACTGCCCCTGACTGTTTAAGCCATATACATACATAGTGATATTCCTTTCCGCGCTATTTCTTGAAAACTATAGACCGGATTTCAATGAAACTTGGCACACAGCTCCACTACAATGAGGACATGCGCATATCGTCAGGGTAACCCGGTTCGATTGTCAAATTTAGAGTTACTGCCCCTGACTGTTTAAGCCATATACATACATAGTGATATTTGTTTCCGCGCTATTTCTTGAAATCTGTAGACTGGATTTTAATGAAACTTGGCACACAGCTTCACTTCATAGAGGACATGCGCATATCGTCAGAATACCTGGTTCAATGGCGGAATTTAGAGTTACTGCCCCCTGACTGTTTAAGCCATATACATACATAGTGATATTCGTTTCTGCACTATTTCTTGAAAACTATAGACCGGATTTCAATGAAACTTGGCACACAGCTTCACTGCAATGACGACATGCGCTTATCGTCGGGGTTACCCAGTTGGACAGTGGAATTTAGAGTTACTGCCCCTGACTGTTTAAGTCATATACATACATAGTGATATTCGTTTCCGCGCTATTTCTTGAAAACTATAGGTTGATGTAGATAAAAGATAACCTGTACCTAAGTTTGATATTAACTCCATTGACAATGAAAATATTTTCGGCGGGGGATATCAATTCAATGAATTTGCTTGTTAATAAAGAAATGAGTGCCTTTTTAGCTCACAACATGAGCACAACATGCTCAAGGGGAGCTTTTAGAATCAGCCTGAGTCTGTCGTGCATTGTTGTGCTCCGTGTGTAGTCAACAATTTAAAATAACTTCTTCTTCTCCTGAACCACTGGGCCGATTTCAACGAAACTTTGCCAGAATGGTCCTTGGGTGACCCTCTTTAAAAGTAGTTTGCAAAATTATGATCGGCCCATAAATATGGGCCTGGCAGGCCAGGGAATTTTTATCCCCCGCCGTTTTCGGCGAAGCGGATATAGTAATGCTCTCCGTCCGTCATTCCGGTTCCGTCATTCCGTCCTTCCATCACTAACTTGTCCAGAGCATAACTCCTAAAGTGTAATAGCTATCAACTTGAAACTTTATAGGTGGATAGATCTCATGGAGGAGAAGTGCAATGCACGAGAACTACAACTCTTGCTTGCATAATTTTGGAGTTATTGCCCTTTGTTATTTTAAAGACTTAGATTTTGTCCGGAGCATATCTCCTAAAGTATAATAGCTATCAACTTGAAACTTTATGGGTGGATAGATCTCATGGAGGAGAAGTGAAGTGCACAAGAACTACAACTTTATTGCATAATTTTGGAGTTATTGCCCTTTGTCATTTTTAAGACTTAGATTTTGTCCGGAGCAACTCTCCTTAAGTATAATAGCTATCAACTTGAAACTTTAAGGGTGGATAGATCTCATGGAGGAGGAGTGCAGTGCACAAGAACTACAACTCTTGCTTGCATAATTTTGGAGTGATTGCCCTTTGTTATTTTTAAGACTTAGATTTTGTCCGGAGCAACTCTCCTTAAGTATAATAGCTATCAACTTGAAACTTTATGGGAGGATAGATCTCATGGAAGAGAAGTGCAGTACACAAGAACTATAAATCGGCTTGTATAATTTTGGAGTTAGTGCCCGTTGTTATTTTTAAGACTTAGATTTTGTCCGGAGCATATCTCCTAAAGTATTTTAGCTATCAACTCGAAACTGTATGGGTGGATAGATCTCATGAAAGAGGAGTGCAGTGCACAAGAACTATAAGTCTGGCTTGTATAATTTTGGAGTTATTGCCCTTTGTTATTTTTAAGACATAGATTTTGTCCAGAGCATTAATTTCTTAAAGAAGAACCCTTAATCTATTAGGCTTCAGTTTACTATCAAGCTTTCTCGGCGGGGGATGGCCATGTCCGACATGGCTCTTGTTTCACTTTGAGATCTTTGAACATCATCTCTTGAACCACAGAGCTGATTTCAATGAACTTTAAACAAAATGTTCCTTGTGTAACCGGTTAAACCTATTCAAAATTGGTCACAAAATTCTGATTGGCCCATAAATATTGGCATGGCAGGGGGGGGGGGGGGGCTTATTTTGAGCCCGAAATTTTTTAACAATTTTAACATCTCCTCCTGAACTACTTGGCTGATTTTAATGAAACTTTACCAGAATGATCCTTGGTAGACCCTCTTGAAAAATTGTTCACCAATTTTTGAGTGGTTTAAATCAATGGGTGTGGCAGGGCGGGGCTTATTTGGAGCCCAAAATCTCTGAATGACATAAAGTTTTATAAAAAAAATCAAATTCAGAAGGGTGGAAAAAATTTATTATTTTTTCATAACAACGTCAAAGGTACATCGAATAATCTTTGGTATTTACAATGTTGATATGTTATGAGTTGACTTATTCGAGGGAGCAATATAGGACCATCATGGTTTCCTTGTTTTTAAGATGTGTGTTTTTTCTTGTATCGAAAAAAATTTGTAAACTTACCAACTTTGGTCCCTTGGATTCTCAAAAGTAATTACAAGCATTTCTGATAAATTTACACAATTTCTAAAATTTGTTAGCCTTTTTAGGTTTGAAAACTTGCTAGCTTCATGAAGTAACAATTTGCTTTCCTCGTTTTCATTGGGATTGTTGATTTCAAGTTGAAACTTAAAAGTAAAATCAACTTCAGACTTTTCAATTTAGCTAACTTCATGCAGGGTCAAACTGAATGATTCAAGTTGTTTGAATCCGACAAACTTCGTAAAGTTAGGAATATTTCTAAGAAGATGTCATTTTTTCTAAAGAGTCTTTTTTATGCTAATAAGTTTGTAAAATAACATATTTGTGACTCTTTGGTTCTGAAAACTTTGTAAAGTTACTGAGTTGTCTAATTATATTTGCTTAAGTTTGTACAGATACATACTTTTTCTGTTAAATTGAAAAAATGTTGGCTTTATAAGTAAGTCTATAAACTTTGAAACTTAAGTTTTGCCTACCTTCAAACTGTGTAAAGTTGGACTTTTTCCCACAAAATACACTTATGTCAGGTCAATCTAAGACAACATAAAAATACAAATTTTACATAAATTGAGCTATTGTGATTACTCACCGTCTGTCCATTGTCCGTCCGTCTGTCAACAATTTCTTTAAGCATCTTTTCCTCCCAGACCGCTGGGCCAATCAAGCTGAAACTTGGCAGGGATGTTTCTTGGGTGAAGCTCTTTAAAAGTTGTCAAAAGAAATTAATTCTATAAATAACTCTGGTTGCCATGGTAACAGAAAGGCTAAAAATTGCAAAAATCTTAGAAAAAATTATTCTCCTCCTAAACCACTAAGCCAATTTAAGCTGAAACTTGGCAGAGATGTTCCTTGGGTGAAACTCTTCAAAGGTTGTTAAAAGAATTTTATTTCATCAAAAACTCTGGTTTCCATGGAAACGGAAATGTTGAAAAATGGCCAAAAATGGCCGATAATCTTAGAAAAAAATTCTTCTCCTCCTAAACCACTAGGCCAATCAAGCTGAAACTTGGCAGGGATGTTTCTTAGGTGAAGTTCTTCAAAAGTTGTCGAAAGAATTTAATTTCATCAAAAACTCTTTTTTTGCATGGTAACAGAAATGCTGAAAAATGGACAAAAATTGCTGAAAATCATAGAAAAACTTCTTCTCTTCCTGAACCACTGTGCTAATTAAGCTGAAACTTGGTAGGGATGATATTTGGGTGAAGCTCTACCAAAATTGTAAAAAATATTTTATTCAACCAAAATCTCTTGTTTCCATGGTTTTGGAAATGTCAAAATATTGCCAAAAATATCAGAGAAGGTTAATCTGCGCCTTAACTACAGTCAAACCTGTCAAGCACCAAAGGGACATTCAAAAAGTGCTTGCTTAAGACAGGTGCTTGCTTAAAACAGGTCAATTCTAGTGCAATTGGTTCATTTGAAAACTTGGTGGCTGCTTGCTTAAGACAGGTTGCTTGCTGAATACAGGTAACAGGTGGCTGCTAACACAGGTTTGACTGTATTGGGCATATCTTAAACTCGGCAGGGATATTCTTAAGGTTTAGGTCTACTTAACTTGTTAAAAGAATTCAATTCCATCAATATCTTTGTTTGCAATAAAAAAGAAAATCAAATTGCAGTAGGAGGAAATTAAAGTCTGTTTCTTTTAAATCCACCATAAATGTACATCAGACAATCTCTGATGGTTATAACATTGTTGACAAGTTATGAGTTGACTTACTCAGGTGAGCGATATAGGACCATCATGGTCCTCTTCTTTAAAGATTTTAGTCTCCCCTGTCTTTAACATTTCTTTAAGTTACGAATTGAAGTTTTTTTCAATCCTGCAAACTTTGTAAAGTTACAAACTTTTTAATGTTATTAATGTTGTTTTAGGTGACATGCTTGGTAGATGCATACATATTTTTGCCCTAAAATAAAGGTTCATATCACATAACTATGATTGTTTCTTGTCTTCTACAATCATTTTTCACGTTTTTAGCAATCGATTTTCCATGAAAATGATTGGGATAAAAAGGATTTTGCAAGTGAAATTCCCTTTTTTTAAGAAATGACCTTTTCTGCGATTATTGGAGTATAAAGTGCAAACGCCTTGTCACATGACTGTTTATTGGTGCAATTGCCGGATGCTCTTTTACCTTCCTATAACAAAAAACGAATTTTTAGATTGGTGTGTTTTTAGAGAACATGCAGACGCTTCTAAATACACACCAACCAATGAAATCGTGGAATATTTTGATCGATTTGAACTTCAAATTCGCAGATCGTTTATGACGGTTTCTGGACGTTTTTTAATGGGTTCAGAGTGGCTGTTTTAAGTGGGTTGAAAGAGTGTTTGGAATGAATAAATGAATGAATAGAGCGCTGAGCGAGTGATTCAGATTGACTTTGATTGAAAGAAGATTAACAATTTCACGTCGTCACTGATAGTAGGAGACGATTCTTATGAGTTCGAACATCCGAGGGTTCAGTCGGAATTATTATGTGTGATATTCAGTATATACTTAACGCAAGTTTTACTGTACAATGTAACCCTCATGATGCATTTGTCAGATTCAGCGCAAGCTGCCAAAATCAACTGAATGGCCGATCAAAACGTTAATATGTATAATCATTTGACTTCTGCCCTCAGAAATTTTCGCAGTTTTGTTGTAAACATATTCTTTAATGGGCGACTTGCTCATCTTAACTAGAGCTAAAAATCAGCTGTAGTTTCGACATTCAGGTCGCCGGCCAACGCTTTATTTTTTTTATGCCCTCGACCATCGGTCACTGACGAAAGTGGCATGTCAGTCTGGGGTTTGTGGTTTACCGTATGGGCCTATAAGTCGAGCACTATAACAAACGTGAACCCGTGAATGATATGGTTGCACCTGTACATTTTAACGGTGCATGTCTGTGTATATAGACGTGCATCCCCAAAGATTACGGGTACACGTCTAATTTATTGAAGCGGGCCTCCTTTTTTAGTAGACTGATTTTGTTTTCATGAATAGTTTAGGGTTCACTCTCTTTCTGTGCCAATTCAAATAGGGACCGATGTGCAAGCCCGCGTCCTCATTTTTATACGCCGACAGAGGTGGTCCAAGGGCATTACTCTCATTACGTAAGTGCGTAAAAGAAAAAAATCATCTTTTAAAAAACTATCGTTGGTAAATGATCATTACATCGAAACTACAGCTTATTCGAACTGTAATTAGGCTACTATGTTTTGAGTACTCACCAATGCTCAAATCATAGAAAAGAGGAGCGGATGGAGGACATTCACCTTTTTATTACATTCCACATATCGCCTTTATCTTATTTATTCTGTGTTGGTCGCCTTCCGAGTGTGTATAAATTTCAAAATCCTTGTTACGCCTATGTGGTCATACATTGCTATCATAAACTCCGTATGTCCGTCCATTTAGTCAATCTTTGGCAACTCGTTTATAAATTTCCGTGAAAACAAATACGCCGTCCGGGAGTGAAGTCCTAGGTTTGACTGTCCAGACCGGTGCTAAGACTGTGGAAAAAGTACACAGAAACAAATAGCTTGATAAAAAGTAATATATCTTAACACTGCTGATACTATTCCGAGTTAAATTTTAATTCTGAGGTTTTGAGATCCATATAGAACCACCGAGCTGATACGTTATTAGCCCCAAAAAGCTTCGAAGAATAAAATATGACTCTTAAAAAGCTTTAGAGAAGAGTGTTGAGTGGACACTTTCTGTACTACTTTCAGGTTGATAAAACGATGCTTTTTGCAGATCATACACAGCTTTGCAAACAATTTGCACCGTTTTCTCATTCTGAACGCAAGGCTGAAGTTTGACACAGGAGCATATAGAAAAATAGGATTTGAAGTCACAAAATGTTAGGACAATATTAATCGGCAGATATGTTGAAACAGAGTAAAATATATGCATTTAAGGTAGTAGGCCCGTAATAGTTTAACTATTTTCCGGAACTGATGATCTTTCACAATGTTGACCGAGGTTTCCTTATGAAAATTATTAGGAAACCTAGGTTAACATTGATAAAGGTCATTACTTCTGAAACATTGCTGAACCATTACGGATCCACTACCTTAAGTAAGATTTGAAGATGACAAGTATTATTTCTATTGACGTAGTTAACGTCGTTTCATGGCGTGACGGAAGGTAGTTTGCTTCTGTTTTTTTTTAAAAAAACATTTGTGTTAGAAATTTGTTTGGATGGTCCTCCGAATGACAAAAAGGAAAATGTTAACAGAAATGTTAATTTCAATCAGCTATGACAAGAATCGCAACTTATATAAAGAAAATCTATAAATATAAGAAAGCCAAACTTCTTTCACGCGTAAAATTAATGGGTTCGTGCCAAAAGTGCAACGTACTGATAACAATTAATAATCAAAGTACTGAAAGTACTGATAAGTTGGAATGCGTTCGAGAGACGGTGACCTCAAGCTACTAATGAAGCTGATGCCTCCCGCCCACCAAAGCTGATCACAAAATACGTCTCGTCTTTTGACGGGCGTATATGAATAAATGTATTTCAACAACAAAAGACGCTTAAGCCCCTGAATCGTTATACAGGCCTGAATCTGATGAAAGAAAAATGATAACAAAACTGCTAGAATGGCCCTACACCGTTCACCTGAATTCAATTGGTCCAGTGGATCTTATCCAAGAAACTTTCAAAGATTCATTCAAATTTGCCTAATTGTTGAAGAGGAGAGATTATTCGAATTATGAGCAGTCATAATAGACCCTGCCAACCAATTCATTACAGAGGAGACTCAAAACTAGTCCTACCCTGCCACGCCGATATGTATGGGCTAATGAAAATTTTGCCAACAATATTTGAAGAAGGTCATCAAAGGAACATTCTTGTACAGTTTCATTGAAATCTGCCCAGTGGTTCAGTAGGAGATGTCGTTCAAAGATTTGGGGCTCAAAATAAGCCCCGTCCTGCCATAACCATATTTATTGGCCAATTAGAATATAGCGACAATTTTGAAGAGGGTCACCCAGGAAACATTCTGGCAAAATGTCATTGAAATTGGCCCAGCGGTTTGGGAGAAGAATAAGTTTTAAGAAAGTAGACGACGGACGATGGAGTCAGGGTGATCCTAAAAGCTCCCCTTGAGCACGTTGTGCTCGGGTGAGCTAAAAAGGAAGAAAATGATACGGACTATACAGCCGACTGATGGACGCACAGGCGAACACTTATACACTCAAAACAGTTTTTATATTATTCTTCAAATGAATTCTGTACCATTTCAGTTATCAATTACATTTTTATTAGAAGTGTCGCAAAGTGGACCTCAACAGTTGATTTGTCCATGATGAAAAACTATTTTCGCAGGGAAGTCTTTTACTTCATGAGTTGAAATCTCAAGACAATTTTTAGACGAAGTTCAATTGTGATTTTGACCTTTGTGACTCAGAAATTGGGCACTTTCTCGGGTCATTGACAACATTTGTGTCAAGTTTTATGATTTGGGTCAATTGGTTGTTCAGTTAGAGTGGAAACTGTTAACTGTTAAAATATACTAATGACCGTGACATGTATGACCCCGAAACAATAGGGCATTTCTTTGGGACATGGGCAATATTTATGTAAAGTTTCGTTATTGCAGGTCAATTGCTTCTCCATTTATCTAGCGGAAAGTAAAAGGTCAATGGACTGAGAGACAGACATGATGAAATCAATATATGCTCCTCTACTTCTGAGTTGGGGGGTACAGTTAATAACATCGTGAAATTGATAAGGTGAACGACTTTGGAATGATTTGGGCATGATGTTGAATGAGTGAGCGGAGTGAGTTTTGAGTGAATTTAAAGGGAGGGAATTCAATGTCGCTTATTTTGTTCAGGATGAACAAAAATAGCGATATATAAAACCTATATAAAATATGCATAAACGTTTAAATCAATAGCTTTATATTTCGTCAAATCAGACGCTTTAAATTTCAATTATGTCAGTGAAATCGCGATTTGGTTCTTGCTAAATTCATTTTGAATGTACATGTTGATCTTATTTTTTTAATAACTGTGAGCGTTTTTGAATGGATTGAGTGAGTGTTTGGAATGAATGAATGAAGCGCAGATTGAGCGATTAAGAATTTTTTTTATTGAGATGAATGTCAATTTTACTATGTAACTAACTGTATGATGGTGCTCTTAAACGTGTTGATGTGTAAGAATGTGAAGAAAACAAGTTGAACTAGTTGGTTTGATTCAAATGGCAAATTGTCTTGGTGATGGAATGCAATTGGGCAAAGATATTAAAGATGCGGTGGCAAGGGTTTTATTGGATGAGTATTAGGTTTTTAAAATGAAACATTCATGTAGATAGTCAAAAGTTAATTGTGTCATACGGTCGTTCAGAAAGAGAAACTATACCTTTAAAAGAAGCTATAACATAAGTCTACGAAAAACAGGTCGCGACCTTACCAAATAAGCGGATCACGTGATTGGCTAGTGCTTTTGTCAATTGCTGACCTTATCGGACTTGATTTATCACATGATTTCCAAATATAGTAATGCAAACATGGGATACTATAACTCGTATGCAAATTTCAATAAATATCGTTTAAAACATAAAATTAGCGTGTTAATAATATACATGAAGTGATAGTTGTGTAATTGCACAACATTATTACTTTTTGATGAAATAAACTGTATGTCTTTGTCAAGTTGAGATATATACAAAATAGGCCGAAGTGTAATCACATCCTGTTCACGTGATATGTGTTCTCAAAAAACCCGAAATGAAATTATCTTGTGTTCATTTTGCGGTTTTGTTAAATCTAAGTTGGAATTGCTCCGCATTCCAACTTAACAAATAGTTGCGGATCCAGAGGGGGATTCGAAAAAACCTGCTCTGAAGCCCGACTATTTCATCTTAGTGCAGCCTTTCAGTTAAACATTCTCCTGCTCTTCAAGACAGTCCTTTTTTTAAATATTTGACAGACAGTATAGACTTAGTTCAGCTTGCCCAGTTGTGCAGTCTGATCTTAGGATACACTATCTGTCTTCCATTTGATATTTATATATAAGGAAAAAATCTCGAGGCAGATTTGTTACTAAAGAAAGAAACACAACATTTCGGAAGTAATAAACTTTAACAGTATTAACCGAGGTGTTCTTATGATTTTCATTAGGGACACCTCAGTCAACATCGTGAAAGTTTTTAGGTTCCGAAATATTGCGAAACTATAACGGTTCAAATACCTTAATACCGTATAAAAGATGGCAAAGTCACTCGATCGATACCATCCTTTCTTTTTTCGATGACCCAAAAAAATTTGAATAAGCGCTGCAAGTCGGAAAGTTTGTTTGACAAAGTTGATGGGAATTATTTATGTTTATATAAAGCAATAATTTATTTGGCAGATTGTCACAGGGAGAAATAAATTTAAACAAGAGGACCTTTGGCCCTGGTCCGCTCACCCGAGTCAAAGCACCTAAGGGTAACTTGCATTACTTTTGAATCAGATGATAAAGTTATTGAACTGTAACAAATTTATGTGTAAAGGAAAATAATCTTATGGTCAGACCAGTAAGATTCCATAGTCTCAGTTTTACTATTTCTGTTTGAAAATACAAGATCCAAAATGGCACTGTTATTAGTCTGTTTTTTTGCATGATCATTTTACAAGAGAATATCTGGGATAACTTTAGTAATGCGCACCTGGTGGCCCAACAGTTATAATTACAGCTATCATAATTAAGGTCTACGAAATGATCATCCTAGGCAAATTCCAAAGCTGAAGGGCTTCTTGTTCAACAGAAGAAGAATTTTAATGATTTTCTTAAATTTCAATTTTTGTTGCCATAGCAGATGTTGTTTAAAGAAATTGTTGACGGACGCCAGACGACAACCAAAGGACGGAAGCTGGACTTTGTGCTTAGGTGAGCTTAAAAAAAAGTTCAAATGTTAAAATTGACCTGAAGTACTACCCTCTCCCCCTGATGCTCCGCACCTTGTGGCCCAACAATCATAATAGCTGTTTAAATTAAGTTCTTTGAGCTTATTATTCTATATCAAATTAAAAAGCTGTAGGAATTCTGGTTCAGTAGAATTTTTAACACTTGTTAAATTTACCACAAAGCACTGTCCCCTCCCCTTGGGTCTCTGCCCCTGGTCACAAAACAATCATGACTATATCTTTTTTTATTAAAGTATATGAGGGTCTATGAGCTGATCATCTGTGTCAAATATAAAGGTTGTAGGGATTTTGGTTCAGAAGAAGATAGTTATGGATTTAATTTTTTTTAAAACAAAGTACTACCCCTTCCCCCCAGTGGCTCTGCACCTGGTGGCCCAACAGTTATGATTTTAGCTATTCTAATTATAATCCATTTGCTGATCATCCTTGAAATTTTTCAAGTCTGTAGGGCACATAGTTTATCAGAAGAAGAAGGTTAAAGTTTTAGGAATTGCTCTAAAAAGCTACCCTCCCGCCCCCTGGTGCTCTGCACCTGGTGGCCAAACTTTCATGATTTTAGCTTTTTCATATAGGGTCTATGAGCTGATCATTCATGTCAAATACAAAGGCTGTAGGGATTCTGGTTCATCAGAAGAAGACAGTCTATGATTTCAAAATTTCCCCCAGATGATCTGCACCTGGCGACCGAACAGTCATGATTTTAAATATTTTACTTAAGGTTTACAAACTGATCACCGATGCCAATTTTCAAGTCTGTAGGGCTCCTGGTTCCGAAGAAGAAAAAGGTTAAAGATTACAAAATTTACCCAAAGTACTACCCCCTCCCCCCCTGGTGCTCCGCACCTGGTGGCCCAACAGATATGATTTTATCTATTTTAATTCAGATCTATGAACTGATAATCCTTGCCAAATTATAAGTCTCTAGGACTCCTGGGGCCTCTTTCAAGAAAAATATCCTACGATTTATCTTATAAATATCGTACGATTATATTTAAGACGGTCGTAAACGGCTTTCACAAAAATATCGTTGAAAATCGCAGACTATACGACCTCATAAGATTATCGTTAAGTTGATCTTTCCCATCTGCACGTGCTGAACATATGATATAAACTTCCGCGTTAATGGGTATATTGTCCGCTTTTTAAAATACCAAAAAGGGCAAATCAGCAAACTGACCGAAGAAAAGCCATTTACTTGAATGTTAATGCATATTTAACGAGGTTTATTAAAACATAATTCGTCGAACTATACATTTCTCATCGATATCTAAATATCTTTGTCATTATAATTATGCAAGTGCTCATAATTGCATAGTTAATTTTTTACACTGTCGATTCCCTTTCCAATGAAAGTATACCGACTGTCGCGCCGAATGTGAAGCAATCGAACATTGGACCGCATGGTAAAAATGCACACGTTCTAGTTAATGATCATCTTCACCAAGTTTTCGGTGTATTACTTTATTATCATTATATTTTATCATCATTATTGTTTGGTTGATTGGTTGTTTTCTGGTGTAGTATTAGCAATAAGCATGTATAAGAATACAACATTTTTAAAGGGGTAAGATGAAAAAAAAAAGGCTCATCCATTTTTCTTATATGTATTTGTTATGTAATTGTTCAAATCTGTTTAGTTCTGTGCCTATATGGAAGGTATTGAAACGAACTACAGAGGGGTGGTATTAAAATGAACTTTAGATGGATATTATATTCAATCGCTTCAATTCAAAATTACCGATAACTCTAACTTTGGTTCTAGTACAGTGCTCGTTGTCGTATCCGTGTAACTACAACAGTTACATGAAGCTTAGACATGTTTCATCTGGCTTAATGTCGCCGTTCATTATTGTATCTGCTTGATTATTTGCTCAGTTAATCTTTTTCGAAAAGAGAGAGAAAAAAGTATCGAGTGCAACGGTTTTGGTGTTGATGATGATGGTGTTATTGTTGTTAATAAGAAACCCTCCTATTTATCAAGAATAGTATGGTTTTGACTACAGGCTGTGGAATTTTCCCTTTAATTTATGCCAAAGCCTTCTTGAAGCATGAAACACAGGAATCCATATTGCCTAATGTGAGAGTAGTTAGTTTTTTCTTAAAAAAGTACGTAACTTATATATGCGTAAAAATCTATTGATTTGGTATCTCCCACTTTCTGTGTCACTAGGAAGGGTAAGCAAACGTTTTCAGTCATGATCACAAAAGGGTCGATTCTTACGGTAAATAAACAACTGAATACCACTATGAAAACATTCTGCGACAATCGTACGACTATCGCAGAGAATTATCAAATATCGAAATGATGGTGCATCTGTTGTTTTCAATTTATCTCGGTTATTAAACTTTATTGTACTTGGAAATTTGGCATGTGCATAGCTAAATAATCGTTCTAACATCCGCAAGAGCTGGAAAGGAATCCGAAAAAAATTAAGGCTCATAGGGACAAAATCGTAAAATTTACGACTGGTCTGAAGGTGTCGTATATTTTATCGTAGATTGCACGATACGACGCCTTTCTCGAAAGCCAAAAAATTTCTTGAAAGCCAATTTTTATCGTACGATTGCGATACGACAAAATTTCAATCGTAGGACCTTTCTTGAAAGAGGCCCCTTGTTGAGAAGAAGAAGAATTTTCTAAGATTTTCTTAAAATTTCACCTTTGGTTGCCATAGCAACCAGGATTTTTCATGGATTTCAATTTTTAGCTATTTTGGAAGGGGACCACCTAAGCAACATTTCTGTAAAATTTGGTGTTAATTGGCCGAGTAGTTTAGGAGGAGATGTCGTTTAAAGAAATTGTTGACGGACGGACGCCGGACGAAAGGTGATCACAATAGCTCACATGAGCACTTCGTGCTCAGGTGAGCTAAAAAACAACAACAACAGTCAATGTCGATACGGAGTAAATACTTTGAGTAGATAATAATTATGAATTTTTTAGATATGCCTAAATCTATATGATAAAAAAGATAAAATGCTATAGAGAAAAAAAATGTAAGTACCTTAAGATATTGATCTGGTTATGGTTGGGAGAGAATTAATCATGGTGAGGCACGCCGTATCATGAAATTCAAAGACCCAGAATTTAATCATTAAGTCATTCAGATCATTTTGAATTGATCTTTTGAATTTTAGTTTGATTGGTCTCATGCTGACTTTTTAGCCGTGTCAATTTCTGTATCAAGGGAATAACTCCCATTGCGCAATTTACGCAAGTGCGTAAAAGAAATAATCATCTGCTGGAAAATATCGTTGGTGAAAGATCAAAACATCGAAACTACAGATTTTTCAAGCTGTAGTTGCGATGTTTTGATTATTCAACAACGCTCAATTCATAAAAAGGGCGGCAGACTGGGGGCATTCATCTTTTGCCATAGTCCACATGTTGCCCTTTTTCTATGTATTCTTTGGTTGTCGCCTTCTGAGTGCGTGTAAATTTCACGTTTGAGGAATGATACCCTGCTCTGCATGTGTTACATATAACCTGCAGAGCGTGTTACACTTGCTTAAAGTTTGCTTTGCGCCGTCATTTTATTTTTTATACCGACGTTGCTTGATAAATTTATGACGTCACAAAATTAAACGCGGAAAAGGATCAACGTCTTTATTTATGCTCTTTATTAATGTTAGACATAGAACTGGTAAAGTATATAGGCCCAGAGTGAGTTTCTTTAAGTCAGGAAAAAAACCGGGCGTTAACGGCATGTTAATTAACTTATCAACCCACGTGTTCTCCAGTTAATGCCCGGGTTTCATCCGTAAACGCATGCCTATAATGACCCGAAAACGTACATTTTATGCAATGATAACAATTTAATTTTAATCTTGCCTTTGAAAGTGACTTCAATGAAGGGTGGTTGATTTGTAAACAGCCTCCATTACCCCAAGTGTTTAAGAGCAAATATCGCGAACATATCAACATTTACTAGATAGTATTAGATAAAATTTTATTTTGAAATAATTTTATTCTCAAAAAAAATTTTTGGGAATGATATTGAGCTGAAATTAAGATTTTACTACAAATCCTTTTATTCAAACGCAATTGTATGTAATTGATGAAAAGATTGGTCCATATAGAAGACAAACGGAACCAAATAGGTTCGCACACCAACCTAATGCTGTAACAGATCCCGGGATGGTATTAGCTGAAACAGTCATATGGAATATCCGTAAGAAAGATAACTCTTCAGTCCTTAAGTGTGGGCTATAAAAGAGTAAGCGTGAGTTATATTCCTTTAACCATACATATTATTTTTACACACGGAAGATCTAAGGTAGTTCTTGACTGCCCACCTGCTTTTTAACTTCAATCCGAGAAATTAAACCTTTTGTAGATTCTTCAAAGGAAACGAGGTGACAAATACTTATACCCGGAACAAACTATGTGCAGCTGGCAAGTTTAATGATTGACCCCTTTTTGAGTTTGAGCAAGGATGGCGAGTAAGTCCACGTAGAGTATACAGAATTTTAAATACCTTTGACGAATGAATATATTTTATACAGGTTTTAAGAACGGACATCACGCCGTATCCGTGGAAATCCGTCTAGATACTTGGGTAAAAATTGAATTAAATCGAGACATACATAATTCATTATTATTAGTAGTAGTAGTAGTATTTATTATTATCATTAATTATTTTCAATCAATGACAAACAATTTTAGGCGCATGAGCAATCGTTGTACATGGGATTCATTGAATCAATAAAGCATTTTGCTCCCCCTAACCGGCGAGTCTGACTTGTGAATTGCCTTCCCTAGTCATCCCTGACAACACACTCCTTTAATATATTTGTGACCCGTCACGCGAAAAGGGACATTCTGTGTAGTGCGCAGAGTGTCGATCCCAGTCAGACTGCGCGGATTGACACAGTTTGCTTATTCTCTGAATGACATAAGCTCAATTTTGATAAGCTGCATTTCTTTGTTAATATAACCAAATGTGTTATTATGAACCAACGTTTTCTTAGACCAAGAAATTTTGTGTGTACTCATGAATAGATTTTCTTTAATTTGTCTTTTACGTCGCTTTTAACAATCTTCTAATCATATCATGACAAAGTTCCCTTCTTTTCATGTGCCATCTGGGTATCCCAAGTGCTGAGCTCTGAATCCAATTGCCCAATGACCTACATGGCTAGTGGGGCAAATATTTTTGAACCCATGACCTTTAATTTTTGGTATCCCAAGTGTTGAGCTCTTACTCCCGTTGCCCATGAACATACCTACATGGCTAGTGGGGTAAATGCTTTTTGAGTCTTTGATTTCTGGGAATCCAAAGTGCTGAGCTCTCACTCCCATTGCCCATGGACATATTATATTCTATATGATTAGTGGGGAAATTGCTTTTTGAGCCAATGACCTTTGATTTCTGGTTATCCATGGTTCTAAGCTCTGACTCCCATGCCCATGAACACTACATACAAAACAAGTGGAATAAAATGAAAGTAAGAGTGGATTAAATACCCTTGCACTTATTCTTTAATTGACCAAGAGATCATTTTAGTCCTTGTTCGCCCGATAAAATTTCAAATTAAAACTGGAGGAAAAAATGCTAGACGCATCCCGGACCCCTCTTGAATTTGCCGTACATTCCTGCAAAAATATGGCATTTTTTATTTTCAATAAAGAAACTAAAGCAATTTGATATTTGTCTTTTCAATGATTTTTGTAAGCAAACTTTTAAACTTGTGAATGTACAAAATTCCAAATTACATCCGCCCATGCACAGAGGCACGCTCGACCTAAATCCCATGGACATCGCAAAGGTGTATACAATTAAGGTAACTGCGGACAGATAACATGGTCGAATTTTCGACTTTCTTAAAATCTCACAATAATTTCTGAGATTTATATTTGAAGTGCGGGAATAAGCCAACACGTAATAAAAAAGGTCTGAAGCACGTTCATTTGACGTCGTGACGTCATTAAGGGGCCAACCCCTTTTCGACCTGCCAAAATCATTATTTGCAAATATTTTCTACATAAATCGGCCGATTTTTACGAAAAAAGTTTCATTTAGAATGTCCAAGAACGCCCGAGCTATTCGTTTAACTTCTGTGCACATTTAGATAGAAAAATAGGCCCGAAACGCTATCTATTTCGCGAATTTTAAAATTTGACGTTCCTTTTTTCATTTTATTTTTTTGTAAATAGATAGAAATTTCACAAAATTTTGTCCGGTAACCTATGCTGATTTTTTGTTATTTCGTAGCGAAAAGAATTTGCTTTGTATTAATCAAATAAAATTGACATGTCTTCGGGTTAGATTTTTTATTAAATTCGATGTTGTAAAGTTGTTGGAGCATTTTTCGTCGAATTCGACGTCGCACCAAAACCATTGGCACTAAGCTTATTGGCGCCAATCGCCGTGTAATAACATATTCTAAAATATTTGAAATTAAGGTTAATTGTAAAATATAGGATTCAGAAGAATTAAATCTGAATGTGATTTTAAGAAATACAAAAATTCACTTAACTTTTATCCATTTAAAAAGACAGTTTTTGTGAACATTTGACGCGACGTTGAAATATCCTTTGATTTGCGATATCTTCGCGGAATCGAATTTTACATAAAATCTCACCCGAAGACACATGTCTTTTATTTCAAAAATCTTAAGCGGAATGTTTTTGCAGCAATTTATCTAAATTTCAGCATAGATCACCGGACAAATTTTCGAGAAAAAAAGGCAATATTTTCAGTGACTGTACTCGAAAACAGCAACGCAAAAGGCATTAACATTTAATACGTAACACTTAATTGTATTTCTTACACTTATATCTTCATATCAATAAAACATAACATCAGGCGTCTTTACACGAAGCAAATGGCGTTTTCGGGATAAAATCGGTTTATTATTTCCGAAAAAATGGATAATTACTGATTTTGGTCCCTAAAAAAGGGGTCGGCCCCTTGATGACGTCATAACATCATCTCTACGTTATGAAATTCCTTTTTATGATCGAAATGGAAAGCGGGTACTTCAAAGTTCAGTTTTATCGCATAAGGAAGAATTTGCAGACAATTTAAAATTTGGACCTACGATGGCCCTCATTATGACGTATTTCAGGGCAGTTTTCGAGTTTGCAGTGTTTTGCCTACTCTGACTATGACCTCATTTCATAGCATTTGCCTGAAAATTTTCGACGATGATGAATCGTTCATAAATATATCTAACAAATATTCCTGCAAAGAGTATCGCAACATAACAAATCAGAAAAAATCCCGTATTTAGTAGTGTAAAACTGTTTGTGATAAATCTAATCCACAGTTTTTGTTTCGCTTAGAAACATTTTAGATCTATGTCTATTTAAACAATTAAAAAAAGGGAATTAGTCTAGTAAAAGTGAAGGCCTCCTATGGTTAGGGTTGTTCACGTCCGTAACGGCGAGGTAAAAAATATACAAATATAGGAAAAATTAAAGAAAACAATAAAAATAAAAAATAATAATAAACGAGGCTCTATTAAAAGTGACGAGCTCCCCGTGGTAAGAGCTGGTAACGTTTGCAATAACGGCTAACATTCACTTAAATCGTTAGTTAATTATGCAAACCGTTTAAAATAGGCCTTAACTTTTCGACTCGGACTACCCCCCCCCCCCCCCCCCGGAAAAATCCTGGATCTGCCCTTGATGTATTTGTGTAAGAAACAACATAGAACAATGGGTAGATGTACCAGATACGGTAAATATTAGCACTAATGCTGAAAGTGATATTAACCCCCTGACAAATCAACCGTGAGACTAAGATAAATGTCATACAAGGACGTTACGGGTAAGTGCAAAACTTATGTAAATGTCTTAAGGTAGTAAATCCGTAATAAATCAGCAACGTTTCGGAAGTAATGAACTTTATCAATGTTAACCGAGGTTTCCTAAAGATTTTCAATACCTTAATTAATGGATCTCTGGTTCTGTCAATTCACCTCCGTCACACTACCACACAAAACAAATGTACATAATAATGGGCATGAAACAGAGAGCAAATCGTACTAGGCGACCTAAATATCGTAACTACAGTCATCTCAAAACTATATAAATGTAAATGCTTTAATTGGTGGATCTATGGTTCTCTCCATTGACCTCCGTCATAGACCTTGAGCAAATATTTAAACGTAATTTATCTGTAAAATATATGAGCCTGTGCGTGAGATTTCCAACAATTTCAAAAATGTGCAAAGCAAAGACTCTGACCATCCTGTGCATCCGCACAGTCTGATTAGAGTCTTAACTTTGCATTTAGTAGATAGATACGGTCTCAAAGTAGCTTTAGACCATCGGGTAACTTTATATTTATAGTATATGGCTGTCAGCGCTACTCAATGTTCGCCCTAATGAACATTTCAAATTGTTGAAAATGTCACGCACAGTCCCATATGTACATATTAATGAACACGAATGAACATTATTAGACAGAGAGCTAACCGTACTAGGCATCCTAAATGTCGTAACTGCAGTCATCTCGAAATATTGTATATGCCTGAAAGGATGGATCTCTGGTTCTGTTTATTGACCTCCGTCACACTCCTCAAATAAAATAAACGTTATTTATCTGTAAGATACACGTTCATATTAATGAACACGAATGAAGATTATGAAACAGAGATCAAATCGTACCAAGCGACCTTAACGTCGTTACAACAGTCAACTCCAAACTATATAAATGCATGAATCAATGGATCTCTGGTTCTGTTTATTGACCTCCGTCACACTCCTCAAATATTTAAACGTTATTTATCTGAAATACACGTTTATATTAATGAACACGAATGAACATCATGAAATAGAGATCAAATCGTAGCAAGAGACCTTAACGTCGTAACTAGTCATCTCAAAATATTGTATATGCTTTCATTGGTTTTGTTTCTTTGAATGGGGTTATACGCCGCTTTTAACATTTTTCAGTTATATCGCGGTGGCTGGAGCACCTAACAATGGAATCCATGCATTTTCCACACTAGTACTATCATAACATCTTTTCCTAGCCTCCAGGTGCTTTCCCACATAGGTCTACGATAATCGACCAACTGGTGGGCGACAAATAGTCGGAAAGAATGAGTCCCGCCGTTGGGGATCGAATTCGGGACCTCTTGATTGACAGTCCGACGCGCTACCAATTGCGCTATAACGCCTAAACTGATTGATCTCTGGTTCTGTCACTTGACCTCTGTCATGATACACCCCTCAATTATTTGGAAACGTTCTTTATATTAAAACTTTACAAATATTCGTGCGATGACATCCAATATGATATTTTTTTATGATATTACATTGATATTTTTAGGACAATGACATAATGCAGCTATTTTTAGAAACTTGCAATTCTGTTAGAAACATCGACGAAAACGAGGTAAACATGTTATTAAATAAATATAACACGTACTTAGTGTATTTTATGAAATATCTTACCCGGTTATTGGAATTGATAATTGTCTCGGCAGAGTCTCGACAATTATCGATTCCCCCAATCTCGTTAGATATTTATTTCATACAAATCTCTAAGTACGTATTATATATTTATCTGCAAAATACATGTACATTGAAACCTATCTTAGCGGCCACATGTATTCAGCAAGCAACCAGTAATAAGAAAGCGACCACAGGGTTTGTAAATGTACCGAGTGCACTGAAATTTACCTGTATCAAGCAAGCACCTGTCTTCAGTAAGCTCTTTTAGAACGTCCGTTGGGTGCTTGCTAAATAGGCCCCTACATGGTTGAATGTACATATTAATGAACATGAAACAGCGAGCAAATCGTATCAGGGGACCTAAACGCCGCAACTACAGTCATTCGATTTTAATCAAATTGAGTGATTTGATCTGTCAGTCAATATTTTGAGCCGGACAGAAGAGATCTGTTAAAGTCAATAAAAAATCGAGACGTTTGCAAATGCAGTGAACCCACCTCGTATATTTTTTTCAAGGTTCATGTAAAGTGTAATTGAGACGTTTGCATGTGCAGTGAGCCCACCTCGTAGAT
Organism: Fragum whitleyi; assembly: GCA_948146395.1. Lineage (NCBI taxonomy): Eukaryota > Metazoa > Mollusca > Bivalvia > Cardiida > Cardiidae > Fragum > Fragum whitleyi. The sequence goes on from OX411558.1 coordinate 13,175,198, forward strand.
TTTTTTCAAGGTTCGTGTAAAGTGTAATCGAGACGTTTGCATATGCAGTGAGCCCACCTCGTAGATGTTTTCTCAAAGTTCATGTAAAGTGTTTGAAACCCAAACTTAAGGGCACTACATTTGCCAACAAAAAGCAGTATAATTCATGATTATTGCCCTGGCAGGGCGGAGCCTAAGTAACGGGTTGTTACACTTAGGGTTAATGTAAATCAGGTTCTTTTGACAATTATTTACTTCAATATATGCTCGACATATGCCCACTTGCAGGCTACTGCTTGGCTCAAACGGTAAAAACATGATGAATCCGGGTTCAGATAAGCCGGACTTGAACCCGAGATGATCTCGACTTCATGACCATTTGCCATAACGGTTTTGATCCCGAGCTCAGACAAGCCTAGGTTTGAGCTATATCGTGTATTGACATTTTTTAACCTCAAAAAAGATTTGTTCATTGGAGGGCTTTATATTTCTCCAATTAATTCTGAATACACGAAAAGAACAAGTGTTGACAAAACTATCTTTACTAAATTAGAATCTGATATTGTTAAATTCCAGCAAAATGGCTCTGTTATGATCATGGGTGATTTCAATGCACATATAAATATTGAAGACTTAGATTTTATGCCAAATGATGAAGATGATATGATCTCAGATGGAATTTTGGATAACCGCAACATTGATAATTACCATACTGTTAGAAATACTTCTATCCATCAAACTACAAATGAATATGGTAGAAATATTTTGGAACTTTGCATAGGCTTACAGTTAAGAATACTTAATGGTCGTACCATCGGAGATACAACTGGTAAGCCTACTTATCATGGTTTTCATGGATCATCCATTGATGATTATTGTATTTGAAGTGCGGATTTCATGTATGCAATAAATAAGTTTAAGATTTTAGATTTTAATATTGTTTTTTCTGATCATTGTCCTTTATTGGTTGATATTCAGTCTAGTTTGTCATGAGAAACCTGAAATATTGAGAAAAGCTCCTATGAATTTGAAATGGGAGGACAGCCAAAGAGTAAATTTTGAACATAACATTGGCAAAATCAATAGGGCTAATTTTTATAATTCCTTCTTAAATATTTCTCAAAATTCACTGATTTCTGTCAGAGAACAGGTAGATCTGATGGTGAATCACATGTCTTCCACTCTCCATGAGGCTGCTTTCAAAAAGCAAAAATGTAATATCAATTGCCAAAAAAAGGTGAAGAGGCGAAAAGCTAAGAAAAAGTGGTATGATGTTGATTGTGATTCGCATTATAGACATTTGAAACAGCTATCTCGCAAGTTAGCATCAGATCCATTTAATTCTACGTTACGTAACAGGGTTTATTCTGAACGTAAAGAGTATTACAGATTATTGAGGAAAAAGCAAAGATTATTTAAAGGAAAAATGTTAAGTGGTCTCTTGGAGAGTGAGAAAAGAAATCCTAAAGAGTTCTGGAATTGTGTAAATGATTTATTAGAAAAACAAAAGGCTGATCCTTCTTCTGAAATATCAGCTAGTACATGGACAGAATACTTCAAGTCTCTCATGAACATTGATTATGTGAATAATTTTGATGATGAATTAGCTTCTGAAACTTGTAATGTATTTGAAAGCTATGATAATACTATTATTAACAAAAGTATTTCTACTGATGAAGTTTTGAAAGCAGTAAAATATTTAAGACGTGGTAAATCTTGTGGTATCGATGAGATTTCAAATGAAATGTTGCATATGTCTGTACCATTTCTTTTGGAACATTATACATTTATATTCAACCAAATACTTCAGAAAGGTATATACCCTTCATCATGGAAAGAAAACATTATCAAGCCCATCTACAAAGGCGGTGGGGCTAATAATCCAAGCAATTATAGAGGCATCTCCATATCAAGTTGTTTTAGTAAACTTTTTACAAGAGTTCTGTTCAATCGCTTAGATACCTATATTGAGAGAAATCAAATTATTGGACCTGAACAAATAGGCTTTCGAAAAAATTGTCGCACTAGCGATCACATCCTGACCCTGAAAACAATTATTGATAAGGCCTTTAAGCTTTCAAAAAATATTTATGCTTGCTTCGTTGACCTTAGCAAAGCATTTGACACAGTTAACAGGTGTGCACTGTTTCACAAAATGTACAAGTACAATATTAAAGGTCCATTTCTTAACATTTTGAAGGATATGTATGCCTCTTTGTCATTTTGTGTGAAAACACAAAGTGGCCTTGGGGCAAGTTTTGAGACCAAAATTGGGGTAAAACAAGGATGTATATTAAGCCCTACATTATTCTCCTTATACCTTAATGATTTAGATAGCTTTTTTGATAATTCATGTGATCTGTCACTGTAGATAATACATATGTGTCAAGCCTCCTATATGCTGATGATATTGTACTTATTTCTAAAACTGCAACAGGACTTCAGTCAGCTATGAATAAGTTGGGGGATTTTTGTCTCTCATGGAATTTATCAGTAAATATTTCTAAAACAAAAGTTATCATATTCAACAAGTCAGGTAGAGTTCTTAAAGGTTTTTCATTCAAATACATGCAAACAGAGGTTGAGATTGTACAGGAATACAAATATCTAGGTATCATTTTCAGAGCATCCGGTGTTTTCACCCAAGCCATTAAGTACTTGTGCAACAAAGCACTAAAAGCAACATTTAGTATTAAAAAAGCTTTGGCAGGAGAAAACATGAATACTGATTTATATTTGAAAGTGTATGAACATTGTGTCAAACCAATACTTCTATATTGTAGTGAAGTATTGTCATTAGATTTTATTGTAAATAAAGATAATTTAATTAGTTTTGAACATAGATATGATCTGCTACAACAAGAAAAAACTCAAGTTCGCTTTTTGAAATCAGTCATGGGTGTAAACAAGTATGCAAGCAATAATGCAGTAAGATCAGAATTTGGAATCTTTCCTTTGGCTGTATACGGTTTGAAATATTCTTGTGCCTTTTGGACACATCTGATTAATTTAAATCAGAATTCTCTTGCATACAAATCATATTTAGATAGTTGCTCCCTTCCCAAAGGTTTCGCGAGTAAATTCAAATTATTTATGAAGATTATTGGATTTGAACATGTATGGAATAATCACTTCACATTCTCCAAAAATAAACTGAAAAATTCAATTTATAACAAACTAAAAGAATCTTATGTACATTATTGGAAAAAATGTATGTTCGATGATAGCAATAACAAACTTAGAACCTTCAGAACCTTTAAGATAAATTATGAGAAAGAAATGTATTTGCGCATAAATGATTTGCCCAGAGAACAAATTACATCATTTGCCAAATTTCGTGTAAGTGCACATAATCTTCAAATTGAAAAGGGTAGGCACCAAAAGAAACCTTTCATAGACAGAATTTGTCCTCTTTGTAAATCACAAGTTGAAACTGAAGCCCACTTCTTATTACAATGCCAGTCTTTATCAGATAGCAGGAAAATATTCTTTGCTGAGGTAGAAGGCATCACACCTTCTTTTAAAATCATGAATGATGATGATAAATTTAAATACATTTTAGAAATCAAAGAATATGATGTGTTGCAAACTTGTATATCTTATGTTCACAAAATGTTTGAAGAAAGAGATAATCTACTCGCAAAAACAGCTGCAAACTCTTGAGTTTCCTTTTATTTCAGTGTATTAATTCGGAGACCTTAGTATGTACCTTGTATATCCATCTTCTTGGTAAAGAAAACTTGCTTTGTACTAAACTTTGTTGACCCTTATTATGAAAATATAGCAGAATAAATTAATTAGTAGATAAATATGAAAATGTAAATTGTTATCTGCTGCTTCTTTAGGTCTTTATAAGTCTTAGATTTATTTATTTATTTTCTTTAAAGGTTTTCAGTTTTATTTTTGTTCATAAACTTATAGAATGCAAACATAATATAATATATGCATTTTTTTTAGGATAATCGTTACCTTCATAATTGGTCATAGATACCGTGAAATTAATTATATATATATATATATATAAAAAAAAAGATTAACTTTGGGCAAGTATTTTGAGTGTGATTCTTAAGCATAGCAATAACTGCTTTCTTCTAGCTCTGATTGCAATGATATTGAATTACATTATCATGATTTGAACCTGGTTCTCGATATGTACTAGTATGCTGATATTTTATATCGGTTCTTTAATCTTAGATTATATACCCATCTGATATATACCTTTTGATAAGTTCTGTCTTGTATGTTTATTGTATGTATGTTCTTGGTGACAATCCTATAACTGGATTTTTTAAACCAATAAAGGAATTTGAATTTTGAATTTGAATTTGTATTGTTGTGAATTCTTCTCTCATTAATGGCTCGTGTCAATGCGAAAATTGTCCGCTATAACGTTCCAGATCGCACGTGTATTGGAAACCAAGTTAATTTTTACAGTAGAAAATACATGTAGTTACGTTTTTCTACGAAGGGAACAAGAACTTTTACTTTTACATGTAGTTTAAATATTTTAGTTACCAATACAACGACAATTTGTATTTGTTTCTAATCTTTTCGTCGAAAATTACGCGTGATTGTTTGAAAATCATGCTTTATCATTTGAATTATTACCTAATTTGACAAGAAATTATGAATTATTATTTTCCCGGATGGAAAAAATTCTAACCAAGCATTATCTTATCTCTAAATTGATAATCAAGTTGTAAGACTTATAATTGCGATTTAATGATTTATGACAGTATATGCAGTTTAAGCAATCTCCGATGATCAGAGCATATTCTTATAATTCTTTTCTATTCACCAATAGGAATATTTTGCCGACACTTAATTTTGAAATTCAGTACTAAATAATTTCATAAATTTAATCGACTTTACATTACCAATATATTATTCAAGAGTTATTCTTATATAATTATAAAAGTCTGGCTCAACCAAACCACCTAAGGAGTAGGTTTGGCTGAACCCCGGATTTAAACGGTTAAATCGATACCGTTAATCAGTGTGCTAGCCAACTGAGGCTCCGTTGAGAAAAAGACTTGTCTTGGCCAAACCCGGGGCTCAGCAAGTGAGTGGTCCCGTTATCCGTTATAATCCCGGACTTAAACGTAGCCTGCAAGCGGGCAATAAATAACTTGAGACCTAAAATCGTGAGTTGGTAACCAAACCCTCGTAACTTCAGCCTGTCCAAGCTGAAGTTTCGAAGCTTTGGTAACCAAACCGGATGAAATGTGTTCACTTGATCTTAAGGCCCAGTCCCATTGCCAAAGACTCATGAATTACGCACAAATCACGCATAATTTTGGTTTTTGCGTGATTGTTCGTGGAGAAATTGATCATTTCTTGGGGATGTACGTGGTCAGAATCACCGATGAATCGCGTATCAGCTGCGCATGTTTCACCTACAAAGAACTTTCAAAGAACTAACATTCGACGCATAACAGCGTACAAGCCCAAACCCAATACAATTTCATACGTTATTTTTGCGTGTTGCGTGCGTTAATAGTTTTTAGTGAGTGATTGTAAGTGGAACATACGTTGATTGTGCGTGTTTTGTAAGTAATATGTGCGTGTTCTGTAAGTGATTCGTCTGTGATGTGCGTGTTTGGAGCCAGTTTCTGACGCACTAGAACTGACAGAACACGAACATATCGCGCTCGTCCACGTCCATACTACGTACTAACTGCGCATAAATTGCGAATATTTGCACTCGTTGTGCGAAGAAAAAATTTTGAACCGTTCAAAACCGGCGATCGCGCTCAAACTCGTATCCGCGTACAATCACTTACGAAAACTGATGCTCCACGTATGAAACATGTGGGATTTTCGCACAGCACTGGCAATAAGATCCGCAAACACAAAACCGTTATCGCCTATAAGTTGATCCTTGACGTCTAACTTCTAACTGTTTATCTATAATTTAAGGTTTGAGATTACAATTCCGTCGATAATTCGGCACGTGTCGCTCAAGCGTGGACGTCCCGTTTTACTGTACAAATTATCGTAAATAAATACAGTGAAGTATTTAGAACACCTGGCATGCATTCTTATCGGAAGTTTCGAAGCAGATTTTTTTTTAAAGAATTCCTTCCTTATATCTTTAAAATCGTATACGTAAGTCAGTGACCCACAAAATAGTTATTATATAAATATACCTAAAGGTCACAACTTAAAGGACTGACTATGATTGGAAGTTCTGTGCCTTAAGTGTTTAGGCGAAGATATATAAAGAATTCGTCCGAATTTCTTTTGGTTTCCTTGGCAACCACAATTTCGCATCGATTTCAATTCCCTAGTTTTGTTCTAGAACAGTTTGGCCGTCAATGGACACTTCTGAAAAGTTTCATTGAAATATGGTTGATGGTGTAGGGGGATTTCAAGGATTTGTTTACAGACGGACATACACACGGACAGCGGTGAACCTTTGTGTAAATAGCTATCAAAGCACTTCAAGTCTGCTCAGGTTAGCCGTAAGGCGTGAGGGGGGGGGGGGGTATTTTTTTCTAAAAAAAAATTATTGGTAAATTTATTTTTACATTTTCGTCGTTTCTAAAGAACGTTTCTTGAAAAAAAAAAAGATGAATTAAAAAGAATTTAAAAAAAAAAATAACTAAATTTATGTTCTAACGTTAGTCCGAGATTATGCCAAATTGTCTAACACATTCACGTGCAGCATGCGGAGCCACGCGGGTCTTTGGCACACATGCCGAATGAGTTTACCTGTGAAATTAATTTCATTATTGCAATAATTGTGCGTTGTGATTCATAATTAAGTGGAATTTAAAGTGTTTCTAAGTGCAGTGTGCAGTTAGTGTTTCATTCATCTCGGATTTACTATGGAATTCACTGTTTGTTTAACAGTTTAGGGCGCATGCCGTCCATGTAATTACCGATTGAAAGTGTTTCAAATTAAAGGGTGCAGTTAGTGTTTTATTTATCTCGGATTTACTTTGGAATTTACTAAACTGTTTGTGTAAGGCGCGTGTCGTCCTGGTAAGTACCGTTTTCTTTGTTATTATGTTTGGCCTATTCATGGGCGGATCCAGAGGTGGGGATCGTAGTTCCAGATACCCCATTGACTCGCTGGAGCTCAATGGTGTTACTAGATTTAGAAATCTTATAAACTTAGTATCATTTGCCAAGATGTTACTGCAGCTTTTTTATTTATTTGCACTTTGAACACGGGCAATTGTTTACAATTCTATATTTTGTCAATGCTTGTCCACAATCAATGGTCTCAAAATCCATATTTTATCAAATAGGATAACCTACTGTACAGAACATAATTCATAATTTGAAAACAATTGCCTGTGTGTTGAACCTCCTTAAAACAGAAAATTGTTTAGTTGATAGGGTGACAGTTTAACCCTTATTCCTGCTGAATTTAAATTTTGTTTCAAACAAATTAAACATTTCTAGGGCATTTCAATAACTCTGACTCGTGTCTTATGCTTCTTTTATCAAGTACAAAGTAGGCAGAGTAGCCCCAGAGTAACATAAGATCAGACTGAATGTCTCTGCAGTCTGATATCAGTTAACACTCTTTGCTTAAACTTTGTATTTGTCATGTACAGTAATAGATGGATTAAATGGTAAAGCAGTGTATAAAACACAATATTGCAGATAACTCGAGCACAGATTCATAGATGGGGCTGGGAATTTGGATCCGCACTGTTACTAGGCAGAGAACTAACTTACTAACATGCTATTTTTTCAAATGTTAGTTGTGAAGACCAAATGGCTGAATGAAGAAGATAAACTACTACATATAAATACAGCACAGAATAAAAGATGTGTGCCAGGGATTTAGATCTGCTACCTTAACTAAGTATCTAGCAAACTAACTAACTAACTAACTTTGTTTATTCATTGAGGTTGACAGTGTGGTATTTAAAATGGTCAGAATGTGAAGAGAAACAGGCTGTAGAAAACTGCATGCGTATATCCAGAAGGAAAGCTGGGTAGGAGGGGGATGGGGTGTGGACAAAATATAATTATTAAATTAGTACATCTCAAAAGTAAGGAATAAGTTGGGTCAGTGAGTAAGAAAAAATGGACATGGCACATGGGTAATTTTGTTGGATGCCAAATGAAATTTTAACACCTTTCTTACAAAATTACAACTTCGTCCATGAGTCTAAATGCTAGTGTTGTAAAATCGGACTCAGATCAGAATCGATGATCAAATTGAATCGGAAACTGTTTTCGATTCAATTATCGATTTTAGAATCGTAACTTCATTTTTGTTAGATAAGCACTTCTTTGTTGACTGAAGTAGTTGTTTAGTGCCTCCAAAGGCTCAAGTTTGTCATCTGTTGTCAAGTATCAACAGTAAGTGTTATTTAAGCAAAAATGGAATTCAAATCAACTGTACAAGTAAATAATTATTAAGTATTTTACTATTCGAGGGTTCAGCGCAATACTATAGTAACTGACATTTTTTGTGAAATCCACTTTTTTGCATAAATCTATCTAAATTTTCTCTTTACATCTACCAAAAAAATCTTAAAGCTCTGAATTAATAAATAAAAATTGTAGAGGCTTAGTGCAATATTATAGTATCTGCAAGTTAAGAATTGTATAATTGCAATACTATAGTAACTGCACTTACTATAGTATTGCGTTCAAATTTCAACACTGGAAGCACAATACTGAATTGCAATACTATAGTAACTGCATATACCAAAGTATTGTGGTGTTATTTTCAATAAAGTTATCCTAATATTTACTTGCAAAACTTTTTTACGGCTCTTGCTACATAAAAAGATTACCTTTAGATAGATAACCTTACACTAGTTGACACTTTTATAGTGACATCACAGTTGATTAACATGATGTCATCTCATTACATTCTACTTTCAGCAATCTCTATTTCTTGTAACAATTAATCAGGACCTCTGGCTACATGCATGTCTTCATATTAATGTTATATAGAACTTCAATTTTATGCTGCACTGTAGAGGATATTCAACATCTGATATTTGAAAGAAATAATCAAGCAGTTGGGATTTTCTGCCGTCTATTATATTGATACAACATACAAGAAGCCAAATGCATTTGGTCAAATGATCATGTATATCAAACTATATAAATCTACTCAAGAAATATAATAATCCTCTTGGACTTGAGTGAATGATTGTTCTTCTGAGAGAGCATATTAGTTTACTGAAAATATATAATACCAGAAGCAAATGTGCATTATCTTGGTGGCATTACAATACAATTTTAGGAATTTAACAAAATTTTTCTAGGAATTTAATATTCTGGCCCCAAATATGTGGTATATATTGCCAATCCAAATCATACACTCATCCCTTTCTTCTTCCTTACTCTGGTCCTATTCAACTTGGAGACTAAGACTGATTCTACTAGTTTTGTGGAATGCTTTTCTTGCATCTTGATATTCTACTTTTGTGACTTCTGTGAAGCTACATTTCACCCCATTCTTCCCCTGAGTCTATCTCTAAGACTACACAATTAGCTTTTAAATATTTTGAATGTAGATCTAATTCAGATTCTTTGACGAAATGGAATGCTACAGTTATGTGTTTTTCTTTGTTGTTTTTTTTTCTATCTTTGAGGTAATTTAGTGTATGGATAAGAAGATAATGGGGAACATGTACTTTATTATTGAAAACCTTTAAGAAATCACAAAATAGAGTTCATTTTTTCACAAGGTCGTCATCTCATTTAATAAGTGATATCTTATATGATCTCATACTTCACAACTCTAAATTAAGGTAGCAACCCATGTTTGAATTATAACAATGTGGCCAGTAAAAATGCATTCTAGAGGTTTTAACTGTGGCAGTATGAAATTGGAAACTTAAGTTTTGTCTCTTAAAGATTATACTGCTGTTTTGGAGCAAAAAGTTGAGATCTTGCAATTTTCATCAGCAGTGATCTGTATAGTTGTATACCTTTGAGTTGGCAGGATGAGAAATTGTGTCATCAATTTGAAATTCTTCTCTGAAACCTTTGAGCCAATTTTAATGAAACTTTGCAATAACCTTTCTTTAGTGACTATTTTCAAAAAAATGTTTAAAAAATCTGTTTGGTTCATAAATATACATGTGACAAGAGCTCGACATTTTTAGCTCGGCTGTTTTTGGAGAAAACCCGAGGTATCGCTATAGCCTTTGTGTTGTCGCTGTCGTCATCGTTGTCCTTGTGCAAAAACTTTGACATTTTGTGATATCTCTGGTTCTACTGAATACATTCACTTAAAACTTGACATGTCCTCCTTAATCACTGGACCAATGAAACTTAGCCAGAACAGTTCTTGGATGACCTTTTCTCAAGTTTACCCTTGTTTGCAACATTTTGATTGGGCCTTAAACAAGGGCTAGTAGGACTGGGCATTTTTGACCTTGATATCTTTGAATGACATGTCTTCCTATACCACTAGACCAATTCCAACTAGACTGTCGCAAAGCAGACTCATAAACAACTCAAGTGTTTTTGTCAATAATAAAAAGCCATTTTCCATCAAAGGGCTATAACTCTGTCAAAAGTGGATGGATTGTAACCAAAGTTCATTTGCACATCTCTGCTTGATATTGAAATCCGCCGATTAGTTGCTGAGAAATTGAGCTGCCACAAAAAAGCTACAGACAAACTGACAGATGGACCAAACGACAAGGTGACTCTATTATACCCCCCACCCCCCAAAAAGTTTTAAAGGGTATAATAAAACTTAGAGAGAATGGTCCTTGGATGACCCTTTCCAAAAACTGTACATTTTATTTGATTGACCTATGAATTTGGACGTTGCAGGTCAGAGCATTTTTACTTAGAAATCTTTAAATGATATGTTTTGCTATTCAACAAGACCAACTGTAATTAAACTTGGATAACCCTTCAAAAAATTATTTGCTTTATTTTGATCGGCCCATAGATATTGGCATGGTGGGCTGTTGCCTTTTTTTACTATTAAATCCTTGAACATCTCCTGGACGTATTTTAATGAAATTGTGCCAGAAAGTTCCTTGGGTGACCCTTTTGCACAATTTTTCAATTAAACTTTGCCGTAATGTCCCTTAGAATGATGATGCTTTTAAAAAATGCTTGCCACATTTTAAATAACATCTCCTCCTTAACAACTACGCAATTTAAATGAAAGTTGTCAGAGTGTTACTTGGATGACATCCACTGGTTAAATAAAAATCATGTGAGCAGATGGAGCCCATTATTGCCCTCTTGTTTATAAAACTAATGTCCCCTTTCAGCTTGAGGCATATTTCAAAGATCAGATAGCATGTTTGCAATGATGGTAGTACATGTACCGGTCATTTCTTTAGAAAACAGTGAACCCTATTAGATGAAAACAATAAGTTGAATACAATTATACTGGTAATAACTTATCCCAATGAACTGCAGAACTCTATGAAAGGGAAAAAATATTTTGTTTGAAAGAAATAGGGATATAAGGATACATTTTCTTTTCTTGTTCCAAAGAACATTGATTGTAATATCCAGAATTGACTGCAAATGATTTAATGTCATCGTGACCACAGGCTCTCTGTATGATAAGAATTTGTAAAAACCTACTCTCATTACTTGAAAAATGTCATAGGTTTACCTTTAAATTACCTTCACTTTACCCAACTTAAAACTTGTCAAAATGTTATGTTGATAAACAACCAAGTTTCAAGACTTACAAAGTCAAACATTTGGCCTGAGTGTTCAAGATTTTGCCGAGATTTGACTCTGTTACTTGAGTTTATGTTCAACTTGTTTATAATATCAAGTAGATAAATTTCCTCGTAAAGTTTTTAGTCAAAGTATGAAAAGTGGCCTCTCTTAAGTGACTTTTTGAGATTTGACCCCATGACATTAAGTGACTTTTTGAGATTTGCCCCTATGACATTAAGTGTTTTTTTTTTTGAGGTTTGACCCCATGACAACTTGATTTTCATCTTGTCACAAGATATAATGTTATGTGCATAGACATCTTGACAAAGTTTTAAAATCTTCAAGTTAAAATTGTGGCCTATTTTTTACATGCTTAGACCTAGTATTTTTTATCAAACTAGACCAAATTAAAACTTTAATATTTGGCATAAAACATGATCCTTAGACCATAAAATCAAATTTGAAACCAAAGCCTGTGTTGTAGGAATCCTAATTTTACATTGAAAGAAAGGAAACACCCACATTTTTTCTACTTTATAACAAATAGGCCAATCTAAATCTTTCAGTTTTGCATAGGGAATTGCCGTATCTTGTATATTTTCCAATGGAAAGTCTCCATTTTCATAAGAGTTTATCCTTATTTTAAGCTTTGGCCCAAAGCTGTGTTCCCCTAAAGTGAAAATAAGAAATTGTTATAGATTTCAGCATAATTAGCCCCCTTTTCAATGGTTCCATGGATTGTTCCTATTTTGCAATTTGTCATCATTCTGGCCAAAGTTGCATTTTCTAATTAAATGTGTCACGAGGTTTTGGCCAAAGCTGTGGTCCTTTTATAGTGTATAATGTTACAAAGAAATCTTCCAAAAGGCTAATTTCCCCTATTTACCAATGAAACATTCTCGATTGCAGTATGGTGCATTCTTGATAAATGTTGATAAAGTTTTATGAGGATAGGACATAAACTGTGACCCAGAGTTTATGACCAAGAGAAACATCCCAAAGTGGTGCTGCACATTTAAGTATCATTTATTACTATAAGCATAAATTTTGTGAGTTGTGAGATAAAATTTAACAGATCAAAATATAACTGTTTGCAATGATGTCAAAATGGAAATTCAACAGATCAAAGTATAATATTTGCAATGATGTCAAGATGGAAAATTCCCAACGAAATACCTTTTATAGCTACAGTCTAACCTGTCTTAAGCAAGAACCCAAAGGGACATTTAAAAAGTGCTTGCTTAAGACAGGTGCTTGCCAAATGCAGGTCAATTTAAGTGCAATTGGTTAATTTGGGATCTCAGTGGTCGCTTGCTTAAGACAGGTTGCTTGCTGAATACAGGTGGTCGCTAACACAGGTTTGACTGTATGCTTTAAATCAGAAAGTCTCTCAGGTAAAATAATTCAAGATTCTGATACATTATTCAATTTTATCATTCAAAGCCATTTTAAACCTGAATTTTGAAACTCTTAATAAAAAAAAGCTGTGTGTGAAAGGCATGAATAGCTTGCTTCTTATTCTTAATATAGACTTTTCAGTCATTTGCTGCAATTCTCTATCTGTCTTTTGATAAAGGATTGGTTTGTTGTCAAAAGTTGTTTAAACAACAGAAGTAAAATATGACATTTAGTCAGATACAATAGTATTGCACACTCATTTATCCAAGAATATTTGAGAAATGGTCTGCAATACTGTAGTAAGTGCAGTTACTATAGTATTGCACTAAAGTTTTGTCGAGACACAATCCCATTTCAGAGGCAATACTATAGTAAGTGACAAAAATCAACAAAAACATGATTTTAGAAATTCTTATTCAATTATTGTTCATATCTCCATCTAACAAATGATAATTGAAGTCTTATACTTAAACTTTGCCTTATTTTTTGGAAAAATAAAGATTTGATGAAGTTTTTTCAGTCTCCTGTAAAATTTTCAAAAATGCAGATACTATAGTATTGCGCCGAACCCTCGTATTGCTGACATCAATAATTATTCTAAAATTACATGCATCATATATTTATAATTGACACACTAATCAGTGCTCCAGCTAGGTTTCCAAAAGGGCAGGGTGCAAAGTGTCCTGAAAGGGCACTTTCGAGTCGCGAAGCGACGAGAGGGGGAGGGTGTGGGAGGGGGTGTCCCCCTCCCACAAGGGGGGTTTGGGGGGTCTCCCCCAAGAAAATTTTGATTTTTAAGGGCTTAAAGATGGGCTCTGGTGAGTTTAAAAAAGGGTTTTGGTATATAAAAAGGGTGACTGTTTCAACCCCTCCATGGGTCTCATCAGGCAGGTGGCAGTAGAATTATTAGATGGAAATACTGCAGATATTCCCCTGCTACAGTCTATTTTTTTTTCATTTATTTTTTTTTTTATTATTTTTTTTTATTTTATTTATTTTTTTTTTTTTTTAAGGGTTCGCCGCAAATATAAATGGAGCCCATTTGTATTTTTGGCCAAAATTTTATATGCAAAATTAAGGCTTTTCTTTATGCAAAGTCAACTTAATATGTTATAAAATGTATTAAAAAGGGGAAATGAAGATGTTTTTGATAAAAATATTTACAAAGAATGCTTTTATAGCTGAAAACAGAGTTCCACATTGCACTTTCGCATTTGCATCCATTTGAAAAATGTACCGATGCATTTGGGACAAAAACTTGCAAACGTCAACTGGAATATCCAGAGTACAATCAACGAGGCTTACTTTTGGCTAAAATGCCTGTGGGAAAGATATTTCAGCGTTGAAAGACACGTGTTTATTTTCAAGGAAACATGGCAGCCTTTTTTTTACAACAACAAAACATGTAAACAAAGATGTTTTAAGGAATTGCAACGATCGTATTCCTTGAAAGCCAAAGGTGACCGTCCATTATCACTTGGGCATTTCTACTTTAAAAATGAGACTAAATTTACCTTGATTTCTACTTAGAAATCCTTGCTATTGTCCTGTTTTTCTCAGCTGTCAAATAAAAAAACTGCCGTGGGAAATTTGTTATGAACCGCTTCACCGAAAAGGAGATAAAAATATCACTCCTCTTAAAAATAGAGTGGGACCTTTCATACTTATTTGAAAGCAAGTTAAAACGGCCTGAAGTCAAAACGGCCCCAAATTCGCTAAAACCAGTCAATACCAAGTCAAAACTTGTACTCATTTGGTCAAAAAAGCAAAAATTAATTTTTTTTTATGTCATATAAGAATATATACAATTAATGGCTCGATTTATACATTTTATACATCTTTTTTTTTAATAAGATCACAAGTTAAATAGCTTTATTTTTTGGTTTATTTCAATACAAATACACCTCAATTTACTTGTTTCAGTCTCTCACATTACATCTATAAAGGTTTGTTTCAAATAAAAGACCAATACCCTTATTCATATAAATGTGTTATTATTATAGTCCGATTGACTTGTATAAGGACCGGTGTTTTCACCAATTACACAAAAATACGTTGGTAAAATCTTTTGTATGTAGTAATATCTTAATTTTAGCTTAATCCAAAATAATTTTAGACTATAAAATGGTTCCAGAATGATGCTTTTGTCTACTTAGTAAATGATAATTTTTCGCATTTTCCACTCTTAAGGCTGCTAAGTAGTAAGAATATGTACACATATACTAAACTTTTGACACAATAAATGACCAATTTTCTTTTGTTGGATATGCGTATTTTCATATCGACGGTACCCAATTATAAACTAAAATATCACGTATTTTTTACCGTTCATAACTCGCTATTTACTTGTTATATCTCGTGAAAAACGCAACGATTTCGTTCAATAATCCATGATTTGATTGGTCCGAATTAGAGAGTACAGGGTTCATCCATGAAAAGATATAGGCGATTATCAATATCTTGTCAAAAGGTTCACGAACAAAGACAGGACACACTCATTCTAATATACTTTACGAGTGAATTACACAAACATAATTAATTTTATAGAAATACTCGATATTATATATAAAAAAAACGGCTCCTTTAAAATCATCCTCTTTTAATTCGATGCAAATTGGTACCTATTTTGAGAAAGACACTTCACTTTTCCCTTATTATAGAAACAATAAGTTGTAATAGGCCAGGAGTTTCATGTAGGCGGACAGACAAAATCATTATTTTACTTTCAAAAATCCTGAAAACATATTTTTTCATGGTAATAGATTGAAAAAAAGATATTATGATAAGCAAAACTTGCGCTTGAAAATTACTTTTAATTATATTGTATCATTGTTATTGAGTTCAAAAGACAATCCAAGTGTGGGTGGCCCTTTTTTGACGTTTCGTTTGCAAAATCTACCACTTTAATTCAAACACGAATAAAATATTGGGATTTCATACATCAGAATGAAAATATGACTTCTTTAATTGAGCTTCAGCCTTTGAGTAATTTCAATTGAACAAAGGAGATACCATCACAAGCTCTAATGTGAAATTTTGCCCTACTATTAACAAGGAATTGTGAAGAACATGTTGATAATAACGTGGTCATAATCATACTTTATATTTTGCAGCAAATCGTATAAAGAAAGACTGTGACACCAATATTTATATTGGTGAAATGAATCAAAGTCAAATTTACTACACTACACTTCTTTAATAAACGTTTAACTAAAATTTGTCTGTCTTCTTATCTTCCATAGAAGTCTCTCCCCGCTCACCGCTCTGTGGGCGCCTTTATATACCTCTTGTATGTATACATTCCTAAAAGAACGAGGTCACCTGATCTACCCACACATTGGCATGCTGCCCAGCGGCTCGCTATCTGTTGTAAATAGTTTATGACCGAATAATCAGACCACATTCAAAGACAGGTATGGTTGAGTCATTCAAAAAGGAGGCTCGCAGAGATTGAATGTTTTACATATCTAATTGGTATATTCTCTATAACGCCAGAAATTTATTTAGAGAGTACAGGTTTAAAAGGGTGAGGCAATTAAAGAACGTTAATTTGTACTTTTTCAAAATGGAAAAAAAAGTAACACTTAATTTCCTTAATGTTTCCTATTTTCTTCTGTATAATCGAAGGACACTTAATACAACTCCCTGGAGGACACCTTTTCCGTATGATAATATATGCACTCTAAATATAAACTCTGTACTCTTTTTATAAAACACTTTATTAACAATAGGTTTATATAAACTCTGTACTCTTTTTATAAAACACTTTATTAACAACAGGTTTTTTTTAGGATTAAATTGACTGTTATCAAATGCCATCTTATTATCCGGTATTTCAAGCGTTTAAACCTGTTGTCTTGATTACAAATAATGTTTGAAAATGCAGTAATAAATTATCTTTTATCAAAACCTTTTTCCGCTTGACAAACGAAGAGCTAAGTTTTGGGGATTAGAAACTATGCGTTTTATTAATTTTGAGAGGGAAATAGAGAGAGAAAGAAGAATAGAGGAGAGAGTCAAGTTTCTTCCAAATTATAATAATTACTAATCTGAATATCAAAAGTCAACCTTATTAAAAAAAATTCTGGGTAGAAACTGTGTATTCAAAATCTTTAGCATATGATACTTTATTTATTAAGCTCCAATAAAAACCATGAAAGTCATAAATTCCGTTCTTTCCCTTTCTTCAGTTTAAACACACTACGCTCGTACGTGAGATGACCAATCAAAGGCTTCAATACATTTTGACCAATGAAACGAGAGGAAGCAACGGACCAATGGTGTCCATGCTTACTTTAGGATCTAGTATCGATAAACGAGGACAGGCTAGCCAGTCTAAATTAAAATAGGCCTACTTTTTGCACAACAACAAAAACCGGAAGTGTAGTTGGGTTTTTCCGCGAAAAGGTGAAAATCGAAGAAAACCTGGAAAATCAAAAGTTTAATCGATAGATCAAGGGAGTTTTTGCCATTTTTCTGTTCATTACATCATTCCTTATATGCAGGCAGAAGGAAACGCCAAATAATTTGAGTTAAATCAATAAAATCAGCCAATTTTGTTAATTTACGCTAAACGTAGATTTCACGTGATGTTTTTACAACAGAAATCTTTCAAATAGTCTTACCTATGGAGACAAAAAGGAACCATATGTATTTCCACTATATTTTGACTGGTATTTTTTATTTATTTTGCAAATATCAATCAAAAATCAAGTTTTGATATTCATCATCCTCTTTAAAGTGAAATTTAATGGTCCCGACGCACAGGTAACAGGTAAAAATTAATTCAACAACTTGAAATGTTCAGACATAGTATTAACTTGGTCACCATATGTTATGATGCGGTCTACTTTCTTTTTATGAATGAAATATCATTTGGCGTGGGAATAGTAAATGTAAACAAACTCTATGTCTGCCATTTGCAAATTATTTTTCTGGAGTTGGTCATTTTCAGATGCAAAATGTGAGTTATGTGAAATGTTTATGCAAAATTTAAGCCTCCTTCATTGTTCTTTAGCTTTTCCTCTACATGTAGACATTTCTTGTTTTATCTATTGTGCAACTGAATCTTTAGTTGAACGCAAATAGAAAATGTTGTAAATGTGTCATATTTTCATGCTTTAAAGACACTTTTTGATATTTTTTTCTACATATCCAAACTATTTTGCATTCTTTAGTAATATTTTAAAGCTACTATATCAGTTTTGGTCCAATAGATTACTTTGTTTGAGTTTTTAATTTCATGTCCATTGACTCAGTTTCTGTGAATTCAAATTGCGGTAAACCCTTAAAGAGACATGCTCAAGCAAACTTGCATTTATTCATTAGATTTACTGAACATGCAGACAAGAAAGTTCATTTTTGCTAACTCAGTCAACAGCAATAAACCTTAGTCTACTGTCTTTATTTGAGTCCTTTCAATATGTGAGATGCTTTTGCATGTCTTTTTTTTTTTTTTTCAAATATATGTTACATTTTTTACATCATAAAAAATATTAAGCAAAGAAAACCCCAATACAGAATGAAGCCTGATAAAAAGAAAATAATAGTGTGAAAAGAGACATTTTTTGTTCCAAAAGATGTCTCTTTTTCTCAAAATTATTTCCATTAAACCATTTCTTTCCAACTTTAGAATTCTGTTATCCAAGTCTTATAAATTGTTGTCTGCAGCCTGTTTTAAATGGAACCAGTCTTAATTTTGTTAATAAATGATGAATAAATTTGTTGAATAAAACATATTGTAAGAAAATGAGACTATTCCAAGTTCTCAGAATTGCCTTCTTTTCACACAATATTTTATAAGAATAAGAAAGTTAGCAACCTGAAAGCAAAATACAAATGATCTTAGCAAAAAACACTATAAACACATTATATTTAACTGAGAAATTAAAAACATTTTAAACAAATTCACAAGGTTTCACTGAGTTACACTGATAAACAAATCATAATCTTTACATCTTCTTGGTGAGAGTCACAAGGCGTCTAGTCTTTTGCTTGAAAAAGGCCATAACAACAGTGGGAGTGAGCTTGGTGAAAAGTTCATCACTACAGTTGAGTTTAATGTTGAGGAGCTGTTCAATGCGTCTTGTCTTCATGGAACATCTGTGGTCAGTCTTTATCAACTTGAGTTGAGAAAACACTCTCTCCACTTCAGCAGTACTCAAAGGTAAAACACTGGCTGCAGCAATAACATGTCCAACAAGAGGAAACTGAATAAGTAGACCCTTTTCTGCGTGTTTTGGACTGTACAACAGCTCAAGTAGGTCACTCAGAGATCTTGGGGCTGATGACATCTTCACCAATTCAAGGAAGCCTTGCCACTGGATGCTGAGGGTTTCTTCGTCAATACCGAAGTAGGAGGCTATGGTCTGCATCTCCATATCGCCGTAAAATGTTGGAATGTCGTCCTGGTCTTGTAGGTCAAGGATGGCCATACTGTCAATGATGTCTGTGTCCTGGAATCTGGCCTCAATGTTCTGCTTCAAGTACTCCAGAAACACGGTGCGCACTTTCTTAAAGTTGTCTGAAGGTTGGTCTGTTGTGATGCCACAGTCAGTCAGGATCTTTGCTGTCTTCTGAAGCCATGGTCCGTCAGTCTGTATTCTTGCTTGAATCATTCTCAGTGTCTTGTCAACCATTGACTTCACCATGCCCAGATGGATGTTCCGTCGTTGGAAGAAGAGGGACAAAGCTGTAACATGGGGTAGAACATCAGCCAACAGTAGCAGGAGTCTAACATTGTCTGTGTCCTTCAGGTTCTTCAGAAGACCGTTGCCTACTGGGTCATTGGAAATGGAGCTGGATTCCAGATCTACTATCAGACTCTTGTAGCTTCTTACTATAGATGTTACAGCTTTCTCATGGCTCAGCCAACGGTGATGTTTCGCCTGCTTGATAGTCAGAGGTACTTCATTGAAGGCGGACTGCACTTCTTTAAGGTTGGCTGTCTTCTTGGCACTGTACTTGTAGTACTTGTGTAGGTTCTCTAGAGTCTCATCTAGCTTTTTCATTCCTGGAACCTTGGCAAAGCTGTCTCTACATGCTAAGGCGAGTCGATGGTCCTTACAGTGAGTCGTGACTATGTGTGGATTGATGTCTTTGAGTCTCTTCCCAACGCCATTCTTCTGCCCAAGGAACACAGCTGCCCCGTCTGATGTGAAGCCTGTCATCTTGTGTATGTTGAGGTCATGGCGCTCTAGTTCTGAAACTATCTTGTCTGTCAGGTTTTCTGCGGTGGCCTCTGGTACAGCTGTATCAGAAAGAAATGATGTCTTGACATCACCGGCAGGGGAGACATACTGGACACATATGGACAAGTGCTTCTCTGTGGTCTTGTCGCAGACTTCATCTACCATAGCTGAGAATGTTGGGCTCTGCTTGACTTCTGTAACGACTGTCTGCTTCACCTGGTCACTGAGTGCTGTCAGTAGGTCGTCGACTATGTCCCAGCTGGAGTATGAAGCGTTCTTTACCATTCGAAGATTAGGCAAGTTTGTAGCACCAACATCTATGCAAAGGTCTACCATGTCTTTGAATAGATCAAGGGGAAGATTCTTCTTGGTGATGAAGTGAAGGACCTTCAAGGCATCTGTCATGGAATCTGAAGCAGCAGTGCTGATGTTCTCTGTCAATTCTGGTAACCGGTTGCTCAAAGAAAGGGCTAGTGAGTTCCGGTGCTGGTCACTGGATTCATGGGCTTTCACTTTGTCAAGTCGCAGTGTCTTGCATCCTATATCTATCCAGGTCTTGTTAGTCTCTTGGCCTTGGCTGAACTCCTTGCACAGGGTGCAGGTCATGGTTGTGGTATCATCTTCACCAACACCAACTTGAACTTTCAGCCAGGGTCTTCCTTGCTGCCAATCTGGGTTGAACCCAACTTTGTGACCACTGTTATGGCGCTTTCTTGGCTGGGTGTTGGTCGGCTCATCAACCCCTGTGGGTGTGTGGATACCAGGACTAGCCTTGATTGACGGGGTCTCAATGGTGCTGGTAGTGCTAGTCTGGCTCTCACTGGTACTAGTCTTGGATGCTGGTTCTTCTTCATGTCCGGAAAATCTGAAAATAATTAAAGAAAAGTATATTATTTTTGTTTTGGAGTGAAGAAAATAATAATAATATTATTATTACAATATTTGTAATAACAACATTATTATCAGTATTTTTTTCTTCTTTTTTTGGGGTGGAGGGGGGGGGTGAAATATAAAAAAAAACCTACGCGAAAAAATCAGTTAGCTTTCTCTTGTTAGCATTGCCAATCTTGGTAAGATTACGCAATGTACGCTCTCTAGTAGGCATTGTGGATATTTATGTCTGACTAAAATTGTACGTGTGCTCTATTTGAAATTTAGAGAAAAAGTAAAATGCTTTCATTAAAACATCTGACTGCAACATGCATCGGGGTTTAATGACTAAAATTGGAAAATGCCAAACTGAGAAATAATTATCCGTAATGACTAAAATTACCTTGTATTGTTTCCACTTCTCGTCCAGTAATTAAAGTTGCCGATAAAAACATCAAAGCGGCTCGATTTTATTGACCGTGGCTTCTATTCCCTTAAGAATAGCATCCTTTATTTTTTAAATAGAGTTTACCGAAGATGGCAAATCGACGAAATTTTCGAACACAAAAACACGTTACGGACGGGGCTAACAACGGGTTTCGGGGATTGAAATATCTACTTCCGAGACCTTCAACGATTCTAAATTTCGCTGTGAAGGGTGTAAAGGTTGATCAATACCCCTTTTTAACCATGTTTATAGCTTATCGTAAGCATTTACTCGATAATCGCTGTTTGTTTTTCACTGTCAAATTGGTTTACGGGCACGCGCAAATTTCCATCCACAGATTATCGGATACTGCTTCCTCGATAAAGAATCGCGCGTTGTGATTGGTTGACTTGCCGATTTAAGTCCCGCCCTTCTTCTCTACTGGCTGTAATTAGTTATGGCCTTCGCGGGTTGTTTATATACGCATCGGCGATCACGTCAAGGTTAGCAAATCGATC
Source organism: Fragum whitleyi (assembly GCA_948146395.1). Lineage (NCBI taxonomy): Eukaryota > Metazoa > Mollusca > Bivalvia > Cardiida > Cardiidae > Fragum > Fragum whitleyi. The sequence continues at coordinate 13,197,208 of OX411558.1, forward strand.
GAGAAAGGCGTTAATTTTAGATAATCGCTGATTTGACATTTAAAGCTACAATTTAGGGACTAGTTTAGAACAGGGCGATGGAAAAAAGGGCAGGGCGCCGATTTTCGACGGCAGGGCAGGGCAGGGCGGGGCGCCCTTCTGAAAGGGCCTAGCTGGAGCACTGCTAATATGTAAAAAAAAATCAGAACCTAATGGGTTCCAAACAATCTACTGTAGCGACTAGCAAGTTGTTAGACCTTCAGATGTTGACTTATCTTTGTTTGTGTATGTCTATTTGCATATTTTGCATAATATGATATTACTTGAAAGAGAAAGCTTTTAACTTTGTAGCAAAAACATTTTGAACAGGCCTAGGTAGGTGGTCAAATTTCTCTCAATCTGTCAGGTTTTAGTGCTTTGATTTAATAGCCGAAATTAGATCTACAATAGTTGAAAAAGGGAATTTATGTCTTTTCAAGTAAGAAGGATACAGTCACTTGGGATTTTCATTAAAGTAACAGAAATAATTTGATGGGTGGAACATTCTTGGATACGAATAAGCAGAATATATCTTCGTCTTTTTATACCACGCCGATGAAATCATCGGGGGCCTATAGTTTTTGCCATGTCCGTCTGTCCGCCTGTCCGTCCGTCTGTCCGTCCGACATTCGTTTCCGCGCTATTTCTTGAAAACTATAGACCAGATTTCAATGAAACTTGGCACACAGCTTCACTACAAAGAGGACATGCCCATATCGTCAGGGTTACCCGGTTCGACATCGAATTTAGAGTTACTGCCCCTGACTGTTTAAGCCATATACATACAGAGTGATATTTGTTTTGACGCTTTTTCTTGAAAACTTTAGGTTAATGTAGATAAAAGATAACCTGTACCTAAGTTTGATATTAACTCCATTGACAATGAAAATATGTTCGGCAGGGAATATCAATTCAACGAATTTGCTTATTGCTTTTGAAACTGGAAATATACAAAAAAATCAGGTAAAATAAGACCAGCTACCAGGGGTGTGGAATTTCCATGCCCGACTTGTTCGACATGGGCTTTTCTACCTGTGGACAAGTACATTTTGCAAGTCCACTTGTCCGATGACACGTAAATACCAGGAAAAATCTTGGTATGGCCCTATATAGATCAAAGAGATTAATAAGCTTAATGTTTGTACCAAAGAGTAGAAAACACTTTCTTTAATGAAAAAAATGCTGGTTTCAGCATTTTCTTCTCTAAAAACAATGTTTTCTCAAAATCTTTCTATTCTGTTGTTTTGCGGACAAGTAATTTTTAATCCTGGACAAGTAGAAAATCACACTTTACACGATAAAGTGGTATAGCAGGATTATTTTAACTTGAATCTGACCTTTATGCATGCACATCTTTTGAGCTAATGATTATGAGTATGGTTCCAATGGTACTTTGCAATTTTTTGCTTGATTCACAGAAGTCATATTACAGAATCTAATATATTATTTCTTGATTATATAGCAATGATGTGTTAGAAACCGTAGCAGTATCAGTATTGTTCCTTGGGTGTCAAAATGGAAATGGATCACCCTGAGTCTGTCTTCCGTCATGCTCCCTGGGTCATCAACAATCTTAAAAACTCCTTCTCCTGAACCACAAGGCCGATTTCCAAGGTTTTCACTAGCATCCAAAAGCTAAGAGTCAATGACCCTTGAGTCAAAAAGAAAATCTCAAGAGTCAAACTGTGTCAGAAAAGTGCACCCCCCCCCAAAAAAAAAAAAAATAAAAAAAAAAAAATAAAAAAAAAAACTCTTGAAATATCAAATCTAAAAACAGAAAAAATTATTCATAAATGTATTGAAGTTGAGTTTAAAATTAAGAATGTGAATACTTTTCTATCATCATAATCCTTTTTCAAAAGGTGCTTTAAAATAAACTGTCAATTTTTCCACTCTCAAAACATGGTTTTATACTTAAGATTTCCACAAATAACTTGTTTCATATCATTACAAGAAACAGTTAAAGTGACTCTTGAGTCTGTAAATTCTACTTATGATTTACTTATTCTGTCGTTATGACCCCTTTAAATTCAGATTTGAACCCCAGAATTTCTTAAGTGAGGAGTCAATGACTCCCCAATATCAAACACTAACAAGAGCCCTGAGGAGCTTTATTTTAGACAAAAGGTTAGTGTTGTTCTAACTTCTAAAAAAGACAAGGAGTGTTGAGGTTGCAAATGTTAGTAAGAGCTTCTTCTTATTTTCATTTTTCCCATAAAGACGTTGAGTTCACCCACAAAAACCAATGACAATTCACAACTGATCCTCCTTTTGAACTTTTGAATTTATTATCCCCCGCCGAAAAAATTTTCCGGGGGGGGATATTGTTTTTGCCATGGCCGTCTGTCCGTCCATCTGACATTCGTTTCCCTGCTATTTCTTGAAAACTATTGACCGGATTTCAATGAAACTTGGCTCACAGCTTCACTAAAATGAGGACATGGGCATATCGTCTGGGTTACCCGGTTCGACAGTCGAATTTAGAGTTACTGCCCCTGACTGTTTAAGCCATATACATACATAGTGATATTCATTTCCGCGCTATTTCTTGAAAACTGTGGACCGTATTTAAATGAAACTTGGCACACAGCTTCACTACAAAGTGGACATGAACATATTGTCGGGGTTACCCGGTTCGACCGTCAAAGTTAGAGTTACTGCCCCTGACTGTTTAAGCCATATACATACAGAGTGATATTCTTTTCCGCGCTATTTCTTGAAAACAATAGACCAGATTTCAATGAAACTTGGCACACAGCTTCACTACAATGAGGACATGCCCATATCGTCGGGATTACCCGGTTCGACTGTAGAATTTAGAGTAACTTCCCCTGACTGTTTAAGCCATATACATACAGAGTGATATTAGTTTCGGCGATATTTCTTGAAAACTATAGACCGGATTTCAATGAAACTTGGCACACAGCTTCACCTGACAATGAGGACATGCGCATATCATCGGGGTTACCCAGTTCGACTGTCAAATTTAGAGTTACTGCTCCTGATTGTTTAAGCCATATACATACAGAGTGATATTCTTTTCCGCGCTATTTCTTGAAAACAATAGACCAGATTTCAATGAAACTTGGCACACAGCTTCACTACAATGAGGACATGCGCATATCGTCGGGATTACCCGGTTCGACTGTAGAATTTAGAGTAACTTCCCCTGACTGTTTAAGCCATATACATACAGAGTGATATTAGTTTCGGCGATATTTCTTGAAAACTATAGACCGGATTTCAATGAAACTTGGCACACAGCTTCACTACAATCAGGACATGGGCATATCGTCTGGGTTACCCGGTTCGACAGTCAAATTTAGAGTGTCTGCCCCTGACTGTTTAAGCCATATACATACATAGTGATATTTGTTTCCGCGCTATTTCTTGAAAACTGTGGACCGTTTATTAATGAAACTTGGCACACAGCTTCACCTGACAATGAGGACATGCGCATATCATCGGGGTTACCCAGTTCGACCGTCAAAGTTAGAGTTACTGCCCCTGACTGTTTAAGCCATATACATACAGAGTGATATTCTTTTCCGCGCTATTTCTTGAAAACTATAGACCAGATTTCAATGAAACTTTGCACACAGCTGCACTACAATGAGGACATGGGCGTATCGTCTGGATTACCTGGTTCGACTGTTGAATTTAGAGTAACTACCCCTGACTGTTTAAGCCATATACATACAGAGTGATATTAGTTTCCGCGATATTTCTTGAAAACAATAGACCCGATTTCAATGAAACTTGGCACACAGCTTCACTACAATGAGGACATGGGCATATCGTCTGGATTACCCGGTTCGACTGTTGAATTTAGAGTAACTACCCCTGACTGTTTAAGCCATATACATACAGAGTGATATTCTTTTCCGCGATATTTCTTGAAAACTATAGACCGGATTTCAATGAAACTTGGCACACAGCTTCACTACAATGAGGACATGCGCATATCGTAGGGGTTACCTGGTTCGACTGTCCAATTTAGAGTAACTACCCCTGACTGTTTAAGCCATATACATACAGAGTGATATTCTTTTCCGCGATATTTCTTGAAAACTATAGACCGGATTTCAATGAAACTTGGCACACAGCTTCACCTGACAATGAGGACATGCGCATATCATCGGGGTTACCCAGTTCGACTGTCAAATTTAGAGTTACTGCTCCTGATTGTTTAAGCCATATACATACAGAGTGATATTAGTTTCCGCACTATTTCTTGAAAACTGTAGACCAGATTTCAATGAAACTTGGCACACAGCTTCACTACGAAGAGGACATGCGCATAATGTCGGGGTTACCCGGTTCGATTGTCCAATTTAGAGTTACTGCCCCTGACTGTTTAAGCCATATACATACTCGTTTCCGATATTAACTCCATTGACAATGAAAATATGTTTGGCGGGGATATCAATTCAACGAATTTGCTTGTTGACTATTTTCATTTTGTTTGCAATATGATGATTTTTCAGTAATTAGTTTGGATTAGTGATATCTGAGTTAAAGCAAAGGGGGTTGAGCTGAAATTTAACAGGTGTCAACAAACTGCTACCTACGATTGCAGACGCATATCAGATCACCGGAATGTGTTAATTACCAATCATGCTAGGTGTTATCAGACAATCAAATAACTGTTTTCCAATAATATGACACACTTTTTATGACCCTTGAGGCGTGGCTGCTTATTTTCAAGAGTCAAAATGACGCACCAGCTCAAATTTCCAAGAGTCAAATTTGCATCATTTTGTTTCTCAAGCATCAAAATTCCTTGGGTGACCCCCTTTAAAAATCATTGCCAAAATTCTCCATGTTTTTCATTTGATCAAAATTTCTTGAACACCTTTGAAAGGGGTCACCTAAGGATCATTCCTATTAAGTTTGGTTGAAATTCATCCAGTAGTTTCTGAAGAGAAGATTCTTAAAGAAAAAGTTTACGACCGGACACACAGACGGGCGGATTGACGCACGACTAACACAGCTCCATGACAAAAGCCCTTTGGCCAGTGGAGCTAAAGATTTTTCACGAATTTATGATTTGCCTATAAATATAGGCCTGGCAGGGCGGGGCTAATTTAAACTTGAAATCTTTGATGGACATCTCCTTAACCCTTTCCCAAACAGGAAGGTAGACTAAAGGGTTACCTAGACTGAACAGTCACCTGGGTAAACCAATAACCAATACCAAATAAGGAATTTCCAATATCCAGACACTATCTGAACAGGCTATTATTGGATTTTCAAAATTTCTTGACATTTTTTACACATGTGTTAAAAAATGTAAAATTTGACCTTTTATTTCAAATCTCACATTTTCATGATCTATAAAAATATTTTTGTGGAAAAGATGAGCTTTCACATGGTGTAATTCTTTTTATTGTGCTATTGCAACTTTAGGAGCTATTAGAAGTTGAACTTGATGCTTAATTTTCCCATTATTTTTTTCTCCTATTTTACCATTAAATTAATTAAGGTCTCTATTTTACCATTAAATTAATTAAGGTCTGTTCTTCTAAATGGAGCAACAAAGCTTTAATATCAGAAACACAATTCTTTTATTAAATGATGTCTTTGGAAGAATTAATTTTCAATAAAATGGTATAATTTTTATAACATTTGATGGTGAAATTAAGAAGTAAAACTGATTTTAACATACATGATTGTGTCTATACATTTTATATTTCTTCAACATTTCCTATTTCTTCCTTTATTTATTTACTTATTAATCAAAATATATTTCATGGTGTGTTATATAAAAAAAACAACTCTCTTTCTGTGAAGGAAAGGCACATTTATGTAAATTAGCACACAAGTTTTTTTGTTTGTTTGTTTGTTTATTCGTTATACAATAATAGACAAACATTTCAAAATCAAAATACCAGTCAATGATGAAAGCAAGATTTTGAAATGAATGGGCAGACTTAGGTTGGAAAGCAATGAGAGAAAAGGAGAAAGAGCCGATTTATCCAAACCATGTCTTGTTTAGCCTTTCACAACAAAGAGAACTTTGGAAAAGATTCAGGGAGAGAGAAAATGTTAAAATCAGCATTTTGTCATTTTCTCTCTGTTTTCTTCAAAGGGAAGTTTTATTTTATCATTTTTGTAATGTATTCAATTTTTTCTTTACATTTTCCTACACTGGTCATGGGCTAAATAATGTGAAATTGACGATAGAAATTGTTGTTGTTGTTGTTTTTAATCATCATTACTGATTAGCGATCTTATAATGACATTCTACATTGTTATTACATATTTTCAAAATCATTTCAAGTCTATTTTTATACTCGAGAAAATCGTCGACATACAGTTTGCATCAGTCGACGATCAAAATCGCGTAACTACAACTTAAATCATCTGAAGTAACGGTAGTTTAGCAGTCCATCCAAGAAATCTCAATACAAGATTTCTATCACCGCGATTCTGCAAACTTATTTTATTTCAAGTCCGTACTTGACAAAATATTATCAAAAGAATGAAGAATATCGTATTTTTTGCCTTTATTATTTCATAACTAGACCCAAGAAATATCTTTTGTTTACTAATCACCCATGACAACGTTAATTTAAAAACTTTGTTGTTATCGCTCTCGCTATACACCGAGAAATTGCGATTATGCAAAAACCGAAATATTCGCCCCTACAATTTTCGTTCTTTTTTCGGACCCGAGAATTAACGGAGAAAAGATTGCGGACGTAAAGAAGCTCTATTTCGTCCAACTGTTTACGCGAAGAAACATTTTTTATTTGCGCTTAAGATTAAGATTGCAATGTTTCAGTCTCTTTACATATCGCATAGAAAAAGCAAGTCAAACACACCCTCGGAGGCGAAAACTGCCCATGCCACTCGGGATCTGTCTGAGGCAGCGGCTCGTCAATCGCAGAATCGGAACATTCTACAGATGAAAATCCAGAAAATTCTGAAATGTTTGTGTCAGAATCAAATCTGAGCACAGGCTCTCCAGACTCTGAACTATGCAAAGACTAGTCAGACTCGTAACCAGACATGGTTTGCAAGTAGATTAGATCTATTCATAGCGATTTCGAAGTATAAAGAGATGCTTATAAGCGAATGTTCTCAAACAAACTGAAAGACAAGCATTATTTTCGAAAAATAATCGAATATTTCCACTTTCTTTTAATAGGTAAATTATGTTAATTGAAATTTTATTCCATTTTAATTGACTGACCAGTTTAATTTTTTGACCAATCTCGTGCGTTGTTGTCGCGTGGCTTATCAGTCTCCCATAATCCATACGCCGATATTATGTAACATTATGTAACGACGCAGCTGGGCACCCGATTAGAACAATAGATATCGATAATTGGGTCCATATAGCATGTTATCAAAGGCTTCCGAAGAAAACTTCAATCAGGGGGCAATAAATCAAATCAAGCTGATAAGCGTAAAGCTTATATACAGTGGACAGCTTCTGATTGCATCTTATTTACCCTTCCTTTTGATTTTTGAAAAAAACGAATACTACAAATCTTTTATTACGAAAGTATTATGATCATTCCTTTCTGAAACATAGGCCTATTGAAATCGTCAAAATATTACGGGTTGAGCGAAAAATGCATCTTGAAGGCTTTCTACAGAAGAACTTTCAAAATATTAAGATACGACGCCTAGATTTACATGCCAGTTTTCCTTTACTTTATCGAGCCTGTTTTGAAATTATAAATCGCCATATTGTCAAATTTATTTTGAACTTGGGTGCTTTTGGCACGGGAGTATTTTGAAAAGAATTTTCTGTGAATCTTGCGCAGATTCTCAAATCCTGTCAAGTTTTTGTCTAGCTAGGGAGGAGTCTTTTACATCGTAGTCGTACTGTCATTTTGTAATGAAAGACAGAGAAAAAAGAATGAAAAGGTGTAGCCTACACATGAAGAAATTCTTTGACAAATGCATGTACTTTCAAAACGCTAAGAATACGAGATAACCATTGTGAAAATTGCGAAAAATAGAAATCAATATAGATCTATTTGTTTCATTCACGATGAGATTATTTCAAATGAAAGAGAAAAGTGAAGATGGAAGCTCGATCTAGGCCTACACCGTTTGAAATTCGGATAAATAAACATTTAAGCATTAAATTGATTTGTATCACTTAGTATGAAAGATCAGCAAGTCTCATGCATTCGGTCTGACGAGCGTTGTAAACGCTTTTGGCTCGCACAATGGCTAATATTTCACGGTGTTGAAATGGGTTTGTGTATTGTTCGGGAAAGGGAAAAATTGTCTCTCGAATCATCATGTGATTAGTCAGACATTTTTTCTTTTTTTTTTTTTTGTACTTGGAAAGTGAAAATATAAGAATTCAATTTCGCGATTATTTGAAATTAACAGGTGTCCGAAAAGAAAGGGGAAATATTGGATAGAGATAGCGCGACGAATCTGCCGAGTCGCGTAAAGGGTAATAAAACACGTGGCATACACACAAAAGAGTTTTACCCGACAAAATTAACACGTCACATAGACACGGATTTTCGTCTGCTACTGGTAAGAAATATGTCAAATTCACCAATTTTCCATTTCAACTTTAATTTGCATGTTGAAAATCATAATATCTAAATTCAACTTAGAAATTTACAAGCTCGAATTCGATGTTTTCTCTATGAAAGTGAATGGCGCTTAATTTATGACCCCACTCGTCTTTAACTCAAAATTACTCATTTTTCTGAAGAACAAAGCTATCGATTTTTTTCGGAATATTAAAGTTAACTAAACATACTTACTGATTTGTTAATCGTTTATAATTTTTTTATTTTGAAAATCGCCGATTTTTGACATGAAAAAACACCCACGTCAAAACCCGGTCTTGTTCAAATACGGCGACCACGTGAAAACCCGGCCTTGTTCAGATAAAGGTAACACGTCAAAACCCGGTCTTGTTCAGATAACGTAGACACGTGAAAACCCGGTCTTGTTTGGGAAAGGGTTAACCACTGGGCTGATTTCAATGAAACTTTACCAGAATGTTCCTTGGGTGACCCTTTCCAAAAACTGTTCACGAAATAATGATTTGCCCATAAAAATAGGCGAGGCAGGGTGGGGCATATTATTAGGGATGGGAACGAGTATTCGATTAATCGAGTACTCGATCGAACCTCCGATTATCGATTACCAATTTCACCAATCGATAAATCAGTAAAAAAAAAATCATACGGAATTCTGTTCAAATCTCGTGTTTTTTTTATATTTTCTCAAAATATCGATCCTTCATATGAAATGCTGTTCAGTTTAAGATAATGTAAGCAACGCCTGGTCGTCTGTCGAATGTCTAATCCGTCGATATTTTTCCAAATTTGCAATAAAGTGTCAACTGTTATTGTTTTTGCTGTCAAACAATACGTGTCATCATGTAACTTTTCGCCCCTTCGAATTTTGGTACGAATTTAGGGACGGAGCGATGTACTTGGATCTTGGGATCAACGGAATGTTGCATCGTCGTTCCAAAACGTTGTAAAGCAATCTTATCGATGTATAAGTCATTTTCATTTTCTCTAAAGAAAATTATATACACCGATGAATATCGACAAGAAATAATACCGAGAAATGACAGTCTCTAAGCATGCATTTTACAATTACCGTTTCCTAAATAAATTAACAATCAAATGTCATTTCAACTGCCCCTTCGAACCAAGGATATGCAGCAAATACCGTATAGTTTTGCATTTGAAGACACAGAATAAATTATCAAAAGTCATCAATTCTATCTGAGTACTCAAGTACTCGATCGGAAAGGTGAACAAGTAATCGATTAGTAAAATTGGTACTCGTTACCATCCCTACTTATTATAAGTCTCCTCAGTAATGAATGTATTGGTATGGTCTATTTTCATTTTAAATTCTTGGAATAATATCTCCTTTTCAACTAGTAGGCAAATGTGAATGAAACTTTGCCAGAAAATTACTAGGATTAGATCCACTTGACCAATATTGTTCAGGGGAGGGGAGCAGTTAAGGGCCATTTTAGCCGCAAAGAATGCAGAGGTAAGGGAAATCCTAGATTGGCTATATAAGAAGTGTTTTATGGGAGGGAAATGAGAGAAGATGAATTAACTAGAAAGCCATGAATGGCTTGTGTCGCTCCACAGGCTTGAATTTCTTGTAGTAGCAAATCTAAGTTTTGACTAGATTTTTAGATATTTTGGGTTATACTGATGTTGAAATGATTTTCAAAGTTTTCACTATTATAACATATAGAGAAATGACCTCCGTCCATAAAATACATATTTTTCATCCTATCACAATAATTGTTGGTAGACTGAAAAAGGGTCACCCAAGGATCATTCATGTTAAATTTGGTTGATATCTATCAGTTAGATTCAGAGAAAATAATTTTCAAAGTTTCCACTATATAACATAAAGAGAAATGACCTCCGTCCATAAAATACATATTTTTCATCCGATCACAATAATTGTTGGTAGACTGTTAAAGGGTCACCCAAGGATCATTCATATAAAATTTGGTGGATATCTATCCGTTAGATTCTGAGAAAATGATTATCAAAGTTTCCACTACATAACATATAGAGAAATGACCTCCGCCCATAAAATACATATTTTTCATCCGAACACAATGATTTTTTGTAGACTGATAATGGGTCACCCAAGGATCATTCATGTAAAATTTGGTTGATATCTATTAATTAGATTCTGAGAAAATGGTTATCAAAGTTTCCACTATATAACATATAGTGAAATGACCTCCGCCCATAAAATACATATTTTTCATCCGATCATAATAATTTTTTGTAGACTGATAAAGGGTCACCCAAGCATCATTCATGTAAAATTTAATTGGTATCCATTAATTAGAACCTGAGAAAAGTCACTTTTTACCATATTTGGAAATTAGCCACGCCCATAAAATCCATGTTTTTCATTGGATCAAAATTTCTTGAACAACTTTGAAAGAGGGTCACCCAAGAATCATTCCTGTGAAGTTTGGTTGAAATCCATTTAGTAGTTTCTGAGGAGAAGATTTTTAAAGAAAAAGTTTACGACCTGACGCACGGACGGACGCACGGACGCACGACGGACACAACGCCATGACAATAGCCCCAGTGGCTTTCAGCCAGTGGAGCTAAAAATGAATGGTCATAATATTATGTCCATCATGGATTCATACTTATGCGTGATTAAGTTTTCAGTTTCATACCTCAATGAAATTAAAAGATATTCTCTTCACATCTTATTATTATCATGAAATGAAAGTATAAAGATTTTCCCCTTATGTCAAAAAAATGTCTAATGGGACTGATATATATATATTTGCAAGCTTATAAAGTAGCTACATACTCAAAATTGCTTTCAGTATGGAAACAAACTTTGAAGCCAATAAAGATGTATGTATATCAATGACCACAAATTAATTCATATGTAGATAAATGCACAAATTTCCTGAAGAAAATTGATCAAATCATAATTTTTTTAGCTCAGGATCAAGAATCATGACAGATTATAATGAAAACTGTCCATTATTAAGGTACACTACACCACTTACATAGATCTTCACCAAAATTTGAATTCTTGAAATTATTGTTTTACTGCAAAACATGCTAAAGAGCGGGGCCATATGAATCTGGTTCATGACCCAAAAACTCATTCTTTCTGAGAGTGAAAATTCCTTATTAATATGAAAGTAGACATATATCTGCCTTCAATGAAGGCCTATGCTGCAGTGCTTCTTGTTTTGTTTACATCCTTAACTCTAAAGAGCCTAAAGTCTTAATTGAATTGGCTTAAAAAATGGGCAGAATGGTTTTAAAATCATAGGGATGGTTTCTTGTGCAAATAGCTCAGAAGAGGAAAGTACCCAAATAGGCACCTATTGAAATAAGGGTCAATTAATAAACAAAGCAATTCCATTGACTCAAGATCAACTTTTATAAAGAGAAAGTCTTTTCTTAAATAGTTTAAAAGATCATTTAATTCAACATCGTAAAGACCTATTGTACCATATGTTTTCCTAGGGAGTCATTTGAGTATCTCATTCCCATCAGGGATGTGGAAATACAGAGATTCACCACTTGTCTCTGGACAAGTAAAAGCTGATCTATTACTTGTCCAGGATCAAAATGAACTTGTCCACAAAAAAGTAGGAAGATAAATATTGAGAAAATAATGTTTTTAATGAAGAAAATGCTGTAACCCAGCATTTTCTTCATTAAATACAAAGTTTTCTCCCATTTGATACAAACAAAAGGATGAGTTTTCTCCTATATCTTTTTAGTACTGTATCAAGAATTGCTCTGATATCTACTTGTCCATGGACAAGATGCCTGGAAAAATGTACTTGCCCGCAAGTAGAAAAGTCCATGTTGGACAAGTCGGGCATGGGAATTCCACACCCCTGCCCATCCCATAGGCCTCAGATGTTTATTTCTTGAAATCTGATTTGCTCACTGTCTACTGTTTGAAGAAACCAAGAAAGGCTTCAGTTGTAAGTTATGTATGTATAACTTATGGGCTTACATTTGTTATCCGTACAGTGTTATGATGAGGCCGCGATTCTGTGACATTCTCGCATAAAATTTGTGCATGTTGCATAAAATCTCTGCAAGACATGACTTTTATCCCATTTATATAACACGCTGGAATTTTAGTTGAAATTGCCGAAGACAAAGTTTATTGTACATTAAATTGAAAGTAGCAACGAGGATTTTCGAATCTAACACCTGCTGCAATTTTCAAGATTTGCCAAAATTCAATGTGCCAACCCGACCTCACATGCGAAAGTAAAATTGAGGTCGAGTTTGATTAGTAACTAGACGCGAGATGGATGACTGTATAAACAACATGCAGGACCAATTTGATTTTAAGTCATAACTAGAAAGCCATGAATGGCTTGAGTCGCTCAACAGGCTTGAAATTCTTGTTAAAGCAAATAAATGTTTTGACTAGATTTTTAGATATTTGGGGTTCTACTGATGTTGAAAATGATTTTCAAAGTTTCAACTATATAACAGAGAAATGACCTCTGCTATTAAATGACATATTTTTCATCAAATCAAAATAATTTTTGACTGCATGATAATGGGTCACCAAAAGATCATACCAAAAATGTTTGATTGATATCCATCATTTACATTCTGAGACAATGATTTTTTGTAGACTGATAAAGGGTCACTCAAGGATCATTCAAGTGAAATTTGGTTGATATCCATCAGTAAGATTAAGAGAAAATGATTTTCAAAATTTCCACTATATAACATATAGAGAAATGACCTCCGCCCATAAAATGCATATTTTCCATCCGATCACAATGATTTTTTGTAGACTGATAAAGGGTCACCCAAGGATTATTCATGTAAAATTTAATTGGTATCCATTGATTAGAATCTGAGAAAACTCACTTTTTACCATATTTGGAAATAAGCCACGCCCATTAAATCCATGTTTTTCATTGGATCAAAATTTCTTGAACAACTTTGTAAGAGGGTCACCCAAGGATCATTCCTGTGAAGTTTGGTTGAAATCCATCCAGTAGTTTCTGAGGAGAAGATTTTTAAAGAAAAGTTTACGACCGGACGCATGCACGCACGCACACACGGACGGACGGACGGACGCACGACGGACACAACGCCATGACAATAGCCCCAGTGGCTTTCAGCCAGTGGAGCTAAAAATTGATTTAATTTGAAAAGACAACCATTTTTTTTATATTCGTTTGTAAACATTATTTGTCAAATTATGTCCTGAAAAATTAAGGAATACTCGAGAGAATGAATTACTTGTTCATTCCGAATCAAACACACCATCATTTTGTGTGTCGCCTAAGTAACCTGCATAGAAATCAGGTGGCACCATCCATGACTGTTTGGCTGCTTATTGAAATATTCAAATTATGTTCATAAATTTCTATGGTTTTTCCCCCACCAAATTATTGCACGGTTCCAAATTTGAGTTTCAAAATAAGGCTAAACCGGTTGAAGAAAATGTTCTTGCACAGACTTTTGTCAACATAAATAGGGGTGATGACAAAATTTGTCTGCAATCTTTGTTATGTTTTAAAAATTTCCAAACTTGTGGTTGAAAGCTGATTTAGTGATGACCTGAAAGGTAGATTGAGACCTTAGTTTCTTCAATTTTAGTTCATGAATTGTAAAAAAATTCACAAAACTATATATTCTACTATAATTTATCAAAACCTCTCAATAGAACTCAGAGCTGCTTTATATTATTTTTTTTAATCTTAAAATTTCAAACAGCTACTATATCAGTCATTTTGAAGCAATTTGAAGTTTTGTTTTGAAATTATGTCTCTGTTTTTTCACAAATGTCCCTTACTTTTGAGGTGACATGAGACATTCGTCCCATACTTTTTTCATCCTCGCCAGAACACTGTCCATATGTTTCCTGTTAATTCGCATACGCTACACATGCATCAATAAATGTTACACTGATGGTGACATTTGATTTGTTTGTATGAATTGGGTTTTACACCATTTTCAACAATTTGTCAGTTATATTGCGACGACTAACAATTGATTCCTTGTATTTCTTTCACCAGTTCTACCATCACATCCTTTCCTAGCCTGCAGCTGCTACTATCACATAGGATGTGATTATCAACCAATTGATGAGAGACAAATAGTTGTAATGGAAGAATGCGGCCGTCGGGGATTGAACTCGGGACTTCTAGATTGATAGTCTGATGCGCTACCAACTGCACTATGAGGGTGACATACACTGGTGTTAAATATGGTTTCCTGCATATATGCTGGTCATACCTTACACTAACAATCCGCTTACGCTAGTAGTTTGTCGAAGATGAAAATTTGCCAAAAGCTCTGGTTATACGCTGAAAAGATGTGCATAGAATCAGTTTTTATATGCAAGGCATATGTTACTCTCATTCCCTTTAGTGTGACAACTCCTTAAAAGAACAACCATAGAAAAGGCTATAATGTTGCAAACTTCTCTGAAAATAAGAGAACAATTGAAGCTAAACCTTAAATTTCCTTTATGGCCAAGGGGTCAAATCTTAGAAAAACCTTGTATTCACTCCAGAGGCCACATTTACATTCTTGACTCCAATGTCTTTAATCTGTCAGAATGTTTGTTTTCATTAAATCTTTGTAAAGTTAAAAATGTGTCAAGTGGGATTAAAAAAACTAGTCCTAGTGTCAAATTTAAGAAAACCTTGTTTGCAGTCTAAAGACCACATTTTTTTACTCAAATGTCTTGAAACTTGGTCACATTGTTTAACTACACCAAACTTTGGTCAATTGGAAAAGGGGGTAAAGTATAGGCAAAAATGAGGTCAAGGGGTAAAATAAAAGAACTAGAAGGCCATGAATGGTTTGAGTCACTCAACAGGCCTGAAATTCTTGTAATAGCAAATCAAAGTTTTGACTAGATTTTTCGATATTTTTGGTTCTTAGGGAAACACAAATTTAAAAGCTGTAATGTGCTCAAAGCAAAGGAAAGCAAATGCTTGACTGACTAATTGGTTAACTTATTGATGAATATTGTAGTGATAATAACCAGGGTTTGACATTAAATTTTTTGCCTGCCAGACAGTCGGGCTTGTTGCTGCCACATGCTGCTGGTCCTGACCAAATGTTCACTAGTCCTGACCAATTGTTTGTATCAGAAGTTAGAAAAAGCATATTTACATGGTTTTGTTTAGGAGATACCAAAGTATTCCAAGTTATTTCACCTTGAACATTTACTTAATGGTTTTGACAAAATATTAATAATGAACTTGTAGGTAGTTGGTACTAGGAAACGCAGAAAGAAAAGTAACTGTTGAACAAGTTTTATATGCAGTCTGGTTTCATGCTAAAAAAAATTGAGAGTTCAGTTGCTAAGTAAATTTCAAGAACAAACACTTAACACTGGTTGTACCTCTTGACATAATCGTAAAACAAGCAGCAAAGTCTACCTGGCATTTTGTCAAATCATCAATGTAAACAACCGTAAAGCGTTCTGACCGTATTATCGTAAAGCCAAGCCTCGGATATTTTCTAGTTTATAACTATACAGAAACAAATATCTCTTTGCGCTATGTAGAAATGATTATAAATCACAATTGACAGCTGTTTCACGCATTGAAAATATCATGCGCGTGCGGTTTGTTGTTTGGGCCTCGTTTTGGAACGCCCTTCACCTTCGAAATGTTACTATATTTAGCAAACTGTGTTTCTGAGTATTATGAAAGACGGCCAGAATAACTTATTTAAAATTTTTACACGTGATATCAAAATCTTTATGTTTTCTGTAAAAATAAGAAATTTGCGTTTTTATGCCGTATTTTTGTATAACGTAAAAGTTGGGATTCCAAAATAAATGACTCTCATTTTCAATGAAGAGGTAAAACGGGATTTCCCAGACTGGTTACGCATGCGCGTCCAAAGAGGATATGATAGAAAAGTAAAATAATCATCGAGGACAATCATCCTTTCAACAAGCGGAAAGATCAGTTTGCTATTGGAAACAAATGAATTTATACAGGACCAATGTAGATTTGAAATTAGGACGACCAGTCGGGCTTGTATCTGGTGGGTTCAACCCGACCGGACCGAGCAACAGGCAGACAAAGTCTGTCGGTCGTGGGTTAATGTCGAACCCTGATAACCATGATGGACATTGAAGTAAAAATTAGGTCGAAAACTGCAATTTTGTCAAACTCAAGGACACATAAAACAAGAGAACCATGATGGTCCTTAATTGCTCACCTGAACCTAGATAGCTAGAAAATCTCACTGTTGTCAAATAAAGATGCAGGATTATTATCAAGATTAAAATTGCTCTCGTGATCTTACTAGTCTTTCAATATATGTGACTGTAACAGTGAAAAGGATGTTTAAGAAAATCTCAATATTGTCAAAGTCAAGGGAACATACTGTATTTCACCTAATAAACGCCCCCCATAAAAATACAAGTCCTGGAGTCTCTGAACTACCCCACAGACACAGGGATCTGCCCAGGAATCAAATCAGTGGGGCCAAATGGCCCATTGGGTTTAGAAAAAGTGGGCCATTTCTCTTTGTTGTCTAACCAGTTACACAAATCAAATTACTGTGTTATGAAAAGTCTGGGCCTCTTTATTTTTCTGATTGGCCGAGGCGTTCGACTGTTTGCCAAGCAAACTTTTAACCGTGACGGATTTCTCGAGAATCTGCTACATTGGGTGGTAATGAAGCCTATCCAAGGCGCGCTGAGGACTCGGTCCGGGTTCAGACGAATGAATTTCATCATAAACTTTCTCTGTTTTGGTCAATTTCCATGCAAAAAAACCCACAAAAATATTCCTATGACACCTTTTAGTTTGATCCATTGCTCAAAAACATGTAAACAAGGAATGGTCCCCGACTAATTTTTAATTTCAAATAACAAGGTGTCCATTCAACAGTATGGCATAGGGTACCATATTGATGTTTATTTTGGAGTAGGCTTAATCACCACAGGATGTACTGGAAGTCGTCTTTCTGCCGACACTGAATGTAAAAATTTCAGTGCGCTGTTTGGCCCATTTGTTTGATTTTTTCCGTGCCGTCTGCAATTTTTTTGCGGCATTCGCGCAATGACACGGCCTGGGCAGAACTCTTCAGACATCAAACCTTACTTGGTCCGTTTGGAAAAAATCCGGTCTGGAAATTATTTCTTCCAAATTGTTAAAAAAATCATGTTTTAACTATTGTCTATCCTTGTCTGGCTAAGCGTGATTATATAAATCCATCTACATCCAAAGATTGTGTGACTTCTGTAAATTAGGGAATGAAAAATGCGCTACTTTTTGGAACACAAAAGGTTGGTTAGGCATAAGACTTCCAATCTGGAAGTCGTGAGTTCGATCCCCATTGGCAGCAAATATCCTTTCCGACGTTTGTCTCTCACCAATGGGTAGATAATCGTAAACCTATGTGAGATAGCAGTCGGAGGCTAGGAAAGGATGTAATGGTAGTACAGGTGAAAGAAATACCAGGAATCCATTGTTAGGTGCTCCGACTGCCGCGATATAACTGAAATAATGTTGAAAGCCGCGTTAAACTCCATTCAATCAATCAATCAATCAATCAATCAATCAGAACGCAAAAAAGAGAAAATTTTAAACAGAACATCTTTTGATTCTTTAAACAATTATCGGAGGACAGTAGTCATGTCATGATATCAATCTGATTTAATTCCTAAACTTTTTTAAATTACTTTTGAGTTCCTCTTCCTTCGCAATGGCACGTCTGTTAGGTGAAATACAGTATTTCAAACTACAAAGCAATGAATGGCTTCTCAGGCTTGAAATTCTTGTAATAGCAAATCAAAATTTTGACTATATTTTTAGCTTTTGTGATCATTGAGTGTCAGTCATCTGTCATCCATCGTGCGTCGTCTGTCGTCAGACGTCAACAATTTGAGTGTTTACACTCTTGGGGCCACAAATATCACCCAATCTTAATGAAACTTGGCCAGAATGTTTGTCAGGTCACAAGGATGAACCCTATTGAAAATGGCAAGGGTCCTTGCCATATCATGGGAAAAGGGGCCTAAAGGACATTTTTTGTTTACATTCCAGAGGTCACAAATATGGTCCAACCTTATGAAACTTGGTCAGAATGTTTGTCAGGTAAAAAGGATGAACCCTATTGAAAATAAAGAGGATGTGTGCCATATCATAGAAAAAGGGGCCTTAATGATAATTTTCTTGTTTACACTCCAGAGTCCACAAACGTTGTCCAATCTTTATGAAACTTGGTCAGAATTTTTGTCAGCTCACAAGGATGAACCCTTTTCAAAATGGGAAGTATGTGCGCGATATCAAGGGAAAAGGGGCCTTAATGACAAGTTTCTTGTTTATGCTCTAGAGGTCACAAATATGGTCCAATCTTCATGAATTTTGGTCAGAATGTTTGTCAGGTCACATGGATGATCCCTATTGAAAATAAGAAGGATCCGTACATATCACAGGAAAGGGGGCCTTATTGACAGTTTTCTTGATTACACTCTTAGGCCACAAATATGGCCCAATCTTCATGAAACTTGGTCAGAATGTTTCTTAGATCACATGGATGAACCTATTGAAACTGTGAAGGATCCATTCAATATCACAGGAAAAGGGGTCTTTATGATACTTTTCTTGATATAATTCTAGGGGCCACAAATTTGGCCAAAACTTCATTAAAGTTGGTTTTATGTAGTAATTATCTTCTTTAAGACATCTGCCTATTTAATTGATGTGATGTCCCATGGGTCAAAGAGACTAAGGTGAGGGATCTATGACCATCATGGTCCTCTTGTTAGATATTTTGGATTCTACTGTTGTTGAAATGATTTACAAAGATTCCACTATATTACATAGAGAGAAATGACCTCCACCCATAAATTACATATTTTTCAATGTGATCACAACAATTTTTAATTGACTGATAAAGGGTTACTCAAGGATTATGCTAGTGAAATTCGATTGATATCCATCTGTTAGATTCTGAGAACATGATTTTCAAAGTTTTCACTATATAACCTATAGAGAAATGACCACCACCCAAAAAATACATATATTTCATCTAATCACAATATTTTTTCATAGACTTGTAAAGGATCACTCCTGTGAAATTTGGTCGATATCCATTTGGTAGATTCTAAGAAAATGATTTTCAAAGTTTCCACTATAGAACATCACAATTTTTTTTAAACTGATAAAGGGTCACTCAAGAATTATTCCATTGAAATTTAGTTGATATCCATTGGTAAGATTTTGAGAAAAGTCCCATATTACCATATATGGAAGTCAGCCACGCCCATTAAAGCCTTGTTTTTCATCGGATCACAATTCTTTGAACAACTTTGATGGAGGGTCACCTCAGGATTGATAGTGTGTCACCTAAGGATTATTCCTGTGAATTTTGGTTCAAATCCACTGAGTAGTTTCTGAGGAGAAGATTTTTAAAGAAAAAGTTTACTACAGCAGCACTCATTCTTTCCCACTATTTGTCTTATACCAATGGGTTGATAATCATAGACCTAAGTGAGATAGCAGCTGGAGGCTAGGAAAAGATGTGGTAGTTGTACTGGGGAGAGAAATACCAGGAAACCATTCTTAGGTGCTCCAGCCGTCGCAATGACAGAAAAAATGTTGAAAGCGGCGTAAAACTCCATTCAACTACAACCGAAGGCACTTACAGACGCACAACGGACAATAGCCCCAGTGGCCTTTGGCAAGCAGAGCTAAAAACTGTTTTGCACTCTAGAGGCCTAATATAGGCTATGTCTTGAATTCTGGCCACAATGTTTGTCTCCATTTTATCTTGGATATTCATTAATGGATGAAGTTGTTTCTGTGACTTTAAGTCACTATTGTCATGTAATTCAGTTTTATGGCGGTGCACCTAATAATTAATTCCTGGTATTTCTCACACCAGAACTTACCTTTACATCCTTTCCTAGCCACTTTGGATCAAACCCTGGACCACACCAAGAAGAGTTAAGACAACAACTTAGGTATGGCTGCTGAAAAAATATTGTTAGATCCAGATGGATACAAATGTAATTCAATAAAGTCTCTCGTATTAACATGATTTAACCTTTTATTATATAGATACAAATATTTACATATATACATGAAGCCACATTTTGACTGTTGCACAGCTGAATCATATCCCCCTATAAGTGCTTTTCTATAATGAAAAGCTATTTTTCCATGATCAGGGGGCGGTAACTCTGTCAAAAGTTAATGGATCGTAACCAAAATATAACTTGCATATCCCTGCCTAATACTGATTATATCTGTAAAGTTTCTATGAGTTCAGCTACTTAGAGTAACTGTTCTTGTGACTTGCACTCCCTATTCATGAAAGAAGCCTAACTGCCAAGTTACTAGTCAATCCAACTTAAGATAACAGTTCTTGGGTTCTGTTTCAGACAAAGAATAAGATGATGCCTGCAGTACACTGGACGCCAAAAGCCATAATATTTCCAGTCTTTTAATGGGTGTATAAAAAGAATTGCTTACTTCATACATGCAAATGTTGTACATCTGATATGCAGGGTTAGAGTCTGACTTAAATAAAACTGAGTTCTTTAAGGACTCGATAATTAGGATCTTGGAGGTTCTTTCCTAAAGTTTGGGAGTCCCTGCTTAGGATATCTTTCTTTTACTTTTTCTTTTAGGCACTATGCTTGTGTTTGTAAGAAATAACTGCTATTCCCTGGTTAAAGATTAACACAAAATTTGATTCTTTTTTATTATTTTTTGGTCAACTGCAGGAAAGAATTACTGTGATAAACAGTCTTCTATTCTTTAGTGATGCCGATCCTCTGAGGGTCATTTGGACTCATGTCAAAAAGTTTTTAGGGGCCTGGCTGGTTATTTGAGTCTCAGACTTTCAAAATCCTGCCTCCCTTAAATACTTTGAAGTATCTGTTTTTATTATAGCTAAATATTGCTCTGAAACATTGCATGTTTCTGTGACAATTATCTTTCTAAAATTTGTATTTGTGACCTAGATATTATTAGTGTTGGGCAATTGGTTTCAAATCACAATCGATAATTGTGTTTTAGTTGGA
Organism: Fragum whitleyi; assembly: GCA_948146395.1. Lineage (NCBI taxonomy): Eukaryota > Metazoa > Mollusca > Bivalvia > Cardiida > Cardiidae > Fragum > Fragum whitleyi. The sequence continues at coordinate 13,218,748 of OX411558.1, forward strand.
AGAGTAAATCAACTAATGATCTATTGTACAATCATTTTGAAGAATAGAATGTGAAAGTTAAGTTAAAACTTATGACCTAAAGACTCGTTCTGCAAGTTTTTTCTACAAACTTCATGGATCAGCATCATGGCTCTGCATGAAACAGTTGTAATTGCCTATAAACATATAGGCAGTTACAACTGTTTCATGCTGAGCCATTAACCCCATGTCGGTTTCAAAAACAATATATAATGGCTTTCATTTATGTGTTAGGAACTGATAAAAAGATTATAAAATTTCTTGGTCGATTATCACAATCAAAAGCCCAAACCAACTGATTATCGATTACAATCGATTAATCTGCCCATCACTAGATATTATGCAATAAAAAAGTTTTAACATCATTATCTAATTCATTATATGGTTCAAATCTTTAAGAAATGACATGTTGACAAGAATCAGAGACCACAAATGAAAACAAACTGACAATAAAAAATTGAAGTCTGTCATAATTCTGTAGACATCCATACAATTTCAGTATAAAAAGTAAAAGTCTGTACAACAAAGCAAATCAATTGATATGTCAGATACATGGCAATCTGTATTGTATTCTTCTGGACCTTTTCACAGGAACCTCACATATCTTAAATAAACTGATTGGTCTTGTTGAATTTTGTAGCAGTTTCAAAATCTGATACTAACAATTTGGATATTGATACTTTGTATCAATTTATTCATGTAATTAGTCTCTGAAATGTTTGAACACTATGCTATAATTAATCATTTGAATGAGTTTTTTGGAGAACAGGGATGAGCCAGAGAGAGCAGCAAATTAGGATAATAATTACACATCCAGCACTCCAAAACCCTGAAAGTGAGAAAAGAAGGGTGAGTCTTAGCAGTGATACAACTGGAAGAGGTTGCAATCGCTGAAAGAGCATCACATTGAGGAAAGAAAGAGGATAGTTTGCCATGGCTTGAGTTTTGGATTGCCTGGTATGCTGCTTACCTGAGTCTTCCATATTCTTTCAGAATCACTTTTGCAATTGTTTTTCTCACAATCCATGTATGTTGTCTTCAAGGTTTATATTCAGTTGAATATTTCTTAATTTTATTTTCAGATTTTCATTTCCTTTGACTCCCAGATATATAGCCATGTAAATTGAAAGCATATTGTAACTTTTTGTTTTTGTTTAAAACTCCTCTTTTTCTTTTTAAATTATATGAAAATCCACAGAATCATGTCACGCATTGTTGTTTGTAAATCATTGTTCCTTGAAACAGTTAATTCTCAATGTACTTATCAATATTTCATTGAAAGTAGTGATGATTCCACCAACCTGTTACCTTTTTATGCCTTTAAATTGATTTACAAAGAAGTTGTTATTTTCATATGACACTTAATTGGAATACCATATTTTCCGGACAATAAGTCAAAGCTTATCTGTTGAAAAATATGAAAATTTCATATTTGTGGCTTATACGAAGGTGTGGCCCATAATACAATTTTGTTTTTTCTGAAAGGACCTTTTTCTTAGAAAGATAATGTATGAATGGTTATGATTGTAAGGTAAGAGAAAACAATGGTCCCGAGATTGTGAAATATCACCCTTACTTTTACTGGCGTTCATTAAAACAAGGTGTAAATATGTATCTCGATCATGGCATACTGTCCGATGTTCATAATTATTGGGCCGAAGGTGCGACAAATTATGAAAATCTGAAGCCTGTAAGCCACACAATCATTTAAAGATTAAAAAGATATAATAGACCATGATAAAGGCTGCAGCTTATACACTGATTTTTATTTCTAAATTGACAAAAAAGATATCTGCGGCCTATACGCTTGTACGGCTTATATATTGTCCGGAAAATATGGTAACTCATTTCTGCAAGGAAGGTTTTTTTAAGATTATACAATGAATAATTCATTTCAAAATTTTGGGAGCATCAAATGAAAATGGTTGATTTGTGATAAAAAGAAAACAATATCAATACACAGATGGAGGGATGCGAAAAGCCTTATTGCTTCAGGACTGGCCCTGAAAAAATCTTTTGCAGAAGTTCTTCATATGTCCTCAGCTAAATAAGAGGGCTTATGAAGATTTGACTGAATCGAAATGCTTTTTAACATGGCTTTTAACAATCTTTCAATCATAACATGGTGATATTCACTAATTGATGTACTTCATTGGTATCACCAGAACTAGATTGGGACTCTTGCCCAAAGATAAAGCCACATGACCAGATGTGTAGTCTGTTCTGCATTCAGGATGAAAAAGTTAACAAAGGGTTTTTGAAATGATACCTGTGCACATGTACAGCGGAGTATCATTTAAGATAATGATGTTAAAACTTTTTTAAACAAAAAGTGAATCAATCATTTAACAATTGCTTAAAAAATAATGAAATATACAAAGTGTCTGTCTAGACCAAATACTGTTTGAGGTATTCAATGAAGTGTTGTATTTTGATAATTCATTTTTTCACAAATTGTATAGAACTGATTAAATGTACAGAAATAACATATTCACAACAAAGGGTATATGAATGATAATCCTAAACATGTAAAAGTGTATGTCAATAGGGAACCAAACATGGTAACTGCAGCTTCAATTAAAAGTTACAAAGCTGTAGTTGCCAAGCAACAATATACTTTCTCACAAAAATCTTAGCAGTTTAGTATGTAGCCAATAAAAAATTTCTTTGTTCCAAGGTTACAATGGTTGAAAGATGGTTTTGTTGATAAAATCAGTTTTGTCATTCTGTAGCTTTAAAAAACATAGTAACAAGGTTTTTGTAGATCCACCAGGTCTGTAAGAAGCAAATTAAAAAAGTGGTGAGTTGGGGCTGAGTTTCAAATATCTTTTTGGGAGGAGGGAACTAACTGAAATAAAGGCTTTTCAGGGGATATTTATAATACAGCTAGCACTTGTCGCTGAAGGGAATTCGATTCCCATACAATACCTTTGAATATTCTTTAAGACGAACAGTAACTCTTGAAAATATAGCTTTTGTTCTTCACTCAATGATGATAAATCACTCTTGAACTTAAACAAACAATAATCCTATATATTAATGTATATCAAGTGATTTGTCACTCAAACCCATGTCACTGTATCACAGTATATGATCATTATTTGAAACAAAAATGATTGTAAGAAAGATTGATACAAAAATCTGCGTAAATAAAATATTTGCACAGAAGTTAAGATAAAAAGATAATGAAGGAAAGATTTGTAACACAAAAATCCATGTTCACCATGTATGATCAGACTTTGAAACAAAAAATATCTTAAGAAAGATCATTGATACACAAAACCTGTGTAGCAAAAATATTTGCACAGAAATTAAAATAAAGGTTGTAGGAAAGATTTGTAACACAAAGTCCATGTAATCACAATAGATAATCAGACTTTGAAACAAAAATGGTTTTAGGAAAGATCTTGATGCTCAAAACATCTGTAACAAAGTATTGTGGCCAGAATTTTAAATAAAAATGAAGGACGGATTTGTTACTTAAAATCTGTGCAACAAAATTACATGCACAGAAATTAAAACACAGATCTTAGGAGAGATTTTAACATCAAAATTTTATAGTCATAATGTATGTTCAGACTTTGAAAGCATTTGTAGGATAGGTTTGTTATACACTACCAATTTCAGCAAAATAGATGTCAAATTTTAAGTGCAACGAAGTAATGTGCAAAAGCACTTCAGCATCATACTTTGCGGAACATTAACATGATATTTTTGTATTAGTGAAGCTAAAGCAACCCCTATTAGCCCCCCCCCTTTTCAGCCCCTTTTCATTCTTACAGACCTGCTGGAATTAAGTTTTTCCTCCTTTTATCTAATTGACTTCTATGTGGACCGACAATTAATAACAAAAAGGCATTTTTTTCTTTTTATTTCATTAATGTATGAAACAAAAAATTTACCCATGCTGAATGATAAATGGTCATCTGAGCTAAGGATTATAAGCAGAGAAACTTTTTAGGGAGCAAAATTCTTGAAAAATATCGTCTTGCCTATAGAGGAGATCTAAGAATGAATGTCAAGAAAAATGTAGGAAAAAACGTAGTTAAGAGAATTATTGAAGGAAATAGATGTCAAGCTTAATGGTTGATTGATTGAATGGGGTTTTACGCCGCTTTCAACATTATTTCAGTTATATCGCGGCGGCCGGAGCACCTAACAATGGATTCCTGGTATTTCTCACGCCAGTACTACCATTACATCCTTTCCTAGCCTCCGACTGCTATTTCACATAGGTTTACGATTATCTACCCATTGGTGAAAGACAAACGTCGGAAAGGATATTTGCCGCCACCGGGGATCGAACCCACGACTTCCAGATTGGAAGTCTTATGCCTAACCAACTGCGCTATGGTGGCGGCCGTCAAGCTTAATGGAGGGAAATGGATAGTAAAATTAAGGAAAAATGAAAAAAGGTTGTTAAGGGGAAATGATGGGACACAAATGTCGCGGAAATTGGGATGAAATTTGATATCAAGGAAAAATAAAGGTTTAATCAAATTTTTGAGACAAATATGATGTAAAAATAAGAGTCAGTCCATAAACTTATTCATTATTTATAGCTTTTGACAGCATTGGCTCCTTTATAAGTTGAATCCTGTCATTTGAATCTACAGGATTTCCCTATCTGTCTCTTAAACTAGAGACAATGATAAAAAATTTGAATTACGGTATATATTTATCTACTAGAGGACTTTTTAAAATGTTGGTCCAAATAGAAGTCAATTAGAGTAATTATACCATTAACCTAATACCATACATTCATGCAATAATTTTATTTTGAGAGAGAGATAAATAAAAAAAGAAATAATGATAGAAAGAAAAAGAGAGAGAAAGAAAGAGAGAGGCTCCATCCCCCCCTGCCCTGCCCCCCCCCTCCCCTCACCACCCCACCCACCCCTTTCCCCACACCCCAAACACCCAAAGAAAAAAAAACATCCCAAACTCTTCACGCCTTAAGGTAGTGGTACTGTAATAATTCCACAATATTTTGGAACACATGACCACTATATTAACCAAGGTTTCCAGATGAGATCATTTGAAAACCTCGATTAATACTGTTGCAGAACTATTACAGACCCACTATCTTAACTCCACACACCTCCTGCACACATAGCAATCGTAGAAAACACATAATATACAATAAAGAGATTAAGAAAATAGAGAGAAAAAAAAGAAATTGGTATCACAGACAGGGATACCCCTAAATATTGATATATATCAGTCCCTTACTACTGTAACTCATTGTCACACAAGGTTGCATTTAAATGACCCCGCAGAAAAAATATTCTAAATACAAGGAAAGTGAAGAAATTCTTACTACAAGCAATTTTTTCCTTTTTCACAATGTTTATTTTAATTTTCTCCTTAAGACATAGATTTTTTAAAAAATCATACAACTTATAATGATAAAGGTGAATACCACACATTGATTTAAATTTGCAGGCAAGTGTGCCCTCTATTGAAAGATTTGGGGGCATATTGTTTACCTTTGTCAGTCTGTCCACAAAACTTATCCAAAAAACTTAACTTTGCCAATATTTTCATGGTTTTTCAAGATAGAAGCTTCATATTTGGCATGATGATAGTTCTCAATGATACACATCTGCTGATACCAAAGTCAAGGTTCATGTGACAAGGTCAAGGTTATCTGACAAGGTCAAATAACTCAAAACTTAACCAAAAACTTAACATTGTCAATATTTTCAAGGCTATCCAAAATAGAAGCTTCATATTTGGCATGATGATAATATGCATCTGCTGATTTAAAAGTCAAGGTCATGTGACAAGGGCAAGGTCATCTGTCAAGGTCAAATAACTCAAAAACTTTACCAAAAAACTTAACATTGCCAATATTTTCAAGGCTATTCAAGATTAGCATGCTGATATTTCTCTATGATACACATCTGCTGATACCAAAGTCAAGGTCATGTGACAAGGTCAGATCATATGGCACAGTCAAATAAATAAAAACTTAACATTGCCTATATATCCAAGTGTATTCAAGGTAGAAGCTTCATATATGGTATGATAATAGATCTCAATGAAATGCATCTGCTTGTACCAAAGTCAAGGTCATGTAACAAGATCAAGGTCATCTATCAAGGTCAAACTTCTTAAAAACTTTGTTAAAACCTAACATTGCCAATATTTTCAAGGCTTTTCAAGAAAGAAGCTTCTAATTTGGCAGGATGATATAGATTTCAATAATGTGCATCAGTAGATATCAAGTTCAAGGTCATGTGACAAGATCAAGGTCAAACTTCTTGAAAACTTAACATTAAAACTTTACACAGCCTATTTTAGATACCTTTCTCATAATTTGCATGTTGATAGATCTCAGTGATGTTCATCACTAGGTATCAACATCAAGGTCATATTATAAGGTTTAAGGTTGTCTGTCAAGGTCAACATTTTTTAAAAAATGCTGTTAAAGGGGGCATTTTTAAATTCACAAACACATTTTGTTGTTTTTTTAAATTCATCCATAGATGTAGAAGTTACACTGCAGGCCATAAAGGGGACACAACTTTAAACCGTCACCAACACACTTAGACAAAGGCAATTCTATACAATGTCCATCTGCAATTTCATGGCAGTGGCATTAAAATAAGGAAAGATGAGCATGGATCCAGTTATTTACTCAGGAGAGTAAAGGGGGGGGCATCTAAAGTGAAAATTTTATATTTATCAGTGAAAGTGCAAATTTCATAACAGCTGGAATAAAGCTTAATTATTACATTTTGCATTTCCAATGACCACATAATGATTTGAATGATACATTTTCTGATTCTGAGGGAAACCCCCCCCCCCCCCCCCCCAGGATCCACACATTGGAAAAAAGAAAGAGAGAAGAGACAGAAAGAATGAGAGACAAGTTAAACAATCATTTAGATAGACAGATGGACACAAAAATAGGAGGGATAATAAGAGGGACAGAGACAGCTTCAAGGAATAAGAAAGGAGAGAGAGAGGAAGTTAGATATGATGGGGAGAGAGATAGAGAGAGAGAGAGAGAGAGAGAGAGAGAGAGAGAGAGAGAGAGAGAGAGAGAGGGAGAGAGAGAGAGAGCATCTGAACAGACAAAAAAGTAGATAATTTATAGAACAGACATGTAGACATAGGTTGTTCACTGCAGACACACAACATGTTCATAAACAATATATCACCCTCTCATTCTAGATTGACATATGAAATTGAAATATTATATGACACAAGAGCTATAGAAAGAGGGGATATATTTTAATTTTTTAATTCAAATATTTCACTAATTCTACCTCAAACTCTATATTATGGGTACTCATTAGTATCACCTGGCTGAGATGATCTAGATGAGTATACACAATATAGGGTGTAATTGAGAAATAATGATGTAAGACCGGCTCAAAATCCCCCTTATCTGTACCTCTGTTAAGACTCAACATTTGAAGAATTAATACGTTCTATGATATAGTGGCCATTCATCCTATTTTAAACCAATGTTTTAATCAAGAACTGTAAGAGATTAGGCCAAGGTCAGAGTTAAGGTAGATCAAAGGTCAGTTTCAAAGGTTTACCATCATGTCAGAGTCAAGGTCAATTAAAGTATTCAATCATTTATTTTTGACACTATTAAGCTTTAGATACACAAGGTCACGACATACGGTATATCCATGCCTCAGCGCAAGGTTAGGATCAACAGTTTAACTGAAAACTTTTAGAATTACAGGCAAAAACAAAAATGTTCAACTTATGATATTCAACAAACAAGGTCAAGGGTTTAATAGATGCCTGTATCAACTTTGAGTAAAAAACCATTGAAAATTTGTATGTAAATCAAAGTGCTGAAATCACTGATTGAACTTAATGTGAGTCAGTTTGAATAGTCCATATATTTTCTGGCTTAAAAAGGAGAACCAGGTAGTACAAATAAGCCTGATCTTTTGTCTGTGCCTCCTGCCAAAGCAGGGATATTCTGGATTCACTATGTCGAGGTTTTGTGTCTTTGTAGAAATAATATTACAAGATATTGAAGTAAGTCAAAGGATAAAAATAATTGGGTCAGTTCAACAACATTCATTCAATACAGTGTAGACTTGATGATTTATAACTTTACAAAGTAGGTTCAGGAAACAAGGATAAAGGATTCAATATTAACCCAAAATTATTATTTAACATTTTAATTTACCATCATAATCATATATCGCTCATCTGATTAGGGGAGATCTAAGTTTTAAGAATTTTCTTCTTTTCTTTACCCAAGGGATTCCAAGGAGATGATTTTTCATGTTTCGGTCCCTATTCTCAAAATTAAATATGGGCGTTTTTAAATTTTTGAGGGCACATTTTGTTCAGTATCTCAACTGCAATTCAGTTAAAAGCATCTCTTTTTAAATCCCATTTGGCAATATTTGTTCCTTCTGATTGTCTTCTTTTACTTATTTGTTGTCAAAAAGATTTAAACATATGCTTTATAATTTGAACAGTCATAGATAGTCTTCATATTTCACATGATCGTAGCTTTTGACAAGACTTTTTTGTTAGTTTCAACTTTAAAATTATTAGTCAGTCATTCAAGAACAGGTTTATGTGAATTTTAAGCTCTATCATTCTCATTAGCTTTGGAATGGTTAGTTATATAGCCTTCATAATTATTTTACATCTATTGTGCCTATGGCAGGACTTTGAACAGATAATAAACTCAAGATAACTAATGATGGACAAGTTCATGTTTTTAAGACCACAAGTCATGCTTTCAACACTAGTTTTACTTTTTCTTCTAATAATAGGACAAGACCTCTTTTTTCAAATAATAATTGCTTGCTACAAAGAGTCAACAGAGAAAAAACCCAAAGTTTTTCGTCAAGGTCAAATGAGTGAAATTTAAACTTTCAGTTTTGCCTCAATTTTAGATTGGTCAGTGATAGACTATAAAACTAGTGATAGACTATAAAACTGATAATTTGACAATAATATAGATCTAACCTGTTTATTTATGCTCCCAAATTGATAGAACAAGGACATGTTATTCTTGTCCTTTTTGTTAGCCTGTTTATCCCTTTGTCATTTTTTCCACAAAAAAACTATATTTGGCTTTTTGGTGAGCTATTGAGATCTAGCTGTGTCTAGCGTCCATCGACAGTCATCTGTCAACATCTTGTATGCACTCTAGGTCACATTTATGACCCAAAAGTCCTCATACTTTGTCCAAATATTTGACTCCATCAGTCCGTGGACAATTTTGAAATTGGGTCAAGTGGGGTCCAAAATTAAGTCACTGGGTCAAATTTTAGAAAAATCATGTGTGCCATATTTTTAGCCAAATTGTCTTGTAACTTGGTCACAGTATTTGTCATGAAATGACAGTTCGAAATTGGATCAAGAAGGGTCAAAAACTAGGTCAGGGTGTCAACTTTTATAAAAACCTTTAGTGTGTGCACTCTAGGCCACATTTTTGGTCAAATTGGTCTTGGTCTTCTGACTTGGTCAGAATGTTTGTCTCTATCAGTCATCAGACAAGTTCGTATTTGGGTTAATTGGGGTCTAAAACTAGATTCAAAGAAAACCTTGAAAAAGAGGCCATATTTTGGCCATAAAGTCTTGAATCTTTATCAGAATGTTTGTGTACATGATATCTCTGATTAGTTAGAAATGTGGTCAAGTGTTATCAAAACTAGGTCACAGGGTCAACTTTTTTTAAAAAAAATCAACTTGTGTGCATTCTAGAGGCCATTATTAAATTGGCTCAAATGTCTTTGTTTCAATGGGGTTTTACAAAGTTTTCAATACATTCTGTTATAACGCAGGGGCTGGAGCACCTTGCTATTGATTCCTGATATTTCTCTCACCAGTACAATCATTACATCCTTTCCTAGCCTTGAGCTGCTATCCCATTTAGGTCTACCATTATCCAACCATTGGTGGGCGACAAATAGTCAGAAAGAATGAGTGCCACTGTCGGGCCAAATGTCTTGTATCTTGGTCAGAATGTTTGTCACACACATGATATCTAAGAAGAGTATAAAATTGGATCAAGTAGGGTAAAAAACTAGGTCATAGGGAAATTTTAGAAAAACTGTGTGCACTCTAGAGGTCATAGTTTTGGCCAATCTGTCCAGATACATAATCAGAATGTTTGTGTACATGATATCTCAAATTAGATTGAAATCAAGTCAAGTGTGGTTAAAACTAGGTCACAAGATCTTTGCTAAGAAAAAAAATCATGTTCATTTTAAAATCCAATTTTTTTCAGAAATGTCTTGAACCTTGGTCAGAATGATTCTCTTTGTGTTATCTTGGATGAATTCAAAAATGTTCAAGTAGGGTCAATTACTAGGTCACTGGATCAAATCTTAGAAAACCCTTTTGTACACATTAGAGGCAAAAGTTTGGCTTGATCTTGAAATGTGGTCAGGATGTTAAAAAAATGATGTTTAGGACAAATTTGTGATTGGTTCAAGTGCCTTCAATAAATAGGTCCCCTGTATATATTTTGATATACAGATTTAAGTGCATCCTAGAGGCAACATTTTCGGGTCAAATGTCTGGAACTTTGCCAGAATTTTTTTATGCTAATCTGAAGCAAACTTAAACACTGTGTCAAATTGGGTCTAAAACTAAGCTATGGGGGTCATGTCTTTGTAAAACACTAAAATTTGTAGTTTCTGCATTTTGCAACTTTTTAAACGATACCTCTATTTAGGGCCATCGGTCCTCTTATTTCAATGTGATAAATCTTTAAGATTTAAACTTTTTATGCCCCCTGCATTGATAGGTCGGGTAATATTCTTTTTGCCTGCTACTATATTGCAAGAAAAAACTTTTAAATAGTAAGTGTTAGGGCCTCCATATTTCACATGAATATTGCTTGGGACAAGATCTTTCTGTTGGTACCACTGTCGAGGTCATCTATCAATGTCAATGTCTTTTTTTCAAAGTCAAATATAGGGCAATTTTAGACTTTACATTCACTTCACAATTTGCCACAGTTTACAGTGTTGAGTTAAGATTACAGTATTGTATCAAATAACTGTATCTGAAGAATGGCAGAGGCAGGGGCTTTGCTTTTTCACAAACACATTTGGAATGACAGGTGATAGAGACTTCATATTTCACATGTGTAGTACTTATGACAAGACCTTTCTTTCAGGGGATACCAAAGTCCAGGTCAACAGTCAACATCAAGGTCATACTTTCAGGATCACTAAATTTTAACATAAAAGCTGGTAGATCAACCTTGACTTTTCATGGTTAGTGATAAAGATACACATTGCATGTGACAAGACCATTCTGTTTGGTACTAACTTCAAAGTCATCAGTCAAGATCAAGGTCCTTCTTTCAAGGTATGAAATATAACTTTGATATAACTCTTTAAAAGACTTGTGATAATCTTCATATTTGACATGCATTGCTCGTGGTAAGATCTATCAGTTGATTCCACCAATTGTTTTATAACCAAAGACATACATGTTGAATAGCAGGGAGAGGCCATGAAAGGGTGAAATAGTGAGAATTACCAGGAATGAATTGTGAGGTGCTCAAGCCCGTGTGATTGTTGAAAGTTGCTTAAATCCCTATTCAAACAATCAAACAAATCAGTGCATAGCAAAGTCAAGGCCATGTAGTCAACACCGCAGTAATAGTTGCTTGTGATCTTTTCTGTTGGTATACTACATTCAAGTTTATCAATCAAGGTCATTTATGTTGAGTTGTCTCGGTTAGCGAGACAGTCATCACAACAACAGTTCTGTGTTAATATGTCTAACCGTTTGTCTGTCTGTCTATCTGATCTTGCATGAACAATTTTTTCCTAAATTCATGGATTGATTTTATAATAACTTGTCGCAATTGGTCACTATTATGAGTAAATGTGCTACTTGATTTTTTTTCTGATAGTTATAAAGTCAAGTTCACAGCCAAAGGTCAAACATTTAAATGTGGGCTTCCAACAACAACTACCTAGTTCTAGGTCTATCTCTGTCTGTCTCTCTTTCTGTTTCTGTCTTTACACCTTCCTGAATCTCAAATGTCTTTTTTTTAGACAAAGACTGTTTGTAATATGCAGTTTGTTTGATTGTTTGTTTGTTTGTAAAAGTTTATATTATTTTTTGCTTTGTAAATTGTTTGATACATGTGTATATTATCTTCTGTGAAAGGAGGAAAAATAAATATGTATGTATGTATGTATGTATGTATGTATGTATGTATGTATGTATGTATGTATGTATGTATGTATGACAACCTTTCAGTGGGTATCAAAATCAAGATCACATAAATTCAACATAAAACTTTAAAATTAATTTTGTTAAAAGGTGAATGGTAAGTGATTGAGACTCAATGTTTCAGATGTGTTTTGCTATTGACAGAACCTTTCTGTAGGTACCAACTTCATGGTCATAATCAATGTAATTTTGCAAGGTCTATTTTTAATCTTTTAAATTTATATTCTGATACGGTCAATAACAAATGAATTGGAAAGTGATAGTTTTCAATTTCACCAGATTTTGTATGCACCTGTATTGAAAGATCAGGGGCATATTGTTTTTCCGTTGTCCATCTGCCCATCCGTCCGTCTGTCTGTCAGCAAAGGTTAACCAAAAAATTTAACTTTGCCAATATCTCCAAGCCTATTAAAGATACAAGGCTCATATTTGGCATGATGATAGATCTCAATGATAGGCACCTGCTGGTACCTAAGTTAACGTCATGTGACAAGGTAAAAGTCATCTGTCAAGGTCTAATAACTCATAAACTCAACCAAAAAGCTTAACATTGTCCATATCTTCAAGCCAATCCAAGATACAAGGGTCAAATTTGGCATGATCAAAGATCTCAAAGTAATGTGACAGGGTCAAGGTCATCTGTCAAGGTCAAACTTCTTAAAATCATAACCAAAAAACCTCATTGTTCCGTTTATTCAAGTAAATTATAGATACCCTTTCTCATAATTGGCATGATGAAAGATCTCGGTGATGTACATCTGTAGGTATCAAGTTCAAGGTCATACTAAAAGAACAAGGTCATCTGTCAAGATCAACATTTTGAAAAAAAAATGTTACGGGGCATTTGTGTTTCACATTTTTTAACTAGATCTTTCTGCTGATACAAAATTCTTCAAGGTCATTGGTCAATGTTTTCAAGGTCATATTTATGGAAGCAAATCAAGTGTTTAAATGTGATTTTCATATCAGTGTTATGTTTATGGAGTAAGGTTTATTTTTGTTAAATCTGTCCTCCGTAGTTGACAGAAATAAGACTTTTGAGTAAGATTTATACTGGTTAAATCTGTTCATTGTAATTGACTGGAATATGACTTTTGTACTATATAGAATGCAGTTGACTGGAATAAGTCTTTTGTATTATACAGAATGCTGTTTATGATAATGGAGTAATGTTTATTTTTGTTAAATCTGTCCATTGTAGTTGACTAGTATATAGAGAATAGATGGTTGGTGACTTGAGATGGAAAAGTTTATTGGGCTCGGCTGTGGAATTAATCCGGTTCGCAGCCGAGCCCAATAAACTTTTCCATCTCAAGTCACCTATCATCTATTTTATTTATCCTGTTACAATTTTTCTTTAAAAGTATATTTCGTTATTTATCTACGAAAATTTAATCTGTAGCATGAAAATATTTAACAAAATAAAACTTGAGTAAAAAGTTCATACCTTAATGATTAAAAAGATATGAATCAGGTGATTTTCGCAATCTCAAAGTCAAACTTTTTTTTGGCGAAGTTTTGTTGTCATGCAACTAAAAGCAAATCTCGATTCAATGCCTTCCTTGCTCTTAATCAGAGGATGGACATAGATTGAGATCAGATGCAAAGCTACTATTTTCGAAATCCTCCTCGGTCGAATAATTCTGCGTTGAATCCATTCAGATATAAATGTTTTAAAATCCTGACACATTTTTCCAAGTTGTATGTAAACACCGAGATAGGTTTCATCACAATTTTATAGATTAGTCATCAGTCATGTACTAGGTCATCAATATAGTCGCGATTTGATTTTAAAAACATATGAGAATCGAGTGAAATATTTTTTATCAGAAATAGCCATTCAAATTCAAAAGAAAAAAATGTTAGAGAGGACTGTTTTCAGACCTAAAAGCTGTAAAAAGAAGATTTGGCAGGCCACGTGACCAAGTGACATGATAAAGCTGTCACGTGATCAAGTGACCTGATATCAACAAGTTTATCATACCCCCTTTTATCGGGCAATATTAAATGCTAGTGACAGGATAAAAGACTTTTGTATTATACAGAATGCTGTTTATGATAATGGAGTAAGCTTTATTTTTGTTAAATCTGTCCATTGTAGTTGACTAGTATAAGACCCTTGTATATACAGAATGCAGTTTATGATAATGAAGAAAGGTTTTAACTTGTTTAGTCTGTCCTTTGTAGTTGACTAGTATAAGACTTTTGTATATACAGAATGCCTTACAACAGTAAGGAAAAATGACATTTTACTAGATCAAATTGTATGACATTACTAAAATGTGGCCAATATCATATAAAATTAAGACTGGAAAGTGACAGAGTCTTCAATATTTTTTAGGTATATTGCTTGTACTAAAGACATTACAGTGGTAGCCAAAATGAAGGTCATAAAACAATATCAAGATCCAATTTAGAAGAGTTAATATTCCTACTTCCGTCACAACACACATCACATTATAGTCAAAACATTCATAAGGTAGTTTATAGTCTCTTCATTATTCAGTACAGTTGTACAATTTATAGTGAGGCGTCAAAGATCAATTTTACTTTGAAAATGATAGGCAATAACGGTTTCTCGATACTCACATAAACTTGCGGAACTATAGTATGTTCAATTTGATGAGAGCTTTCAAAAATTGTTTATGCTTTTGGCAAGACCTTTCAAGGCCATCAGTCCAGATTCAGGTCATTTTTCAAGGTCAAGTTTGTGATGAAATTGACCAAAGTTTCGAATAATAAGTTATAAAGTTGCTATACACTTTTTCTTGATAGTAAGCATTATCATGATTGTGAACTTTGAATCCTTTTGACCTTTTAGTTGCATAGGAATAGAGAGAACATGAAACACTGACTTGCATACCAACAAGCTGACTCCCATTTGTCTCCTTATAAGATTCTTGGGGTGAAAAAAAAAAAAACACAAGAAAACAAAGCTATACTCAAGAACCTGTCTGTCCATTTGAAAAAATACAGAATCATTGGATTTTAATTCAGTTAGTTAATGTTAGGGTTATGTTATGTTTCATGGGTTAGAACAAGTTAAATAAGTATGTTACAAGAAACTGAAAAGAAATGGGTAGACAGATTCTTTAAGTGCACTTTGAATAGATATCCATTCAACATCTTTTTTATAAATAAGATATACCGTATTGCTTAAAATTCAAACATGAGCTTGATCTACTTTATTTTATTAGAAAACCCCATTTCAGTTGATCAACAATACTTAAATTTGAACATCTCTGATAGGCTTATTCATAAATCAATGTAAACTTCAGGTTTATAATCATTGATATCATTGCTTATGGTAAATTAACCTAAAACCTAAAAAGGAGAAAAATCATAACAGACACAATTTGATAGATATCTTACTTCAGATAGTTGGTACTAAACAAATGATCCCTGTCCATATTGTAAATATGAGCTTTTATTAGGAGAAATAGTGTAAAATCAAGCATATGCTGTCACTACAAGTGATGAATACCCCCCCAAAACTTTTCCATGACACAGAAAAGCAATTATATAACATGATTCATCTTGTCAGATAATGTAAAACTTCTTGTCAGATAAGTGTCAGATAAGTTAACACTGGGCTTGTCAGATAAGTGTAAACCATCTTGTCATTAAAGTATAAACTATCTTGTCAGATAAGTGTAAACCAACTTGCCAGATGAGTTATCCATCTGGTCAGATAATTGTAAAACCATCATGTCAGAAAAGTGTAAACCATCTTGTCAGATTACTATCAACCATCTTGTCAGATTAGTATCAACCATCTTGTCAGAAAAGTGTAAACTATCTTATCAGATAAGTGTTACCCATCTTGTCAGATAAGTGTCAACCTATTAGAAAAGTGTAAACCATTTTAACAGATGTAAACCAATTTCTGTGATGATTTCAATCACTCTCAAGGTTAGATTACATCACACAGTGTTCTAACATTGTGTTACAAGCTATTTATTGAAGCTTATTTTAAAAGCAAAATAAACAGTAAAATTTGAACAGAAATGCTTAATTATGCTTTGACATGAAAAGAGTAGGGGATATTGTTTTTGACATATCTTTTTGTTAGTCTCTTTGTCTTGTAGTGGTGTAACAATAGTTCGAACTTTTGCTGTATTGTGATATTTTACTTTGCAATAACAATAGGTCAATATCATTTTTGCAAGTCAATAAATATCGCAATAGTTCCTCTGACTGTCAATAGTTTACAATAGTTTTTTAAGGTCAAGGTCATGTTATTCAAAGTCAAATAAGTTAAAAAAATCTAAAAATGTTAGGGGCAGAAGCATTTGTAGATTTAAATCACAAAAGGTTTAAAATTTGTGTTTTTCAACAAAGTTAATTGTAATTCAAATCATGAATAAATATTTTGTAAAGTTGTATCAGAAGATATGCTTCTATGCTTAGGTTACCCATAAAAATTGAACTGAAAGCAATTTCATGTTAATTATTCATGAAGTGCCTGATGAAAATGCACAGCACTCAAGGTTAAAGGTCAAAACTGAGTTGAAAAGTTGTGCATGTAATTGGATTTATTTTCAAAGGATTGTTTGTTATAATACCCCACTTCAAAGAAGAGGAGTTATAACTATTTGCACATCTTGGTCGGTTGATCAGTATGGTGGATCCTCCACAAATCCCTAGACCTTTTTAGCTCACCTGAGCATGAAGTGCTCAAGGTGAGCTATTGTGATCGAGCTGTGTCCGTCATCTGTTGTCAGGTCGTCCATCAACATCTTGTGTGTCCTCTAGAGGCCACACTTTTGTACCAAATGTCTTGAAACTTAGAATGTTTTTATTCATCAATCCTTGGTCAAGTTCCTAATTGGGTCAAGTGGGGTCAAAAATAGGGTCAAGGGGTCAAATCTTAGAAAAACCTTGCATGTACTCTAAAGTCCTCATTTTTGGCCCAAATGTCTTGAAATTTGGTCAGAATGTTTGTCTCCATGAAATCACGGTCAAGCTCAAAAATGGGTTAAGTGGGGTCAAAATGAGTTCAATGGGTCAAATTTAGGAAAATCCTTGTTTGGCCTGAGTAGAGGACATATATTTGTTTGATCATATTGTCTGAATGTTTGTCTTGAAATCAAAGATGAGTTTGAAAGAAGGTCAAAACTAGGACTACACTTCAAATCTTGAAATTCTTTAGTACTTTGGAGGCAACATGTTTGAGTCAAATGTCTTGAAATTAATTCAGAATGTTGGTCTACTTGATATTTTTTCTTTTCTTGAGCTCGTCATGAATTTCAGATAAGTAATTTTAACCATTTGCCACCTTTTTCAACTAAATACCTCAGGTGAGTGCTTATGGGCCAATGGCTCACTTGTTTGAAATGCCCCCAAAGCAAAAAAAGATCGGGGCATATTACTTTTTTGTTGTCTGTCAGTCTGTCTGTCTGCTTAAATCTTAACATTGCTAATACCTTCAAGCCTATTCAACATGCAAGACTCATAATTGGCATGATGATGGATCTAAATGATCTGCATCTGCTGGTACCAAAGTCAAGGTCATGTGACAAGATCAAGGTCATCTGTCAAGATCAAATAATTCAAAATCTTAACCAAAAAACTTAACATTGCCAATATCATCAAGCCTATTCAAGATGCAAGACACATATTTGGCATGATGATGGATCTAAATGATCTGCATCTGCTGGTACCAAAGTTGAGGTCAAGTGACAATGTCAAGGTCATCTGTCAAGGTCAAATAAATAAAAAACTTTACCAAAAAACCTTCACTGTTCTGTTTATTCAAGCCTTTTTTAGATACCCCTTTCTTATAACTGGCATGATGAAAAATCTCAGTGATGTACTCCTGTAGGTATTAAGGTCATGGTCATGCTGAAGGCCAAGATCATTTATCAAGGTCAACATTTTGAAGAAAAAAAAATGCTGTTACAGGGGCATTTGTGTTTCACAAAAATATCATGTGGGTTCTGACCTTATCTCAAATGGTATGCAAGCTTGAAGCATGAAATAACACTGGTAGATATATTGCAAAGAGAAGGGTAGTGCACATTAAACATAAATCAATTTATTATAATTTTTTAGTTAATTCTCTTTTTTATTTGACAAATAATAGGTCATTAACCAGCTTTTAGGGGGGGGCATTAATGTTTTACAAATCTTCTCTTGTTATTTTTGGTATGTCATACAACATTTTGCTACGGTATGTGATGTAAATTTCATGAAATTTAAAATTAAGAATTCTACACTTTCCTTTTGACCTGAGTATATTTTACTGTTAAAATATCTAAAACTGCACCATTAAATCTCTCATTTACCATGTGATTGATTATTTCTCTGATGTCTGGGATGGGAATGTTGTTGAATAAAAAATCATGGCCGAAGGCCGCTGGGGTTATTGTAATGGCATTGTGTCTGACTTGTGTCTGTTTGTCTGTGCGTCTGGTTGTACATTTTTTCTTTAAAAATCCTCTCCTCAGAAACTACTGGATGAATTCAACCAAACTTCACAGGAATGATCCTTGGGTGACACTCTTTCAAAGTTGTTCAAGAAATTTTGATCCAAGAAAAACATGGATTTAATGGGCGTGGCTAATTTCCAAATATGGTAAGAAGTGAGTTTTCCCAGATTCTAACTGATGGATACCAATTAAATTTTACATGAATGATCCTTGGGTGACCCTTTATCAGTCTACAAAAAATTATTGTAATTGGATGTAAAAAAATACGTATTTTATGGGCGGCGGTCATTTTTCTATATGTTATATAGTGGAAACTTTGAAAATCATTTTCTCAGAATTTAAGTGATGGATATCAACCAAATTTCACTGCAATGATTCTTGCATGATCCTTTATCAGTCTACCAAAAATTATTTTGATCAAATGAAAAATATGTATTTTATGGGCAGAGGTAATTTCTCAATATGTTATATAGTTGAAACTTTGAAAATCATTTTCTCAGAATGTAAATGATGGATGTCAATCAAACTTTGTTGGTATGATCCTTGGGTGACCCATTATCATGCAGCCAAAAATTATTGTCATTGGTTGGAAAATATGTCTTTTATGGGCGGAGGTCATTATTCTATATGTTACATAGTGGAAACTTTGAAAATAATTTTCAACATCAGTAGAACCCAAAATATCTGAAAATCTAGTCAAAACTTTCATTTGCTATTACAAGAATTTCAAGCCTTTGGAGCGACTCAAGCCATTCATGGCTTTCTAGTTCCTTTGATTTGACTTTGTAATAATTATGTGAGGTCATTTTTGTAAGATTATTGAAATTAATGTGATTTTCAAAATATTCTACGTGGATTTTATTTTTAATTTGTGGTTACTGTGTAAAAATATAAATCTGCGCTAATAGTATTTATGTGTTGCAACTGAAGTTAACATGTAATTAGTAAGGTTTAAAATAACTTATTTTTTGTGTATGCTGACTATTTAAAATTCCTGTCTTTATATGGTCTTTGAAAGTAAAATGATTTAGATGTTATTTAACATGGATTTGAATTTATGCTATGGAAAATTTATGTCTGTCTTAATAGCACATGTGTTGTCATTTAAGTTAAAAGTTAATGTGATCCATAGGAGATTTTACATGAATTATACCATTATGCTGATAACATAAAATTTATGTCTTTCCAGATTGTAGGTGAATCAATTTACATTAAATTTTTGGTGTATGATTAATATTAAGTTTTTGAAATCATATATGTTTTTTTTAAGAAATTTAGACTAAAGAATCAGAAGGAAGCAGTCTAATCCTTTATCCCTATTGGTCTGCTTAACTTTCCACCAAATGCAAAACATGTAATTGCTTATCACATGTTCTAAGAAAAAAAATAATTATTTGATTGTGTATATAGGTTGTCTTGAATATAATCCATGATTATTGGCCTAGCAAGGCAGAGCATAAGTAACTGGTTGTTGCACTGAAGGTAAGGTAAATCAGCTTTTTTTTAAAGAACAAATTACTTTTATAAATAGTTGATGTATAAATAAAGACCTTAAATCAGAGAAAGATTACCAAACCCTCGTAACTTCAGAAGTTATGATACATTGGTAACCAAACAATGTAATGTGTTCTTTTGGTTTAAGGATATAAATTTTTGCATGTGTTAACAACTTACTTTTGAAAGAATTCAAAGTATGGAAAAGAAAACTGGCCAAATTATGTCACGGCTAAGCCAGGACCTAGCTGTTGAATAATAATGCAGAAAATCTGATTATACTGGTAAAGCATTGTTTGTAAAATTGCACAAAGATTATTTCATAATGTGCAACAAGAACCTTGTTGCTGCAGTGTATAAATTATTGCTAATGACCTGTTTCTATTATTCTTATTGCTATGATACTCAAAGACTGAGTTTAAACCATGTGAGGATTCAGTGGTGGGGACCTGAGGGGTTGGACCCATTGAATTTCTGCAAAAATATACTTATCACATTGAAATCTAGAAATTGAAGTATCAATTGGACAATATGCAAGCAGAGGATCATAGCAACTAAATTTGGTCAAGTTGTAGTTACAACATTTTATCATTCACTGGGATTATAGGAAATCTAGAAGTTTTTGGTTGGAACCAAATTGACCCACACAAGGAAGGGAACATTTGCATTAGACATAGGTTGATCACAAAATATCATTTGAGCAGTTTGTGCTCAGATGAACAAAAAATTGACTCTAAAAGTCAATTTATAAATTTTTAACAGACACTTTGGTATCGAAAATTCTTCAAATGTTGAGTGTTTTTAGCCTTATATAGCACTTGGATTCAGAAATGTAGCTAGTCAGGCAAAATAGACAATCTGGTTTGTGCAAAAAGTATTTATCCTAGTCAGTATGCTTAGTATTTGCAGGCTAATCAGGATTTAAACTTTTTGCTTTTTTTATATATCTGCATTCCTATTGAATGATCTTTAAAAATTGACCTCTTGTTGACCTTCACTCCTTTTTTAAATATCAATTTTTTAGAGTACCCAGCTTGTCCTTATTTGCATAACCAGTTACATAGAGAATGGCGAATAATATGTAAGTATCTAAAAATATCAATGTTGTCTGGTTGCGGTTGGGAGAATTTACCATGATGAGGCTGTGCCGAGTCATGATTATTTTTGCAGCTGAGACCAGTTAACATTGAAATTTTAAGACACTTACATTCTATTCTATTTACCATGCAATCATTTAAGCTGTTGATTAAAATAATTCTTAAAAATCAAAGAAATTCAGGTGAAAGTGTATACAAATTATTTCTAAAATAGACTGCCTGATATTATGTTATATTATTCTGTCAGGTGATATCAGGTCAAAACAGGCTTGACTGCATGATAAAAATTTGTAACCGTTTACAACAATATATCTCTCCATGATAATTATACCATATTTCCTCTTATGCTAGCCTAAAAGTACCCCCTCCCCCCAATTTACAGAAGCAAACAAATACGAAATTATCTACATTTTAAGAATTCTTGATTTGATTTGATTTGAATTGGGGTATTACGTCGCTTTCAACGATCTTTCAGTTATATCGCGACGACTGGAGCACCTAACGATGGATTCCTGGTATTTCTCACACCAGTACTACCACCACATCCCTTTCCCAGCCTCCAGTTGCTATTCCACATAGGTTTACGATTATCTACCCATTGGTGGAAGACAAATGTCCGGAAGAGTTCTGGAAATTGTTTTCTTATCTTAAGTTTATTTTCTCTAAACAATCATTTTAATGGTTGTTTACAGAAAATTAACCCCAAACCTAAGGAGAAAATGTAAATAGACATCATACTTAACATTCATTTTGACTTTGAAAGATGGTTCTAAACAAAATCTCCCTACCTATGTTTTGTAAATCTCTTAAAAGCATTAATAAGAGGAAATTCAGTACACAACAAAACCCCCAATGTGGGTACCGAAACTCAGCTGTCAGGTGCTGGGTAGGACATAAAAGTTAAGTAAAAAAGGGGCATCATTTATATATCACATTAAGAGTGATCAACTGATATTTTAAGTTACATTTTTGATAATGAAAATAAATTCCAAATTTCTAGTGAATGCAGTTAGTATTAGCAGGATTATACCAATTTATCACATTTTCCCCTCAAATCAGTTGAAAAAGGCGGTATATTTTGTTAAATATTTGCATTAAAGCCCCTGTCTGTGCTCCTTAACATTTCCGAAAAGTAAGACAATGATCTTAGACGACTATGTACACAAAAACTAGACTTTTACTACAAAGATAAGCCTGAATTTGTTATTCCAATATGCGGTAATTCAAATGATAATGGCCAGAAGATCTAAATATAAGCCTAACTTAAAGAATATTTATGACCCGCAACTTTTCACACTCTAGTTTGAATACTGCTCCTGCACATGGGCGTATTTCAGTGTGCCATTATCTCATTTTGGTTTCCCTGTATCAAAACATCAGGGGCATATTGTTTACCATTGTCGGACTGTCCATCCATCTGTCTGTCTGCAAAACTTAATATAAAAAACTTAACACGGCCAATATCTTCAAGCATATTCAAGATGCAAGGCTCATATTTGGCATGATGATAAACCTATATGATCTGCATCTACTGATACCAAAAGGAAGGTCACATGATAAGGTCAAGGTTTTCTGTCAAGGTCAAATAACTCAAAAACTTAACCCAAAAACTAAACATTGCCAATATCTTCAAGCCTATTAAGGATACAAGGCTCATATTTGGTATGATGATAGATCTCAATGATACACATCTGCTGTAAGCAAAGACAAGGTCATGTATCAAAGTCCATGTCATCTGTCAACGTCAAAAATCTTAAAAATATAACCCAAAAACTTTCATTTTTCAGTCTATTCCAGCATATTATAGATACCCTTTCTCATAATTGACATGAAGAAAGATCTCAGTGATGTATAACTGTAGGTATCAAGGTCAAGGTCATCTATCAAGGACAACACTTTGAAAAAAATGCTGTTTTGGGAGCATCTGTGTTTCACAAACACATCTCATATTTTATTCAATACAGCAGAAAATATGTTTCATACAAAAGCGGCCATTTGTAGATTGATTTGTATTTTTATGTAACTCGCCTTTCATAAGACTAAATCAAGAACAAATATTCAAAGAATATTCACGAAATATCAAATTTTTTATACCCCCGTATCGAGAGACCGGGGGCATATTGTTTTACTCATGTCCGTCTGTCTGTCTGTCTGTTTGTCTGTCTGTCTGTCTGTCCGTCCGTCTGTCGGTCCATCTGTCTGTCCGAAAACTTAACCCGAAAACTTAACCTTTGCCTTTTCTCCAAAAGTATTTGACATACAAAGCTGTACACCAAAGTCAAGGTCATGTGACAAGGTCAAGGTCATCTGTCAAAGTCGTCAAGGTCATGTGACAAGGTCAAGGTCATCTGTCAAGGTCAAACTTAAAAAAAAGTTGTTATGGGGGCATTCGTGTTTCACAAACACATCTTGTTTTTACTCTAAATCCAGACTGGGGCTTAAAGATTTATTTCCCTTGATTGATACCTTGCTCATGTAATAATGAATACATGTTGCCAGTTGCCAGTGAATTCCTTTAGTATAACTAGATTTGTAAAAATGTCAACTTTTTACACAACCTTGACCAGACATAGATCTCGATGCGAAGGCTATAGTAATACCTCTTGAAAATAGTCAAGCTTTTAATGTAGTGATGCTGCCTTATTAGGGAATATAATGATGATTAAACAAGCATCTCTGATTCTCTATATTCATTTATCTTATAACTATACAAATATCCATGTGATAACATCTCGTATGATATTTTTTATGATATCACATAGTTATTTTTAGAACAATAAAATGGGGTTATTTTTAGAAACTTGCATTTCAGTTAAAAGCATCTCTGATTCTATATTTTCATATATCAAATATTTTCTATGTAGGAATCCTGAGAGATGCTTGTAAAAATATCATTACTATCAAAATACAGCAACTTCATTACCTTGCTTGTATTTATCATAGAACTAGAAAGATATATTTTATGCAAGTTATTATAATTCAAAATCCAAGTGCCTATGTCTATCGTCACTCTTATAATTGTTTCATACACTCCCTTTCTTTCACTTTTCACATCTCACTCACAACTCACTCACTCCCAACCCAAAACAGTCCCATCCCATTCCCCACCCCACCCATCCACCCACCCACCCCAAACAAACCCAACCCAACCCTGCCTCCCTCTTTCTATCTCTTCTTTTTCCTCTCTCTGGTAGGGCATCATTTGGCTCATATGTCTTCTTTAAATCATGCAAGCCTAAAAGAATGTGTGTACCCTTTAATAATGTGGCCTATAGTCTAAATGTTCCTGGACTTGGTTCATTATTAACATTAATTAATGTTTAATAAAAATGAAATTTTCCATGTAATGTAGTTTACACTGATTGCAAATTTAAAACTTTTTTGTTCTGATCAATGATATTTTGTAAATAATCAAGTTTTAATTGGGGGAGAAAATAGTTTCAATAAGCACATGGTATACATCTTGTATATCCAAAATGCATTCATATATAAAAGCATTTTTTCAACTTTATCTGATGAAAACCATAGAATTATCAATTGGTTAAAGTTTTATTCAATAATTGTGTTCTTAACCCTCATGCGGAACCCGAAATATTCCTGTTTTGACAGGAGGTATAGACAAAGAACAGCCAGGACCTATGTGCAGCCTGATATTAGTCAACACCATCTGTCTATCCCTTTTCAAGGTAGAGTTGCTAATGAATTTAATCTTCAAAAAGAAATATTAACTACACTCTTGGATTCTAGGGCTTTCAGTATTGTTGATATGAGTGCACTTTTGAAAGAGGATTTTAATTCAGCGTGACAAGGGTTGAAACAGTATTAAGGTATTTTGGATTCTTTTGAAAATACCAATAAAGGTAGTTTTTCAATAAGTCAGGATAAACAGCTGTCAAAATTACAAATTTCCAAGTTATAATAGTTTGATTTAGAATTCATAAATTCAAAATTGATTGAAAGACTCAGGAAAAATGAAATACTGATCAGAAGACATTAAGAATTTTGTTCAAGGAAAAGAAGATGAATTCCTTAAAACAAAATCATGTTTAATGACATCAAAATGCACTCTACCCCCCCCCCCCCCCCCCCAAAAACAAAAAAAAAACAAAAACAAAAAAATACAAGATAAGACACCAAAATTGTTTCAGCAAGTTAAGCAGATTAGTTTGTTAAAATAACATGATGTTCCGTGACATCAAAATGCACCTTGCACAAAAAAGCAAACAAACAAAAAATGACCAAAAGACTTGGAATTCTTGTGGCTAGACAAAAATTTTGAAGAAAAGGAAATTTTTAGATGAAATGATGTTCAATAACATCAAAAAATCAAAAACATAAAAGGGCATGACCAACATATGGTTATGAAAGTATAAATCAAAAAAAGTGTACATGTGTTTATGATTTATGTCCATGTGTAAAGTGAAAAGCACACATTATGTTTAACATGCATACAATTTACAGAGCACTTGTTTTATTCGTTCTGGCACACATTATTTTAGGTTTGTATGACTTTGTTCAGGCATTAACAACCTAAGGACAGTCTTTCACACTTTATCTCTATCACAAACTCAAATTTTATCCCTCTCTCAAATTTATATCATCAGTGGGTGACCAAAATGTCATAAATACAAATGTGACCCGTCACACTAAAAAAGGACCATGTGGGAACTTCTTAAAATAAATATTTGAAAAAGAGATTGGTTCTAGAACAGGCCAACCAAAGGTCATATTTCAAAAATTCTCAGGTAGGTAGATTGATTATTCTAAATTCAGAAAATGAATAAAGTGCAACAAGTTTCGAGCCCAGTCAGTCTGTGCAATCTGCTCAGTCTGACAAGGGTTGATACTCTACGCACTTCCCAGATGGTCCTTTTTTCTTGACGGGTCACATATTATTCAAGCTTGATTTATGACATTTTGGTTACCTATCAACGATATTGAAATATACAGTTAGGTTGTTGGTAAAAGAAGAAAAACAATGCCACTCAAATCTTTAGTCTTAATGATACCAACCCTTGTTAGTTAAGCAGCATATTTGAATTTGTTTTTTTTTTCCCAGAAATTTTGAGAATTTACAGAATATCCATTTTCAAAAGCAAGAAATATCATTTCTGCATTGTAATGCAATAATGATTTTCTCATGTAAGTTAATATATTTTTCATTTCATACTCCTTAGAATTATAACAATATTTCTTTCATCTATTGAATTGCTTTTTGAGTCTTCATTGGAACAATTAATGAATTTCAAATAAAAGACTTTGTGATTATTTGTGAGAAAGTATATTGCATTATTATTGCATTATATAAGCTTTTTTTTTTTTAATTTTTTTTGTCTTTTAATATGATGATGAGAGGGGACTTTGGTTCAAAATTGAACTTAGTGACCTTGTGGTGGTGGTGTCATCACTGGCTCTAAAAGAGAAAACAGAAAGAAACTTGTTAAGGTAACAAATTAAGTATAGTCCAAGTTTTTTCACTCATATTTGCATTATAATAATAATAATAATAATAATAATAATATGTATTATTTACATTTTACAACATTTTAGTGCTGTTTTAAGTATTGCGTTTTTAAAGTCGCTCAGTATATTTCAAACTTTCGCTTAAACTAGAAATGTGACACAAACACAGATGCCCTGCAAACTTTTGATTTTTATATGCCACCAAAGGTGGATGTATATTGGTTTCATCTTCTCATCATATATGTATGCATCTGTCCATACATCCAAACTTTCTTATTTTATGAATGCCACTTCTTTCTCATTTATAGACCAAATTGCATTAAATTTTCACACATTTTTTTAGTCACCTGACCTTACTTCTGTTATTTAGTGAAATTCTTCTAAGTCATAGAAAAAGGGGTGTTCATGCCAAATTTCTTGTTAAAGCAACTCCTCCTTCATTTATGGACTGATTTGCATGAAACTATGAAAAAAATGTTCCTTGTCACCTAGCCATGTGCATAATCAGAGGTAGAAATAAGCACTCGCAAAATGCGATTTAGAATGAAAGATTGGAAGTTTCAAGTACCAACCACTTGTGGTTTTATGAGTGTTGAGAAGATCAGCAAAATTGTTTTAATTTAAATTCAAATGGCTAAAAATTATGCAACACGTTAGTAAGAAGCTTGAATTACTTCATAACTTAAATTATCAAGCATTTCTTTAAGTGAAATAAGCATTCGGCAAAACTCAGCAGATTTCATAAACACAGCATGTTTTTTATTAGAACTTAAAGTTTGAATTGAAGTATCCAATGAAAGAAAACATGTGTTACTTTGTCTGGTTTCCCCGGAAAAAAAACCAAAACAAATGGAGAAGCAGTAAATTATTACCTGTGTGCATTACATTTATTTTAGGGTATATAATATTTCAAATGTAAACAAGGTAATCAATCTTTCGTCATTGTAATTAAATAAACTAATAAGAAGAAAATATGGAGCTGAGGGGGTACAAGTAATTTTTAACAAGAGCTGTTGGAGGATAGCGAAGCTTGACAATTCCTAGTGCTGGATGGTAACAGCAAATCAATGTCGACATTGGAAATTTCGATTAAATGAAAGTCAAAAGTATAAAATCTTTGTCTAGAGGCTGATATTATGGTCTCAGAAGCATGTGCAAAGTTTCCAAGGAATAGCTAAGGTAGAAATAGGTGTGCAAAGTTTCAAGCAAAGCTTATGTAGAAATAGAGATATAACTGATATACAACATTGGCATGTAAAAACTTTTAACTAAGAATTTCTATACCCAAAAAGGGTAGAAATTCCATTAAATTCAATATCTGAGTAATGATTCTTTGTCTAGATGCTGATATTATGGTCAAAGAAGCATGTGCAAAGTTTCAAAGCAATACCTCCAGTAGAAACAGAGATTTTAAACATTTGCACGTAAAAACTCAAACAAAGCATTAAGCCGATGCCAAGCCTGGGTGACCGGAATAGTACCTCTATTCTAGGAATAGTGGAGCCAAAAAAATTATGCCACAGTTACTTGGATGAGATCCACTGGACCAATAAAATTCAGTAGAGTGGTTTAGAGCTATTTTAGCCCTTTTGTTTCTCTGTTGTCTTCTTAGACTATTTTGAATTCAGATTAGTCGAAGTCGAAATTGTAAGGTAATGGGTGAAATGATTTTTTTTCTGACAATTTGAGCTTATTAAGTGTGACTTTTTTAAAGTGATTTATAAATAGTCTTCTTTCATGAAATTTTACACCTACACCTTTTTCGCGCTGAGCCATTGACACAGAAGATTGGGCAACCAAATGTGTAGCCTCTGTAAAGAAAGTTATTATCAGTATTATTATTATTATAAAAACCCCAAAAAATATTAAACCAAAAAAATAATTTACCTTGTTTTATTCAGCTCCAAAGCTGTGTCGAGCTGTCGTCTTGCTGAACTGAAACAATATGTAAAAGAAGAAATGACTATTTTTTGGTTTCATGGATATATGAAACAAGAGACAGACTTTAAACTGTTTCATTAAACCAAAAATACTGAGTATTTTTTACAAAAGATGAACATGTACTTTGTTACATACAAACTGAAAGAGATTATTACTTATGTTTTCAATAACTTAAGTTCAAATAAAGGGGAATCAGCACCAAACAGTGCCTACAATATATTTGAAAGGGATACAAATTTTAGTCAAACAATTAAATGTTTTATTTATTGAATTACAGTCATTATTTGCTTTCAATGTTTCAATTTTCTTATTTAGGGATTGAATGAGAATTTGAACAGACACCAATGATCCAAAACAAAAGTTCAGAGGTATATCGTTGATTTTCTACTAAAACCTCGTAACTACAGCTTTAAACAAGCTGCAGTTATGAGATTTTTACAGAACACAGACAATATGTAAAATTGGAAATCATAATTTAACCTACCTAATAAGTTCCTCTACTCTTTCAGCCTAGAAATAAAAAAAAAGAAAATATAAGCATACATGAACACACTTGAATTTGCTGCTGTCAACAAAAATCAATTTAATTTGGAAATGAAATACCCCTTCTTTGCTGTAGCTCTGATGAGTATTAACAAGATACATTCTTGTAACACTAATGCCCTAGTAACTTCTTTATCTTTAGAAGTTGACCTTGATAATTGGATTTGACCCAATGCCTAGATGACCTTAAAAATATGGATCTGTTGGCTTTGATTTTATTAGCTGAGAATGAAGCAAAAGAGCCTAAGAAAAAGAGAAATGGATGTGATTGAACTTTGAAATATATCCTGTTTTGGGTGAATACAACACAGAATTCCAGAATCTGCATCCAGATGAGGCAGTTTTCTTCCTTTACATGTTTGTTTGTTTGAATGTGTTTTACGCCGCTTTCAACAATTTCGAAGTTATATCGCAGCGGCCGGAGCACCTAACAATGGATTCCTGGTATATCTTTCACCTGTACTTCCATTACACCCATTCCTAGCCTCCGACTGCTATCTCACATAGGTTTAAGATTATCTACCAATTGGTGAGAGACAAACGTCGGAAAGGATATTTACTGCCACCGGGTATGGAACTCACACTTTCCATCCATTATATGTGAATGTCAATCAAAAGCTACAATTTACAAAATATACACTGTTTGGTGTTAATGGTCATGGCAAATAGGATCTTAATGAAATCTTTTTAACACAGCAACTTTATTTATGGACACATTTTCATGAATCTTTTCCCCCCTCACCAGAACACTGGATGCTTGCCATTAATCTCTCTGTAGATAATTAAAGACTGATCTAGTGATATAATCATCTCAATAATCCACCAAAAAAAATTAAAGTAAAGCAGGTAAACATCCTACCCTTATCCTTTTTGCTTGTTCTAGGGAATGATAAACCTCTGAAAAAAAGAACAATATGCAAAATTGATTGGAGAAACACTTATGCCCTCTCAGATAGCAAAGTCAAGATCATCAGTCAAGGTTACTAACCGCCAGGTTAGTAACCTGGTCTGATTACCTTGACTTTGCTATCTGATCAAATGCTGGGTTTTGATTAGATGTATCTTACATACTATTCAATTTTGTATTTTTTTTTTCATTTTTTATTTTTTAATTGGTTTGATTAAACTCTTTTCAAAAATTTTCAATCATATCAAAACAGCTTGAGCACCTGACAATGCATTCCTGGAATTTCAAATAGACCTATACAGGACTTTGAAATTAATAGGCACTCAAAAGGTGACCAACATAGAATATATAGAATAAATGCGATATGTGGACTGTGTCAAAAGATGAATGCCTCCGTCCACTCCCATTTTTTATGATTTGGGCACTGGTGAATAATCAAAACATCGTAACTACAATAAGCTGTAGTTTTGATGTTATGATTATTCATCAACAATATTTTTTTAACAGATGATTATTTCTTTTACGCACTTGCGTAAAGTGCGTAATGGGTGTTTCGCCCTTGTTTCATGCAACAGTACTACGACAACATCCTTTCCTATCCTCAAGCTGTAAACAATGGTATGTACAAATGGGGGAGGGGGGAGCCAGTCTCAAATCTGTATTTCTTATTGAAACCCTTTGTTGTGGGTACTCATTTGAAACATCTTGATGGGGCAATTCCAATGGGCTTCAACAATAAAGAATTTGAACAATTATTATTTAAATAATTTAATTTGAAAGCCAAAAAGCCCCCTCTATCTGTAGCTCTTAAGTTAACGATTATTCATCCCATTGGTGGGAGACATATTCCAGGATGTGTGCTGCTGCTGGGGATCAAATCAACTGAGATCTATTGCAATACCACCATGCTGATTATGAGCATTGTATCTTGAATAAGCTTGAAATAATAGACAGACATAGGTTTTGAGTTAATTTTTGGGCAAACAGACAGACAGAGGGAGACGGATAATGACAGAAATTTTACTAATGATTTATCAACAGGGGTAGGAAATGCTTAAAAAAGGGGAGTTTTTTAACATCTAGAACTGCTTCAGCAGCTGAATTGCTCCACAGGCCCGATGTGTGTTTGATGTAAATAAGTAAATTTAAGCTGAAATTGTTCTGCAAAAATTAAAATGTAAAATATATGGAAATGAAATATAGAAAATTGACTTGTGTTTGTTAGAATACATTTTTTTCATCCAAGCACAATAATTTTGCGCAGTCTGATAATGGGTCTCAAAATGAGCATTCCAGTAGAATTTGGTTGATATCCGTTGATTATAGGTTCTGAGAAAATGATTTTCAAATTTTCCACTATATAACATAAAGAGAATAGACCACCGCTCATAATAGACTTATTAGTTCCTCTGGCCGAAGGCCACTGGGGCTATTGTCATGGTGCTGTGTCCGTCATGTGTCCGCCCGTGTGTTCTGTGCGTCAGGTTGTAAACTTTCTTTAAAAATCTTTTCAGAAACTACTGCATAAATTTCAACCAAACTTCACAGGAATGATCCTTGGGTGACCCTCTTTCAAAGTTGGTCAAGAAATTTTGATCCAATGAAAAAACATGTATTAAATGGGCTTGGCTTATTTCCAAATATGGTAAAAAGTAAGTTTTCTCTGATTCAAAAAAATAGATATCAATTAAATTTTACATGAATGATCCTTGGGTGACCCTTTATCAGTCTATGAAAAATATTGTGATCGGATGAAAATATGTATTTTATGAGCAAAGGTCATTTTTCTAAATGATAAATAGTGGAAATATTGAACATCATTTTCTTAGAATGTAACAGATGGGTATTAACTAAATTTCACTACCTTTATACTTGAGTGACCCTTTATCAGATGAAAAATATGTACAGTAAAACCCCTCTATTAAGACCACTTTGAGTACTTTTTATATGCCGCCGGAGGTGGACATATATTGGCGTCATCTTCTCCGTCTGTCAGTCCATCCGTTCATCCGTCCATCCATACATTCATCTGTCCGTCCATCCGTTGGTCCTTCCGTCTGTCCACTTTTCTTGTCAACGCAACTCCTCCTAAGTTTCTGGCTGGATCTTCTTGAAACTTGGTCAATATTATCACCTCAATTGGTAGATGTGCATGAAGGAAGGATTTTATAATTTGTTGATTTTTGCCTGAGTTATGCCCCTTAAAAACTTAGTCTCTGGGGCTTATTGCCTCAGTTATGCCCCCTTAAAATTTAGTCTCTGGGGCTTATTGAAATTGCAGCCTTGTGAATGCAACTCTTCCTAAGTTTCTGGCTGGACCTAATCTAAATGAAACTTGGTGGATGTTATAACCGAAATTGGTAGATGAGCATGAAGTAAGGATTTTATGGTTCATTAATTTTACCCTAAATTATGCCCCCTTAAAACTTAGTATCTGGGGCTTATTGAAATTGAAGCCTTTTGAACAAAACTCCTCCTTACTTTTTGTCTTTATTTAAATGAAACTTGGTCAATGTCATCACCATAATTTGTAGATGGACATGGATCAAGGATTTTATGGCTCATTTATTTCTCTGAATTATTACCCTTTTAAACTTAGTGCCTGGGGCTTATTGAAATTGCAACCTTGTGAAGGCAACCCCTCCTAACTTTTTGTCTTGATTTAAATGAAACTTGGTCATTTTGAATTTGGTTCTGTCAAAATAAGTAGTGTCTACAATTATTTTCGTGAAACAGCAGCAAAGTGGCGGCGTATTTTGTGACTATGGCACTCTTGTTGAAAGTGGTCTTAATAGTGGGGTGGTCTTAATTCTGAGGTTTTGTCAGATGCGTTCAAACATCCTAAATTATTATTGCTTATAGAAGACTATGTAATTCAGTTTATTTTATAATGATTTAAGCTTTATTGTGTATTTTACATTACGTCAGTTAAATCTATAAGATAGCATTTACATGTAAAACTTTTGTTGTTGTTGTTGTTATTGTTTCAAGCCAATCCAAATTGTTGATTTCCAAAAGGGAGAAATTTATTCTTTGAAATTGCGCATTTCAATGATACAAATCTTCTTCGAATCGAGAGTATAAATTAAGTTAAATTTGTTGGCTTATGCCAAAAACTAGGACAAAAGCCCAATTATAGAAGAGACTTTTCTGCTGCAAAAATTGTCTTAAACTGTTTGTTTTGCTTTCGATTGATAACTGAGGACCTATTTTTCCCATCACCAAAACTCTCGGTGAGTAGGCATGGTGACATTGCTTACTTTGCAAAGTTATTCTTTCAATATAGCTCTTTTCTCCGTTTGTTTATTTGATCTGATTTGAAAACCTACCTCAGATTAATTTTATGAAAATTAGGCCAATTTTTGTCGAACTGTAAATGTAGCCCATACATTTAGTAAAATCCTAAAAACGAAACCTATCAATCATAAGCAAATTTACAATCGGTCTGCAGATTGCCGAAAACGAATTCCTGTATGTTTCCCGAATTAGTATTACCTTCGGTTTCTTTACTTCAGTTAACCAGGTAACAAACATCTTTCATTTATGGACCATTGCAGTGTATCAAAACAATTGACCACTTAAAGTTGTTTGGTTGAAAATAACACCAAAACACAATAGAGGTTTAATCACGATATCGAAATACCGATAATCCATTGATGATCCATTCCTATCCAATTAGTGTCGTACTTACTAAGCGTGAAATTCAGATGGTCAACCCGAAGGTGTGAAGTTACTGGTCTTTTTAGCGAGGTTCATAATAGTGTATTATATGGTGTATGTACTGAAATAAGTGGTCGTAATTCTGAATAGTGGGGTGCTCGCATTAGAGGGGTTCGCGACAATTAAAATAAAGAAAAAATAATTCCGTTCTGTGGAAAATCGTTCGTTTAGCAGGTGCCTTTTTCTCCGGGGTGGTCGGAAGGAGGGATTTTACTGTATTTTGTTGCAGAGGATATATTTCTATATGTTATATAGTGAAATTTTTGAAAATCATTTTCTCAGAATGTAACAGATTGGTATCAACTAAATATACATGAGTGACCCTTTATCAGTCTACCAAAAATTATTGTGATCAGATGAAAAATATGTATTTTATGTTATATAGTGGAAACTTTGAAAATCATTTTCTCAGAATTTAATTGATGGATATCAACCAAATTTCACTGGAATGATTCTTGAGTGACCCTTTATCAGTCTACCAAAAGTTATTGTGATCGGATATAACAATATGTATTTTATGGGCAGAGGTCATTTCTCTATATGTTATATAGAGGAAACTTTGAAAATCATTTTCTCAGAATGTAATTTATGGATATCAATCAAACTTAATTGGTATGATTCTTGGGTGACTCATTATCATGCAGCCAAGAATTAATGTGATTGGATGAAAAATATGTCTTTCATGGTCATTTCTCTATTTTTTATAAAGTGAAAACTTTAAAAATCATTTTCAAAATTAGTAGAACCCATAATATATAAAAATCTAGTCAAATCTTTGATTTGCTATTATTTGAATTTCAAGCCTGTGGAGCAACTCAAGCCATTCATTTAAAAAGTTTCATAAAGATTGTGCCATATTTATGGCCTATAGAGTGTAAATAAGAAAATCTTCATCAGTTCATCCTTGTGAACTGGCCATCATTCTCACTCAGTTTCATAGAGATCGGGCCAAACTTGGAAAATAGGAAAGATCCCTGTGATTTCACAGGAAAAGCAGCCTTGATGAAGATTTTCTTGATTACACTAAAGGCCATGAATGTGGCCCACTCCCTATAGATGAAACTTTGCCAAATTGGCTGTCTGGTCACGAGACTTAACCCTTTTGGAATTCGGAAGGATCCTTTTGATATCACAGAAAAATTGAGCCTTAATGACAGTTTTCTTGTTTACACTCTAGAAGCCACAATTCTGGTACAAACTTCAAAGAATTGTCAGAATGTATATCTAGTCAAAAGGATAATCTCTTTGAAAAATGTATTTTCCTATGAGAAACTACAGGAAAAGGGGCCTTTATTCTCTTTATCCACTCTATGGGTTATTTTCTCAGTATTTCAATATGTTTGTCTTGTCAAAGCATGAATCCCTTCATGAAACTTGTTTAAAAAAGGTTAGAAACTTTTGCAGCAATCATAGAATAATGTCTTTCTTTGAAAAATTTAATGGTTATTTAATGATC
The DNA here is from genome assembly GCA_948146395.1 of Fragum whitleyi. NCBI lineage: Eukaryota > Metazoa > Mollusca > Bivalvia > Cardiida > Cardiidae > Fragum > Fragum whitleyi. The sequence continues at coordinate 13,254,019 of OX411558.1, forward strand.
TTTAAAAAATTTATTTTTTTCTAAGGAAAGAGTCAAAGATACAAGGGTGAGCGATATAGGACCATCACATTCCTCTCATTTTGTAGACTGAGGAGAAGATTTTTAGAGAAAAAGTTTATAACCTGACGCATGGACATACTGATGCACAGACATATGAACAGACGGATGCACAACGGACACAGTGCCAAGACGATAGCCCAAGTGACCTTTAGCTAGTGGAGCTAAAAACGAGTTTAGAGTTATCTTTCTTTTTATATTTTACTTTAAAGATGTTTGTCATGTGTTGTCATCTAATCCATCAGACCCTCCTTCTATCCTTTGATCCCTAACAGCGGCACTCATCCTTTCCGACTATTTGTCTACCACCAATGGGTTGATAAGCACAGACCTATGTGTGATAGCAGCTGGAGGGTAGGAAAGATAGCAGCTGGAGGGTAGGAAAGAATGTAATGGTAGTACTATTGTGAGAAATACCAGGAGTCCAGTGTTAGGTGCTCCAGCCTCCGCAACATGACTGAAATAATTTTGAAAGCTGTGTAAACCTCATTTAATAAATCAATCGATCCTCCTTCTATCCATCTATCCAACTGTACTTCAGGAATATAAATGAAACTCCTCCTTTAGACAGATTTGGTTGAAATTTTCACATGTTTCCGGTCAACTGTCTCTACCCCCTAAGAACTGTTACAACAGACAAATACCTCTGCATGAAAACATGTTAAGGATTTGCAATGAACACTGTTAAGGCCTCTGCTGATTTGTTTAAATACATGTATGTTTCGACATTATTTGTACAACCAGAAGCCATGTTAGACTCTTTATACATTCCTATTTCCCTTCCTTAGATAATGCATATTCCTGATCGAAATATTTTTTATATTGATATTTCGGTAAACTAGAACTGTTGCAGAGCGGACTTATATCCCCCACAAGCACTTTGTCAGAATGCAAGTGCTATTAGTGCAGGATAAGTTTGTAATAAATATTAAGGTCATATGCAGCATTTGCATGAAGTTTCATTATTCTAGGTCACTTGGTTCTTGAGTAAGAGCCCAGAAATGAACATTGAAAAAAGGCTAACTGTGACCTTGACCTTTGACCTATATGACCCAAAAGCAATAGGGCACTTCCTTGGATCATAAGTAACATTTGCATAAAGTTTCATGATTGTAGGTCACTTGGTTTTCGAGTTAGAGTCCGGAAATGAAAATTGAAAAAAGGCTGACTGTGACCTTTACCTTTGACCTATGTGACCGAAAAACAATAGGGCACTTCCTTGGGTCATAAGCAACAATTGTATAAAGTTTCATGATTGTAGGTCACTTGGTTCTTGAGTTAGAGTCATGAAACAAAAAGGTCTACGGACAGACGGATGGATGGCTGGACGGATGGACAGACAGACAGACATGGTGAAACCAATATACCCCCCTCTACTTTGTAGGTGGGGGGGGTATAAAAAGAATTTTGAGGTAAATTTAATCAAAAAACAGTGTTTTGTCTACTTCTTTTTTGATTGTAAGAACAGAAAGAAAAAATATTGAAAATTTTTATCCGTTTGGCGTTAAAACACCCCAGTCTTCTCTATTATACCCGTTATCTGAAAGGAATGTCTTTTGTTTCGAAACTTATTTGTATTATTTCAATTTTATGTGTATGTTATGAACTCTGCCTATTTTTTTTGTATGTTACAGTTTCTTCCCTACAGTGTTACAAACTCTGTCATTGATATTGAATACAAAAATCCCAGTTTTCTTGATGCCAGGATTTTCAAAAAATATAAAAAGAAGACGCAATGAAATCCGAGTTATCTTATATTTAAGTCTTATATTGCGAAATACTAGGTAGATGGGGAGAAAAGTCCCAAAACTTCATTTAATGTGATATATCTAAAAATAACACTCTGATCTCCTTTTTGATTTATGAAAATCAGTATGCTTCCCTTCTTTTCAATTATATCTGCCTTATTTTCAGGATAAGAACGCGCTCGCAAATGTTATTTATACGAATGCCTATACATGGTAGTCTAATCAACTTCGTAAGACTTTTACCTGCTTAAAATGAAAGGGATCTTGTCAAAAAAGTGTAAGCTTAAAATCCCCAAATCGAAATGGATTGAACATTCTCAAAATCATCGCTTTAAATCTCTTCTACAAATGACGGTGTTACGATAGTCCGCTCTGCATTTCTCCAATATGAAGCTTGTGTTCAAATAAATCTACATTTGCTGTTTTAAAAATAAAATCAATCCGTATTTTATACCTAGACCTGTTTATAAATGGGTTCCATCAGCCAAGTGTGTTGTTGAGTTGATTTTGAAATTCTAAGGAAAATATAACCCTAAATATAAATCTAAGCACAAAAAGGCCCTGTTTGGCATTGTGATTGAAAATGGACACTTATTTGGATTGAAGTAAAACATACGAGAATTGAAGGGAAAAACATAAATTCGGTCTATATAAAAAGTCTATCAAAAGTCAATCAAACCTTCTTAACTATCTCCGAGATTTTTACACAAAAAGGTCATTCAATCATTCTGAACTATCTCCGAGATTTCATCTTCACAAGTCAAGGGTTATCGAATCGAAAGCTTCTTCTCGAATACCCCTTGACTGAATGAATAGGTATTTTCTGTATAATTTATTTTTAGCCGACCAATCAAAAGGTCAAACGCGATTTCTGTAACTGCCAATGAGAGAGCTTCTTACAAACAGTATCTGTACCATTCAATCTCTATGGCACCCTTTTGTATACTGACGACAGTGTAGATAAACCCTCCATTCCTGGTTTAAAGAAAATGCGTCGCTTTTTTTGTATGTTTTTATTTGGTGACTGGTTGATTTATAAAATCAACAAAATATAATTCACTTCCTTTTATCATTATTAATTCAAATGCTTAGCTTTTGTTTTCATTATTATTGAACATTGTCTTTATTCTTAAGATATTTCTATCTAAACTGAAATTACTCTATTTGATTGATTGAATGGAGTTTAACGCCGCTTTCAACCATTTTTTAGTTATATCTCGGCGGCTGGAGTACCTAACAATGGTTTCCTGGTGTTTCTCTTACCAGTACAACCATCACATCATTTCCTAGCCTCAAGCTGCTATCTCACATAGGTTTACGATTATCGACCCATTGGTGAGAGATAAATAGTTGGAAAGAATGAGTGCCGCCGTCGGGGATCGAACCCGGTACTATATTTGCAATATATGTAAAAAAGAAAGTATTGTTATTAAATAACACACTGTCCTCAATGTCGTGCACTATTATCAAAACTTAAAATATATATAAAACGTGCGCTTCCCAACGGTCAAGTTAAGGCTCTAATAGATGACAAAAAAATGTAACAACATAAAAATATGAGGAAAAAATGGCCAGTTTGTTATTTTTTTTTATATTGAAAGCAAATAAATTTCCATGATATATAGAATATAGTCAACGGGCGACCAAAACTACTTAATCATAACTTGAATAAGCTATAGCCACAAGATTTTTTGGCTGCCTAATCACAATACACGAATATTTCAAATTTATAAGAAATGAAAATCAAATAATTCCCTTTTTTAGAAATACATGGGTAATTCAATTTTTATTGAACATTTCATGATATTGCTTGGTATAAAACGTCGCGAATAAATTGTTTCACAGCAAGTTTGAATTTGAAATTTATAGAAATCTTGTGACTACCTACAACACAGGTATCTTTCAAATTAAAATAAATACATATACAATAGATATTATTTTTTTTTTCACTTAGGTCATCTTATGTGCTAAAAGAAAAACCTGATAGAAAAGACGGGGGGAAAATTCTGATATAAAGAATTAATATGAAAGTTCAATTATCATTTCTATGAATTATTTCTTTAAGATGGCTTTATCATTGAATTCATTCCAATTTCCAAATTTCGCGCACTTGAATATAGAAACATTCTGCTTTATTGGTGTTTACCTTCGACGAGGTTTAAAAACAGTGCAAACTTAAACCGATATTGATGAATTAAATAACTTAAAATTTCAAACTAACATTGAAACCGTAATACATCGAGGGTAAAAAAAGCTGAATTTGAGAACCTTTCAATGTACCATCAAATTATTAAAAAGATATATTATCACACTTGTTGTCATTTGAATAGATATAGGAATTTTAACACAGTTTTTATGCCCCCGCATCGATAGATCTGTCCGTCTGTCTGTCCGTCTGTCTGTCTGTCCGTCCGTCTGTCCGAAAACTTAACCTTGCCAATATCTTCAAGCCTATTCAAGATACAAAGCTAACATTTGGCATGATGATAGATCTCAATGATCCGCATCCGCTGGTACCAAAGTCAAGGTCATGTGACAAGGTCAAGGTCATCTGTCAAGGTCAAACGTCCGAAAACTTAACCCGAAAACTTAACCTTGCCAATATCTTCAAGCCTATTCAAGATACAAAGCTAATATTTGGCATGATGATAGAATTCAATGATCTGCATCCGCTGGTACCAAAGTCTAGGTCATGTGACAAGGTCAAGGTCATCTGTCAAGGTCAAATTTTAACCCGAAAACTTAACCTTGCCAATATCTTCAAGCCTATTCAAGATACAAAGCTAATATTTGGCATGATGATAGATCTCAATGATCCGCATCCGCTGGTACCAAAGTCAAGGTCATGTGACAAGGTCAAGGTCATCTGTCAAGGTCAAACTTCGAAAAAAAAATGCCATTATGGGGGCATTCGTGTTTCACAAACACATCTTGTTTTGTTTGTGTATTTCAGTCTTACTAAGTGTCACTGTAAACTGGAAGGGTGCAATTCTATGGGTTAAATTCACATCTGGCAAGTAGCCGCGGGGCAGATTGACCTAACATACCTCCCACTTTTGGACCTTTTTGTAGGAAGGTTACTGATTGGTCCGCCGCGTTAACCGTTCTCTGACGTCACACGTACAGAAATTACCCATTCAATCAGCCAAGGGTAAGATAAGTAAAAGGTTCGTAACCCTTGGCTCGACAAGATGCCGAGATTTATACAAAAGGTCTAAACAGCTAGACATGCTCTGATCTAAAATATTTTCTGAGATGATAGATCCACCGAATTACTGATGATTGTAGGTTTTAGTTATAAATTTTTCGAATTCACAGGAAGTCGACGAGAGCCTAGGACGCTCTACCGCCTCCTTCCCTGCGAAAAAGTTCAAGAATTGATTCTTAGCCATTCTAGAACGTTGAATGACAATTCAGGAACAGTCCAACTAGCCATTGAACTAGTTCTAGAACTAGTTCTTGAACTTCTAGTACTAGATTTTGAACAAGTTCTTAAATTTGAGTTCAATTACTAGTTCTAGAACTAGAACTTGAACTGAGATTAATTGCTCTAGAACGTTTGAGAATCATTTCTTGAACTTTTTTCAGGATGTAAAGCCAATGGCTGTATAAGATATAGTCACATGTTATTTGAAAGTACTCAAAGGGAAACCATCTATCAAAGGTCAGTTAAATGTCAAGGTTTGGGATAATTTCATCAATTATTATAAGGCCCCTTTTCCAGTAATACTTCACCACCCTGACCCTTTTTTTAAAAGGACCAATTATGTCATTGGTACAATCTTTATTTCAGGTTTGTAGCAAATTAGATTAGAACTATCGGCTCTATTGCGATATCAGAGATTCTTTAAAATAAATTCCCAAAATGTCAATTTTTCTTGTGGTACTTGATGGACCTGGTATAACTTAGATAGGACCTATTCCTATGTTGATTCAATCATTCTGGGAAAGCATGAAACAAATTGGACTCTAATGCTGTAACGAGTATATTGTAATTAAATTTCCTTAATGCATCTTTTCCTTTGATGTTTTTCAAATTAATTTCTAACAAAAATATTCTGATGTTGATTTAATTATCATGTGAAAGTTTGAAGAAAATTGGATAGAGAGTGTTGACTCTATTGGGAAAATAAGTGTAAGCTTACATATGGGCAGACGGATAGAAATAAGACAGACGGGAAATCATAGCTAGAAAAGCTGATAAATCCCATTCAAATAAATAAAACAAAAGAATTGTATTCCATAAGAATCTGTAACCTCTATCAGTGATGTAGTTACTATACTGTAACACTCTCTGTCATGCACGTAACATATATTATATTATTTCTTTTCGAATTTTTTATTTTTAATTGTGATACTATTACAAATTTATTCAATTGGAATTATTGCTTGAGATTGCATGAATTTCCAATATGAAACGCAATCTCAAGGCTTTTAATGCCTTTACTTTTGAAATGACACACAATACTTTTAATTTTCCTTTAGTCTTCAAACTTCTAATTATTTGCAGATAAGATATGGAAGTAAATGATTATGCAGAGTATCAGACTGTATAAGCTACACTTGTCTTTTTTACATTCGATGGATAAAAGATCACATATTACTTGGAAGTCATAGCTTTTTTTCTGTATGTACAGAAATCGCGACTTTTCATTGCGAATCCTTAACATGTTTTCATGCAGAGGTATTTGTCCGTTGTAACAGCTCTTAGGGGATGGTCTCTGCGCATACTGCCAGGTTTTGAAGATTTTCTGACATGCAATTATGTGGTAGTGCATATTGTGACCCTGGCAATATTATCATAATAGGTTGCTCTTTTGAAAGTGAATGTAATGTCTAAGTTTCAAGCCTATGCTTTAAATTGTTCACAAAGTTCACAAAATGCCAAAGTTTTTAAACAATGACCATGCCAATTTTAAAGCAAACCACTGTGTTTTCTCTGATAGCTAGTTAACAATATGCATTGGGAAATGATTATAAGTAATAGATTAACTCACCATTATCTGACTTTACCCTCTCATATTCCGCCTGAAAAGAAAGCAACAGAGACTGTTTTACTTTTTATTATTATACCCCTGAATTGTCGTATTATGTTATGGCCTCAGTCGTCCGTCTGTCTGTCTGTCTGTCCGTTAGCAATTTTTTGTGTGCACAACTCCTCCTAAACTATCGATGGGAATGAGCTTAAACGTGGCACAATTACTCTCTATCATGTCTAGTTGTGCATAAGACCTTTGAAATTCAAATCGCTCCAGTCAATCCTGAGAAATCTGCCCTTAAATTTAACGAAAATCACTATTTTTTGTGTGCATAACTCATCCTAAACTATCAATGGGAATGAACTGAAACTGGACAAAATCACTTACTATGATGTCTAGTCTTTGAAATTCAAATTGCTCCAGTCATTCCTGAGAAATCTTGAATTATCTTCAAATTTAACAAAAATCACTGGTTTTTTGTGCAACTCATCCTAAACTATCAATGAGCTGAAACTAGACACAATTACTCTTTATGATGTCTAGTTATGCATAAGACTAATTCAAAATGCTCTTGTCATTCTTAAGTTATCTTGAATTATCTACCCTTGAGTTGAATGAAAAACAAAATTTCTTGTTAGCTCACTTTCTCCTACATTTTGGATTGGAATGAAAGGAAACTTGCCACAATGACTCTGTAGGATGTCTATTTGTGCTTAGGACTAAATATTTTTTCATAATAAGTAGTTCCTGATTTATCTGCACTTTACCTCACAAAATAGTTTAAAAATTACAGATTTTTGTTGTGATTGTGTTCACAATACCAACAAATTTAATTGGATTGAAATGAATCTTGCCACAATGTAACCCTGATATTTGGTTGAGCATAAGACTTCAGAAATTCAAAAAGCTTTGGTCTTTCTTTTATCATCCGCCCTTGAATTGATTGAAATTCGCTATATTTCTTTTGTGAGCAACTCATCACACTTTGAATTGGAACAAACAGAAACTTGCAAAATGACTGTTTGGCGTATGGAATGTGCATAAAACCATTTTCAATTTAGACTCAAAGGGTCAAGCTATGTTATGGCCCCAGTCGTCTGTCTGTTTGCAATCTTTTAGGGTATCATTCAAGCTCAGGAAACTGACAAGCCAAGGTTACTAACAAGCCCCATCGGGTGTATGTGCCGCTCTGCGAAGCTCTTGTTCAAAAGTCATTTTAGATACTGAAAACTTAGCTTTGAAAAAGATAGTAACAAAGAAATTAACTACTTGTAACTTTGTGTATCTGTCTTATTGGGATATATCTTAGCTTTTATTTCTATCAAAATAATCAATATAATTCTTTCTGACTATTTGTCTACCACCAATGGGTTGATAATCAAGGTCCTCTGTGAGATAGCAGCTGGAGGCTACGAAAGGATGTGATGGTTGTACTGGTGAGAGAAATACCAGGAATTCATTTTAAGGTGCTCCAGCCGCCGCGAAATAACTGAAAAAATGTTGAAAGCGGCATAAAACCCAATTCGATCAAACAAATCTTTTCTCAGGAAGATTGTAGGATCTCTAGTTATCTGTTTATAGAAGACTAATATTTCAACAAGAGGACCATGATAGTCCTAGATCACTCACCTGCGTCTCTTTGACCGCTGGGACATCACATTTATTGAATGGGCAGATATCAAAAAGGAGATAATTTCTCATAAGATCAATACCATGGAATGTTTTCAGCCAAGAGCAAGACAGATATGCCTTTTCGCTCTTTGATTCTATGTAAAACGGAATGCACCCAGGTGGGGCCCAAATGTGACCGCAGGGGGTTGATATGAACAAACTTGTTAGAGGTCCACTAGATGATGCTATGTACCAAATATGAAAGCTGTCTGCCTTCTGGTTTCAGGGAAGAAGATTTTCATATTTTCACCCTTTTTGTTAAGGGTAAAGAGAAAGTAAAGGGTGGATTTTATTTATTTGAACAACTTTGGTAGAGCTTGAGCTAAGGAACATCTCTGCCAAGTTTCATCAAGTTTGGCCCACCGGTTTAGCAGAAGATGTTTAAAGAAATTGTCGACGATGCACGACGGACGCCGCAGAACGGACGCCAGACGCCAGACATTGTACGATCACAATAGCTCACCTTGAGCACTTTGTGCTCAGGTGAGCTAAAAATACTCTTAAAATTTCCTCCATAAATTCTTGTTTATATCAATACTATAGAATTCTTATAGAGCACCATGTTCAAATAAAATCCTTTTCCCATTTTCAGAGGTTAAATAGAATTCTAATAGAGCCCCATGCTCTATTTCAGATGTTATAAATGACCAATTTAGATGTGAATTTACAACATCTTAAAGCCCTTAATAAAGGCCCATACCCACCAATCAAGGTTGCTAAAAATTCAAGAGATGCTTAATGCACCTTTCTCCCCAATCAAACAAAAATATTTTTCCTGTTTTGTTTTGTTTTTATTTTGAGCCATTTTTTCATTATCTTAACAAATATTGATGGCTCAGCGCAAACTGATGTAACTGCCTTATGTTTACAGACAGTTACAACTGTTTTGCACTTAGCAATCAAATGTAGTGTAACATTTATAAAAATGTGATGATTCTAAAAGAACCCACAGGGTTCTTTTTAAAGTTATGATACTGTCTCTTACCTTAAAATGGTCCCTCTCTTTCCTTATGTTCAAAATCTCTTCATCTTTTTTCTCCAATAGGGCGGTCTTTTCCTGCGAATTATACAAAATACAAATATGGGCATATGCTACAATAGTGACGATAAATAAACGGAAATACACACACACATGCATGAGATGCAATCATTGAGCAGCCTCAACAGTTCCACAGTGCAATAGAAATATTGGCAGTCTGTCTGAAGACACTTCTAGACCTGAACCATCTGCTAAGTGCAAAGACACAGCTCTGGTCACACTGTGCATATGCACAGGCTTGCAAGAGTCCTTGCCTAGCACAAATTGCACATTGTTGGAAATGTCATATGAAGGCTCATTTTATCTAAAATTATTAAGTTTTTAGCTCACCTGAGCACAACGTGCTCAAGTGAGCTATTGTGATCACCTTTTGTCCGTGCGTCGTCCGTCGTGCATCGTGCGTCATCCGTCGTGCGTCGTCCGTCGTCCGTCAACAATTTCTTTAAACGACATCTCCTCCTAAACTACTAGGCCAATTTTAACCAAACTTGGCAGAAATGTTCCTTAGGTGGTCCCCTTTAAGAATTGCTAAAAGAATTGAAATCGGTGAAAAACTCTGGTTGCTATGGCAACCAAAGTTAAAAATTTAAGAAAATCTTTAAAATTCTTCTTCTTCTGAACCAGCAGCCCTACAGCCTTGAAATTTGGTATGAATGATCAGCTCATAGACCTTAATAAAAATAGCTAAAATCATATCTGTTGGGCCACCAGGTGCGGAGCATCAGGGGGGAGGGGGGAGTACTTTGGGTAAATTTTGTAATCTTTAACCTTCTTCTTCTTCTGATCATGAAGGCCTACAGCCTTAAAATTTTGCATGTATCATCACCTCATAGACCTTAATAAAAATAGCTAAAATCATATCTGTAGGGCCACCAGGTGCGGAGCACCAGGGGGGAGGGGGTAGTACTATGATGAAAATTTTGTAATCTTTAACCTTTTTCTTCTTCTAAACCAGGAGACCTACACATTTGAATATTGGCATGGATGATCAGCATATGGACCTTTATTAAAATAGCTAAAATCATGACTGTAGATTCACCAGGTGCGTAGCACCAGGGGGAGAGGATAGTACTTTTGTGAAAATTTTGTAATCTTTAACCTTCTTCTTCTTCTGAATCACAAGCCCTACAGACTTGAAAATTGGCATGAAGGATCAGCTCATAGACCTTTATATAAATAGCTAAAATCATGACTGCAAAGCCACCAGATGCGGAGCATTAGGGGGCAGGGGGTAGTAATTTGGATCAATTTTGAAATCTTTAACCTTATTCTTCTCCTGGATCAGGAACCCTACAGACTTGAAAATTGTCATGGGTGATCAATATATTGACATTAATAATAGCTAAAATCATGACTGTAGGGTCACCAGGTGCTGAGTGTCTTGGGGAGGGGGTAGTACTTTGGATCATTTTTTGAAATCTTTAAAACTTCTTCTAATGAGCCAGGAGTCCTACAGACTTGAAAATTGGTATGGATGATCAGCATATGGACATATATTGAATTAGCTAAAATCATGACTGTAGATGCACCAGGTGCAGAGCATCTTGGGGGAGGGGGGAGTGCTTTGTTAAGAATTTTGAATCCCTACAGCCTTTATATTTGACATGGATTGATCAACTCATTAAAGAAAACTTTAAAAGTCTCAGACTCAGCCTGTATATCTGGCATAGATTAGCTGATCACAGACCTTTTATGGAAAAAGCTTAAACAAATAATGTCCAGGGGAGGAGCAGAGGGGGGGGGGGGGGAATGATTATTTCAAATGTTATCTGATTGAATAAGTGAAAATCTCTTTTTCTGTGGTTGCATCGACATACCTAGGTAATGAAGCTTTTTTCTCAGGTGAGCGACCCAGGGCCAACGGCCCTCTTGTTAAGACTTTTTCAATACTTTACCCTTATCATGCTTTAATTGGCAAAATGGATAGTAAGAGATCAATCTGCACATAATGTGCAGTCTGATCTTAGTACATGACAACAGATTTCCCTTTGTAAACAAGAAAATGCTTCAAAATTTGTTTTCTCAAAATTAATTATTGACTTTCAAATTGTGTATCCATTGCTCCCCTTTCTGAATTTAATGAGATAACTATGGTTTTTATTCAGCTAGATGTGTTTAAGTCATGGGGATTGTAATACAATGTTCCAAGTAAAGGGTTATGAAGATCAGTGCAATTTAGTGCTGGGCAATCAGTTTCAAATCACAATCAATAATTGGTTCTTAGTTGGAAGAGTTAATCAACTCATGATCGATTGTACAATCTTTTTCTTAGAAATTAATATGACAGCACTTCCAGTATCATCATTTGAAGAATACAATGTGAAAGTTTAGTTAAAACTAATGACCTAAAGACTCTTTCTGCAGATTTTGCTATTAACTTCATTGATCAGCATGAAAAAGTTGTAACTGCCTATAAACATAAAGGCAGTTACAACTGTTTCATGCTGAGTGTAGGTTTTTGATAACAACATATAATGGCTTTCATTTATGTGTTAGGAACTGATTAATCAAATGAAAATACTTAGTCAATTATTCACAATCAAAAGCCCAAGCAAACTAATTATATTGATTATGATTAATTAATCTGCCAATCGCTAGTGCAATTCAAATACCAACATACCTTCAGCTGGTCCTGCAGGGATTTTATTATGGCCTCAAAATTTTGTCCATCGGTCTGCAAGATAGTAAAGTAATATATTTTACAATCAAATTTATACATGATTTTTCCCATTTTTTCAATCATTCACAGTTTATATTTAAAAAAAAACAAACAACAAAGGAATTGCCAGCTTTGATCTTTTGGGAAGGGAAGATAATTCAGCAAGAAATTTTAGTAGGGTCCTAAAAACTTTAGAATGTACAATACCAGCTACATTGTGTAAATTTCACTTCACTAAATGTACTAGTTCAGGGGAAAAGCTCCAGATAATAAAAAAAAATATGTGAAAATGACAAATTCCAGGGGAGATAATTCAGAAATACTGAGACTGAAAGTGTTGGTCCATAAAGAGGAAAAAAATGTGAAGAAATATATTTCTCTACCCTTGAACAAGTTATTAAAATAAATACCTGGCAGGCAGTTTCTCTTGCATCTTCATCCGGAAGAGCTATCTGTGAGGCAGCTATCAATGAGTGTCTCGGATCTACAAATATGAATTAGAATATTGAATGACTGGTCATCAATTATCATGTCTATTAAAGTCATCCATAATAATAATAATAATACGAATACATCAAATTTAAACAGTACAATATTTATAAAGATAAAATTTGGCAATCTATAAACAATAATTGTGTTGTCCGAGCTTTATGTATAACTATCTAAATCCCCTACAGAATAAATAGACACTTAAAATAGTTTTGCACACACCCTAGAATAGGTTTGTCACTGGTTATCTTTCCTTTTGAAAATTCTAAAATAAGGTACACTTATGAAAACATTTTGGAAAAGAGAAAAAGAATCAACATCAAGTAATTTCAGAGCTTCTCCTTGAAAATCTGATAAGCCCTTGTTAACACACGTGTCAAGTTTCATGAAGATCTCTTCATTGAAAAAAGTTATGACACGGGTTAAAGTTTGTTATACAAACCCCTAGATTTATACCAAATACAGTAAAACTTGTATTAAGTGACCACAACTGGAACCATTAAAAAGCGGTTGTATAAGAAAATGGCTGTTTAATTAACATTTTTGATCACAAATAATAAACATTTTTTTTTATTGAATATGCATATAATTGAGAGATTCTCAAAATCCCATGTTTTTATAACTCAAAAAAATCCTCTCATTGAGACAATTCTGGTGAGTTTTCACAACATAGGATTCATTCTCAACAATTTTTAGAACAACAATAAGTTCTTTTTAGGAAACCCTTATTTAAAGAAGGGGATTTTTAAAGCAGTCCCTTAATAAAAAAATGGTTGCTTAATAGATGTGGTGGCTCTAGCAAGATTGACTGTACAACACCAATGTCAAAGTGAACAATGCCAGGGTGATGACAACATCTTGATTTTTCGAAACAGCTAAGTTAAAAATATAACAGAAATTCAATGAAAGGAATTTTTTACAGACGGGCCCTTCCTTCCTTGATGCAGCCTTATATTGCAAGAAAGTGACAATGACAATAAGCGCTATGATGGTCATACATTGAGAAACAATGTATAAAAATTTCTTAGAAATCAATAAATTTATTAAGATTTTGTGTTAACATAAAATTTTACATAAAGCCTTTCTACATTGACATGACAAGAACTCCAAAAAGCAATTTTGCATTGTTACATAATGAGGCACATTCTGCGAAAGTTGCATACAAAAACATCCATGTATAGAAGTTGTATTATAAGAAAATTGCGCATCAAGAAATCAGGTTTGATTGATTGAATGGAGTTTAATTCAGCTTTCGACATTTTTTTCAGTTATTTCGCAGCGGATGGAGCGCCTAACAATGGTTTCCTGGTATTTCTCACACCAGTACCACCATCACATCCTTTCCTAGCCTCCAGCTTCTATCTAGCATAGGTTTACGATTATCAGCCCATTGGTGAGAGACAGATTGTCGGAAAGAATGAGAGCCGCCGTCAGGGATCAAACCCGGGACCTCTACATTGGCAGTCTGCTATCAACTGCACTATGATGGCGGCCAAGAAAACAGAACACCATATACATGCTTCATTCCAATTCATCCATAAACAAAGAAAAGATTCCATACAGGGGTGTGGAATTCCCATGCTGACAAGTTCATATTGATCCTTGACAAGTAAAAAATCATGTATAACTTGTCCAGGAACAAGTGGAAAAAATGTGTACTTCCACATCCCCTCTGTAAACTAGAAATGAGCATTCAGACAGACAGGTAAAGGTGGAGATGATTGTTATCAGACTTTTAAGGTAGTGGACCCATTATAGTTCTGCAATGTTTTGGAAATATTGAACTTTAATAATGGTAACGAAGTTTCCTAATGATTTTCATTAGGAAACCTTGGTCATCATTGTGAAAGTTTATGCATTCAGAAATGTTGAGGAACTTTTACAGTTCCACTACCACTCATTCTTTCCGACTATTTGTCTCTCACCAATGGGTTGATAATTGTAGACCTATGTGAGATAGTACTTAGAGGCTAGGAAAGAATGTGGTGGTTGTACTGGTGAGAGAAATACCAGGAAACCACTGTTAGGTGCTCCAGCCGCCGCGATATAACTGAAATAATGTTGAAAGCGGCGTTAAACTCCATTCAATCAATCAATCAATCCACTACCTTAATGTACTAACCTTCATCATCTGGAGTAGGATCCACAATTGTAGTTGCCTCATACTGTAAACAAAGTGTATGCAAAGCCATTACTTTATTATTTCCTAGTTCTCAGGATAGCCAAACAAATATGAAATATGGGTTTAACTTTAAACATTTTCTAAATTTTACAAATCCCTCTTAAGTGATATGTTTTTTTAAAAATATTTAAGTAAGCCTCAAGAATTTGTTGTTGATTTTTCGACACATCAACAGTTTCTACAAGAAAGTTTTGTTGTTGAAATAACAAGAGGATCAGAATGGCCCTAAACTGCTCACCTAAATTTAAATGGTCCAGCAGAACCCAACCAAGTAAGTTTCTATCATAGTTTCATTCACAATTGTCTAATTGTTGAAGAGATGTTATTCAAAGAATTTAAAGTGAAAATAGACCTTGCCCACCCATTAATTACTGAGGAAACTCAAAATAAGCTCTGCCCTGCCATGCCCATATTAGTACTCCAAACAAAATTTTGCAAACAAATTTTGAAGAAAATCATCAAAGAAACATTCTGCTTAAGTTTTATTGAAATCAACCAAGTGTTTCAGGAGGAGATGTTGTTCAAAGTTTTCAGGCTCAAAATAAGCCCGACCCTGCCACGCCTATATATATTGACCAATCAAAATTTAGTGAACAATTTTTGAGAGGGGTAACCCAAGGAACATTCTGGTAAAGTTACATTGAAATCAGCCCAGTGGTTTAGGAGGAGATGTCGTTCAAAGCTTTTGGGCTCAAAATAAGCCCCGTCCTGGCACTCCCATATTTATGGTGCAATGAAAATTTCACAAACGATTTTTAAAGAGGGACACCCTGGAATATTCTCGCTAAGTTTAAAAGTGGCCCAGCAGTTCAGGAGAAGAAGCAGTATTTAAGATTGTTGCCGACGGATGACGGACAACACATGACAGACGACGGAATCAGGGTGATCCTAAAATGGCCAAATGAGATATCAAAGGGATCCTTGATGGCTCTATCTAGGTACTGACAGCATTCAGAACATCACTTGGCCAATTTGATGATCAACCTCCGATGTACAGATGGATTTTTTTAAAAAAATTACATGAAAAACTTGGAAAATCTTGATAATGTCAGTTAAAATGGCGTTAGCCACAAATCTATGAAAGACAACATTCAACATCGCCAATGCTACTCGTTTACGTCCTTTTCGTGAAACCATCACATCCTTATTCAAGTATCTTTAGCCACCTGCGCTTCAGCCACCGCCATTTTACAAAAAAATTGTTAATAGTGGAATTCATCACTATTCAAACAAAAGGCATAAGAAAGTTTGTAAATTCAAAACATGTGTCAAATAATTCTTGAAACCCATCTTGAGACTGACTGTTGCATGTTTTAAAGTTATGTAAAACCCAAATGCTTAAACCACGGATGTCACCAGACTGGTTACCGTTTCTAATGCTACAAGGTGAATAGATATAATGGTAAAAATAAGTTCAGGAGGTCATGACCTAAAAACACATATTTTTAGCAAATTACTACAAGTTGTAATAGCGAGGTCTTAGATTTAAAAACACAAAGTACCTGTCTATATAGTGTATAGACACCACCATTGTCAGTGTCTGATCTAGGATGCGTGAATCCCCAGCATTTCTTAAAGATCACCTATGTTTTTTTATCAAGCGCGGGATGGTTGCGCAAAAAAATCGAGAAAGGAATATCAATAAATCTAGCCTTTGACAGCAAGTTTACCATTTTCTTCGAGTGGTATCATAAGATTGACTTCCCTTATTGTTATGGTTGACTTCGATCGCAACTAAGACTGTACGGTTATAACTCTAGTTATTCCTACTATTGTATTATTTATGAGTAGCAGTCGAAGTCAACCGATGATACTACGAATCTTTTTAAACAAACGTTTGATTACATTCATTTATATTTTCATTATGCAATAAAAAACATTGTCAATAAAAAAATATTTACTTTTGAAAAAAATGAATATAGTTTTTTTTTTTTTCAAAGTGAGAAACTTACAAAGAAAATTTTAAAAATCGTTTTCTTTAAATGGAAAATTCCAATTTTATGTTTGTATGTTTCAATAATCCCAACTTTTACTTAACCTTGAATTAAAATTGAAGGAAACATTGTGATAAAAAGTGAAGATCGCTTTTAATAAGCATTGTTTTCTTTTCTCACAATGATTCTTACTTAACATAATTATTGTTAGAATAAACTGATCTTTGAAAATATGTCTTTACTGCTTTCAGTATGGATAATTCAATTGTTTTTTGTTTTTTTTTGTTTGTTTGTTTGGTTCAGCTAACTTGAAGTCCCCCATAGTAATTACAGATCCCCCATGTTTTCAAAACTAATGGGGGAATTTCCCCCATGTTTTTCAAATCCTGGATCAGACACTGCATTGTTTTTTTTTTATCTAAACCCTTAACAAGCTTGTATGGATCACCCATTTGCCCAATTAAACATTGCAACTTCCCTTTTTATTTCAAAGGGGAATTTTCATTATCTTCCAATTGATGAAGAATTCTAGTATCATGAAATAAACAGTGATTTGGGGAGAGAAATCTTGAGAAATACTTATTTGAATCCAAATGGGTACTACTTTATTTTGCAGCTATAAAGATCCTACAGGGTGTTCCTAACATAGTAACACTGGTAATCTTAGTGTTTACCAGATGATTTTCCTTTAATATCAGAAGTGATTGAAAATGATATTTTCAATATAAACAATGACTAGGAATAAGTGCATACAGTGCTTTCAGTTCCTTGATTTTAATTTGCGAAGAATTTTATTCAGCATGAATAGTTAATGTGTCCAAATGAGGCTTAGTTAAGCTAATAAAGTGACCGAAAACAAGATATGGTTGTGAAACAGGAATGCCTGAACATGCAAAATGATGTGCTGTAAGAAAATTTATCATAGGATTGTCATAATTTGTCCTAATTTTGCATTAGAAAAATAAAATTATCATTTCTTTTTTGAAAATCTATGCATACAAGGATGTAAAAAAAATCCAGATTTTGTCTCTCATAATTTTATTTTCCAAGCAATAATACTAAATTTGGTATCATTCGCTGTCAGAATTTGATCCACATATGATTATATAAAATCGATAAAGTTCTCGGACACAACACACGCGCCATTGCTACATACAATGCCACGGTTACGAGTACTAGGGGTAGTAGATAAAATACTTCATTAATTTGGTCTTCTTTTGTAAATATTTTTTCTTCTCTGTCAGTTCAAAGCTTCAAAAATTTTAATGAGTTGCAGGAATAAGTATTATGTAAGCCATGTCTTAGTTTGGAGTAATTAGACAGTGTAATTTTACTATATGACTTGTTTAAATATTGGTGGGGTGAACATTCTCAACGTTCTACACTACATCACCTGACCACTGGGAATTTCGGCTCAAAATTATTTTTCCCTAATTTAGAAGAAATATCTAAAGCACTTAGATTCGAAACTTTCCACGCTGAAAAAGAAGGGTTCATTCTTCCAAATAATTTCTTTTAAAAACTTGTAGAGTCAGCTCATATTCTATCAATAAAAAAGCTTACCTCATTCTCTGTAAAGCTCAATGTGGAGCTGGACGAGCTTGAAGAGCTGGGAGAGCTGGACGAACTCGACGAGCTCAAGATTGAGGGCATCTCAGCGGGACCTGTGCAGGTGTATAATGGAATGTTATAGAATTTTCAGATCAAATTATTTCTTCTTAAATTTTGACAAGTCCAAATTAAAAAGACATTGAAAGATAAATCAATCTACACTGATTCTTATTGTGAAAGATCATGTGTTCCAAAATGTTGCAGAACTATTAAGGTTTCTTACTGTTAGAGAAGCCTCAATAAATAAAGTCATCATTATTATTATTAGTCATGTAGTAAAGCGAATAAATGCACCGAAAAATCTACTCAGCCCTGAAAATTGCAATCCTTAAGATCTAAAAACCAGCTAAAATACTCGGCTGAAGAATAAGGTTCTTGTCTATTTAATGCTCATAGAGATAAATTTGAATTGTTTATTATTATCATACTATCAAAGTTTGCTGTTATAAAGATTTAACCCTTGTCATGCTGAACCTGGAATATTCCTGCTTTGGCAGTAGCTATAGACAAACATCAGCCTGCACATATGAGCAGTCTGATGTTAGTCTACACCACATGTTTCTCATTTTCAAACCAGAATTTTCAATAGATTTAGTTTTTCACAAAAAAAATTGACCTACTGTTTGTATTCAGTGCCTTTTGCCCTTTGATTTTGATGAAAATTTTTAGCCAAAATGTATTCAGCATGACAACGGTTAAACTAGAGCAACACTTGGCTGCAGGTATTGGATAATACAAAAAAAATAAAGTCGAAAAAGGGACATTACGTTTACAGAAATACTTCCAGAGTTATCCCCCTTGATAGTCAGGATTGCTCTTGTGATGGTAAATGCCAACTATGCCTAATGTAAATGACACCAAAGTGATCAAAATACCTCAATTTTCGCAATTTTCGCAATTTTCTCAGCTAAAAAAGCGACACAAATAGACAACAAATTTGACATTTCTAGAGGTATTAATCTATGATCAGACAAATAATTTCTGTCAAGAAATTTTCCTTTTTAAAGGTCAAATGAAAAGCTCTTTTGACCTTACTTTAATACAAAGAGATGTATTAAAATAATCTGATGCTATATTCAAAATGAAAATAGCATATACGATAATTGTAAAATCGACAATTTTCTCTTATCTCACCTGTAGCCCGCTATTGAAACTGACCTGTGACGTCATTGCAGTAATGAAGGTATTGACGGAATAAGCAGATCATATAAAATAACAGAATTTTGTTCAACCTATCATAGATTTTTCACAAATTTGTAGTAAAAATGATTGTCAGTAAGATGCTGCGGCAAGATGCAAGGGTCTAATTAATTTAAAATGTCTGGATATAGCATAATATTTAAATAGTATAAATTATCCTAATCAAATAGAAACGGGACCCTAAACATGGACTATACACAAAGACATAGAAATATCTTCCGGTGTACTGATTCGTTATTGGTTATTCTTGCGCATGAATTGTCCGATAACCACACCCCGTCTAAGGGTAATAAACCAATAATTTCCGGTTAACTGATTGGATAAAATTTTGTCAAGTGTCAATTATTATCATGTATATCATTGGAAAACCACGCCCAGTCAATAAACCAAAGTGTAAACAGGTGTCAAGATTGCTGTAATTAGTCAAATTACTTATTTAGGTGTTCAATGATGAAAACATTTTGTTTTTGTAAAACCAAAATATCGCACTTACAGTTTAAAACGATATTAATGAATTATGAAAATTTACCCAATATTATTGTTACGAAAAAGGCTTGTTGAGCAGCTTCTGATCAGCTAAAACAATTGTTTTAGTACTAATTTCTAAATTCTTCACCAAAGAACGTAAGGCTAGTGCATAAAGAGTCGACCCTAGTCAGATTGCGGACTGAGAAGGTTCGAAAATGTTCCAACTTTGATGATTTTCTTTTACAATAATAATTAAGCTGTTTGTTCCTTTCCTTGAAAGATTTTTTTATGCGACCTCTGACTGACCTGTACTTGAACCGATCCTTTCATCACATAATCATTTTATGGAGTTCCCAGTCGGTCCACATTCGCGTGATGGGTCACATGTAATGAAGCTGAAGCTTAATGACTGGTCTCTTCAAAATTTTGCTATGAGAAATTATTTCTTGAGTTCGAAGTTAACGTATAAATTTGAACAGTACAAAAGCGGTGAAGAAATCTGCCTCTGTTATAAATCTTGTCCAAGGGCGTAAAATCATGACACGCAGTACGCACAAGCATAATAAGTAAAATATTATTTGTTGAACAACATCGTCGTTGATTGATGAATTATCGAATCAACGCAAGTACAGCTTTTTATAGCTACATTTGCGACATTTGGATCACCAGTCAACATTTTTATTTAGTACATTATCTCTGGTTCAGCGCATTCTGTCTGTTTGTCCGCCTCTCTTTCCCTCTCCCTCTTTTAGTCTGTTTCCATCTCTCACTTTATATCTTTCTTCTTGATATTAGACATTTAACACAACATTTAAATAGTTTTTTGACATTTACAATATTGTGAAAACTTTTTTGTTGAAAAAAAAAAAAGAAATTTTCTTCGTGTAAACGATAATGAACCTGCTTAACACTTATTTCAGCTTGAAATGGTGACCATTTTTTAATATATAGAAATTTCTTGTGTGCCGAAATAAAAAAAAAAGTATATAAATTTGAAAAATGTTTCAGAAATTATTTTGAAAATAATGGGCATATTAGAAGAATTATCGGTACACAGACTAGCTAACGCAGAAAGGGTTCCCTTCGGTAAATCATTTGTCATGTGCGCTGTTGTGTAATTGGCAAGATGTCACAATGCTTCCAATAAACAAAACCACCCAGCTACATGTAATCTATAAAACTTTATAACTTAATCAAACACAAATTTTATCCTTCAATGATTCATCTGACATTCCACAAAAGACTTATTTTCAACCGGCGATATACCTAGACACAACCTTTAATCAACAACAGAATACCATCAAATTTGTGTTTAATTGAATTTATTTTTCTAATTATTTGTTATATTTTTCACAAATTCAAATAAAATGAAAACATGGGTGAACATTTGTGGATTAAAGATAATGGAAAAAAATTGTCGAAAAGGAAATTTGTACCAACAAATAATTATAGTTTGAAGGAATTTCATACAATCTAATTGTCAAAGCCCTGTCGAGGTAGGGTTTTATTCAATATCTTGATTTAATTTTGCATAATATATTTGATCAACTTTGTAGTAATATGGTGTTGACCAACCATCAAATGTGTTATGTCAAGCCTTTTTTTTTTTATCTTTTTTTTATATATATAACTGTATAATAAACAAAAGTTGAAGCTAAATAATTGGTCACTGTGAAATATTACTCTCAATTATATCAAATTGGATTTCCTTCCGAAGGTTTTACCAAATTTACGAAGTGAACAGTCTGAAAAATTCTGATTTTAATTTGTGAGAGGAAAATGTTTATTTTTAACAAGATTACATCGTTACAACAGCGTGAAAAATACTCTTACCATGCCATAGTTTTCGATCGTTGCAACGGCGTGAAAAACAATCTAACCATGCCATAGTTTCAGACTTGCGTTTATCCAGACCTTGCTGTTAGACTCCTGACTAGATGCCAGATGGATTTAGGGTATAAAGTAAACATATCTGTAGTTTCCGCTTGCTTAGGTTTAAACTGTTCTGACTGCACAAGTTGATAGCCATATAACAATATCAAACCTTCATGTTGTTGTTTGATAATAACAAGCGTTCTCCATGTTTACCTTCGAGAGGAATGCCTGCAATGAAGTCACACCCAGTGTGCAAGCGCGAAAATCCGTTTTTGGCCAGGTGAAAATTTCCAATAAATCACGGTCGTTCTTTTGTAAATATTGTCCAATTGGGAGTGTGTTTTCGACGCGGATTTTTTATACCTTTTCATTTCGATTAAATTGATTGAAATATATATTCAGTTCTTTTTCGAAAAATAGCTTTTCATTTGATCTTTAAAACCAAAATTGACATGATTAAGAGGGTTTGGTTGCTCAGAATCAGAACTATATGGTTTTAATAGTAAATATTTTAATTCTTAATTGATCAAATAGCAATGGAGGGTAACAGAAGGGAATAAGGGATTTTCCAGTTCCTTCAAGATTGATTTTCTTGGGTTTTCCCAAAAAACTCATTGCATTTTATACAGAAATAAAATGCATCAGACTTTCCTGCATGTCCTATTCGGTATGAATTGGCTCAGTAGTTTAGGTGGTGGTGGGGTTGTTGTTTTAAGAAATTAACAAGACTTTAAATATGCTAACCTTCTAGTGACATGTCAAAAATGTCCCTGGGTTGGACTCGTCCCTAAAAAACATACATAAAAAGATAACATAATTCTTTGTGTTTATAATTTTATCTTGATTTGTGGTATAGGAAAAACTAATCTCAAATTAAAGAAAAATATAATATTTTTCGAAGTTTGGTATTTCTAATCAACTGAAATTGTGTAGTTGATAGCAAGTACTTTACGGAAAGTAAATTTGTTTGTTTGTATGGGGTTTTATGCTGCTTTCAACAATCTCAGTTAGATTGTGGTGGCTGGAGCACCTAACAATGGATTCCTGGTATTTCTCTCACCAGTACCACCACCACATCCTTTCCTTGTCTCCAGCTGCTATCTCACATAGATCTTTGATTATCAACATATTGGTGAAAGACAAATAGAGGAAAGGACTAGTGCCATCGTTGGGGATAGAAATAAAGAAAGTTGAAATATTATCCTGTTTGCCTCATTCATTTTCCAAGCATTCAGGCTAAATTCTGCATCATTTGCCATCGGAATTCAATCCATGTATGCCTATATAAATTTTGTTAATCTACCTAACAAAAATCAAGCATAGTTGCCATTCAATGATTGGGATATTTACAAGATGAAGAGAGAATTTCTTGATTGCATAGCTTCATGAAACTGAAAACCTATTCACACTGTTTGAATATGCATACAAGAGAGTTTTTAGTTCCATATATGAACTTGGTACCTACAGAAAGGTCTTGTCCCAAGCAATGATCATGTGAAATATGAAGGCTCTTTGACATACAATTCAAAAGTTATAACCAAGGTTAATTTTTTGTAAAGAATTTGATCTTGAAAAATGACCTTGACTGATGACCTTGAACATTGTACCTACATAAAGATCTTGTCCCAAACAATAGTCATGTAAAAGATGGAGGCTCATTGGCTTACCATTTAAAAGTTATGACCAAGGTTAATTTTTTTAAACAAATTTTACCCTGAAAAATGACCTTGACTGATGACCTTGACTTTGGTACCTTCATAAAGGTCTTGTCCAGAGCAATGATCATGTGAAATCTGTATGACTTACCATTCATAAGTTTTGACCAAGGTTAAAGTTTTTTCGAAGAAAGTTTACCATGAAAAATTACATTGACCTTGACTGATGACCTTGAGCTTGGTACCTACAGAAAGGGTTTGTCCCAAGCATTGATCATGTGAAATATGAAAGCTCTTTGATTTATCATTCAGAAGTTATGACCAAGGTGTATTTTTTTAAAGAAATTTTACCTTGAAAAATTACCTTGACCTTGACTGATGACCTTGAGCTTGGTACCTACAGAAAGGTCTTGTCCTAAGCATTGATCATGTGAAATATGAAAGCTTTTTGATTTACCATTCACTGTAGTCAGGCCTACAGTTTGCAGCAAATTTGCAGAAAACCGTTCTAGCAAATAGTTTGCAGAAAGTTTGCAGCAATGATGAAGTAGTTAAATTGATATATATGAGCCGTTTAACAAAAAAGAACCATGTTGGGAGGGTGAAAAGTATCAACTTGGGGACAGACTACACTATCTAGGTAGGCTGGCCAGAATCAAAACTTTTCTGGTTTACATCATTTTCTTAATATAAAGATCTTTTCTGTGTTGAGCCTCTGGGTGACCTCTGCTGAATGATCTGATCTCTTTTTTAAATTTTCACTTCATACTGTACCAAGATTCTTTGAGCTTGTGCATAAAAATTCATATATCTTTAATTATTTAAATGAAAATGATATATTAGATTGAATACAGTATTGGGCTGCTATAAACACTATTTTAGTAATAATGAAGTGACTGGATCATATAAGAATAAATTCTTGGTATTTCTTCTACCAATATTGCCATACTTATATACAATGTATGCTTAGATCAGAATGGACATATATGCAGGCTCATCTTAGTCTTTACTGTCTACTAAAGCCTTGCGTAGGCCTACAGCAGGAAATACTTTGATCATCATCGGAAGGGGGAATAATTTCTCAAAATAGCTGTTTACAGTTGGAATGAAACAAAGATTTTTTTTCAAAGTTCAACTCCTTGCAACTTTCCTGCTAAGTGCATGATCTAACTAATAGAAAATGTGTTCTCACAAACTTACTGCAAACTTCCTGCTTGCGAATAGTTTACAGGAACACATTTCTTTATTCAAGAAGTTTGCAGAATGTTTGCTGCAAATAGATTTTCTGCCGCAAACACATGTTAAGTTGCTGCCAACTGTTCTTGCAAACAGATTAGTTTGCAGCAAATTTGCAGCAAATTTGCAGCAAACTTTTTATTTCTGTAAGGGATACATATGTAGTGCTTAAAGTGTAGACTCCTGTCAGACTGCGCAGACTGACTAGGATCAAAACTTTTTGCACCTTACTTATTTTCTGCTCCTAGACTGATCAATCTACAGTCATGTGAAAGAATTTTGGAATTCCTTCCTCTGATAAACCTATGCTGGACCCAATCTGTTTATCAAATATTTATTTTACAAAATTCCCAGATAGTCCCTTTTTGTGTGACGGGTCACATATATATAATTCTCGTCTATGGAATGGATTGATACTTTGGTACCTAGGATAATGCCCTTACAGGAGTAAATGAATGAGTGGTCATCGAATACCGAATTTATTAAATGTATCATTTATAAACAGATAAAATGAGGCTTTGCCGAGTTTTTATCTGTTTTAGATGACGAGTTTAATAAATTCTGTATTTTATGAACACAAATTTGATATTCTATTTATCATATGACCCGAATTCTTGCAAAAAGCCATCAAAATTCTTGAAATTCAACATTTCAATTTTCCGCCAAACTTATAATGTTGTTTAAAACTGACGTCAAAATATAGGGATATGATGTCATTTTGGTAGTAACAAAATAGCATTGCCTTTCCCTATGGGCTCATTTGCATAGTTATTCCATTCATTAAAATAAACAATATACCAACTTACCCCAGCCTTGGGCGTTGATGTGAGTTGCCTGTCTGGAAAAAAATCAAAGTAATATACAGTAAAACTTGGGTTAAGCAAGCTCAAATGCAGTTACTGATGGAAATGTTCTCTTAACCCTTTGCTGTTTAATCCCTGCTTTTTACGTGCCTGTGATTTTATGATTGAGAAAACATTGTGAAAAAAGAAGAAATTGCTTCTGACAAGCAATTTCTTCTTTTTCCACACTATTTTCTACCCTACTGAATGGTTATTTTTAAGATTAAATCCCCTTTAAATTTTCGTCTGCAAAACCTTTGAATTTGGACAGGTCCAAAATTTTGTAAAACAGGAAAGTGTTAATACATTTTGTACAATATTTCATGACAATTATTAGAGGTTTATTTGGAAGCATATAAATATTATAACATCAATCTTCATAATCGTTTAAACTTAGAAATTTATTAGAATTGTCTCATTGAGAAGGCTCAAACAACAAAAGAATAATAAACATTTTTATGTCCCCGCATCGATAGATCGGGGGCATATTGTTTTACTCATGGCCGTCTGTCTGTCTGTCTGTCCATCCGTCTGTCTGTCCGTCTGTCTGTCCGAAAACTTAACCTTACCAATATCTTCAAGCCTATTCAAGATACAAAGCTCATTTTTGGCATGATGATAGGTCTCAATGATCCACATCTGCTGGTACCAAAGTCAAGGTCATGTGACAAGGTCAAGGTCATCTGTAGGGTCAAACTTTGACAAGAGGACCAAGATGGTCCTAGATCTCTCACCTGAGTCTCTATGACCCCTGGGACATCACTTTATTTAGATAGGCAGATGTAAAAAAGAAGATAATTGCCTAAGATCAATACCATGGAACATTTTCAGCGAAGAGCAAGACAGATATGCCTTTTTGCTCTTTGATTCTATGTAAAAAGGGATGCACCCGGGTGGACCCCAAAAGTGACCCCAGGGTCTTGATATGAACAAACTTGGAAGAGGTCCTTAAGATGATGCTACATTCTAAATATGAAAGCTGTCTGCCTTCTGGTTTCAGAGAAGATTTTTGAAGGTTTTCCCATTTTCACCCATTGTGCTCATATGAGCTGAAAGGGATGCACCCGGGTGGAGCCCAAATATGACCCAAGGGTCTTGATATGAACAAACTTGGTAGGGGCCCACAAGATGATGCTACAAACCAAAAATGAAAGCAGTGTGCCCTCTGGTTTCAATTAAAGAAGATTTTAAAAGATTTTTGCTCTTTGATTCTATGTAAAAAGGGTTGCGCCCAGGTGGAGCCCCAATATGATTCTAGGGTCTTGATATGAACAAACTTGGTAGAGGTCCACTAGATGATGCTACATATCAATTATGAAAGCTTTCTGCCTTCTGGTTTCAAAGAAGAAGATTTTTGAAGATTTTCATTTTTTACCCTTCGTGCTCATTAGAGATAAAGGGATGCACCTGTGCAAAGCCCAAATATGACCCAAAGATCTTGTTATGAACAAACTTGGTAGAGGCCCACAAGGTGATGCTACACACCAAATATTAAAGCTGTCTGCCATCTGGTTACAGAGAAGAAGATTTTAGAAGATTTTCGCTCTTTGATTCTATGTAAAAAGGCCCGTGCAAAGCCCAAACATGACCCCAGGGTCTTGATATGAACAAACTTTGTAGAGGTCCACTAGATGATGCTACATACCAAATTTGAAAGTTGTCTGCCTTCTGGTTTCATAGAAGAAGATTTTTGAAGATTTTCATCTTTTTACCCTTTGTGCTCACAAGAGATAAAGGGATGCACCCGTGCAAAGCCCAAATATGACCCAAGGGCCTAGTTATGAACAAACTTGGTAGGGGCCCACTAGGTGATGCTACACACCAAATATTTTAGCTGTCTGCCATCTGGTTACAGAGAAGAAGATTTTTAAAGATTTTCGCTCTTTGATTCTATGTAAAAGGGTTGGGCCCGGGCAAAGCCCAAATATGACCCCAGGGTCTTGATATGAACAAACTTGGTAGAGGTCCACTAGATGATGCTACATACCAAATATGAAAGCTGTCTACCTTCTTGTTTCAGAGAAGAAGATTTTTAAAGATTTTCATATTTTCACCCTTTTTGTTAAGGGTAAAGGGAAAGTTAAGGGTGGATTTCATTTATTTGAACAACTTTGGTAGAGCTTGACCCAAGGAACATCCCTGCCAAGTTTCATCAAGATTGGCCCACTGGTTTAGGAGGAGAAGATGTTTAAAGAAATTGTGGACGACGGACGACGCACGACTGACATTCTACGATCCCAATAGCTCAACTTGAGCACTTTGTGCTCAGGTGAGCTAAAAAAAAAAAGCCGTTATGGGGGCATTCGTGTTTCACAAACACATCTTGTTTCTTATAAGAATGTCTACTTTATCAGAGATTTTGCTTACAGTTAGGAAACTTTTTAAAGAGGTCCCTTAAAATTAATAAAAGTGGTTGCTTTTTTCGAGGAGGTTGCTCAAGAAATACAAACTGTATGTGCAAGGAGGAGCACCCTTTCTATGTGCCAAATCTAAAATGAATTTTTTATATAAGTGTTTAGAGAAAATTCACCTAAAAATCAAGGGAAAAGGGTCTAATAGACATCAACTTTAATGTTTTTTAAATAAAAATACGCATGCTCAATAAAATCTCCCTGACTATGTTATGTATAGCTCCTGGTTTCTTAAATATAAAACTAGGACACAAGGTGCAATTTTTTTGCATTACATGTTTTTCTGAAAAAAAAAAAACCTTATTAAGCAGCTCTACCAATAGCACAAAGTAAAGACTCTGGTCAGACTGTTGGGCTGGACAGGCTCATCAGACAGACAGACATGGTGAACCCAATAAACCCCCCTCTACTTTGTATAGTAAGTTTAAAGTAAATGCTGTTTCTCAGTACATAATTGGGGGGGGGGTGTTAGTATTAGAGTGGGGGCTTTTATCAGAAGAAATATGGAATACAGAATTCAGACTCTGATTATACTTACCAGGTACAGCCTTGTCCACATTCTCACTTGAGTTATCTTGTTGCTCCTGCAATTTAATAACAAGAGCACTGAGCATAAGGGTCCGAGGTTATAAAACTTTTCTCAATCTCAATTCAAAATTTTCTCAAATTTCAATTTGAGATTAAAGTCATGATTCTGTTTTAATACTTATTTTAAGGTATTCCCATAAAAGATATTATAATATGACCTATGTCGCTGTAGTGAAATATCCCCCTTGAATATTTTTGATATTACACGGGTTTTATTACACTAGTGGAATAACTATGCAAATGAGCTAAAAACGAAGAACAACATCACATTTTTGTTAGGAAAATGACGCAATAATGGATATGCTGACTTCATTTTGCAAACGGCGTCATATGTTTTGCGGAATAAAATAAATAGATAAAATTCTCAGTTGAGCCTGAGAAAAGTTTTATAACCTCTGGCCCTGATGCTGGATAGTGAAAAATTCTTATTTGAGCTAGATCTAACACTGAATTCCCTGCAAGTGTTTTCAGAGAATTGATTGATTGAATGGAGTTTAGGCCGCTTTCAACATTTTTTAGTTATAAATAGTACTAAGTACTATTTTCTATGCCACATGTCCATGGACAAGTTTATAACAAGACAAATATAAGAATGGTACTTAACAGGTCTAAAGAGATTGATTATCAAAATGTTAATATCAAAGAGCAGAAACATTGTTTTAAATGAAGAAAATGCTGTACTCCATCATTTTCTTCATTAAAAATATTTTCTCAAAACTGATTGATATTCCTTTTTGCAGACAAAATCTTTTCGATCCTGGACAAGTAGAAAATCATCTTTTACTTGTCTGAGGACAAGTAGAGAAATTCTGT
The DNA here is from genome assembly GCA_948146395.1 of Fragum whitleyi. NCBI lineage: Eukaryota > Metazoa > Mollusca > Bivalvia > Cardiida > Cardiidae > Fragum > Fragum whitleyi. Next base: position 13,283,476 of record OX411558.1, read on the forward strand.
ATTTTCACATCTCTGGTGTTACAGCTCTTGAGAATCTGGTTAGCTCTTGTGATGTTGAACATACAAATTTCAAGAAGATAACTTTAATAACCAGAGACATGACAATGGCTTAAGTTTAACACTTGACAACACTCATGCATATGTCAATGCCATCTTCTAGGCCAATGATACTAAGGTGATGCTAATGGCTCAACTTTTGGATCCAAAACAGCTGATCTAAAAATAATGTGATTTTGTTAAGCATATAGTAAGTATACATTCCTGAACTACTGTCTTCTTCTTTTTGCCATGACAGGTCTTCAAAAAACGACAATAAGCCAAAGAATCAATGCCAATATTGTATTGAAATTTCTCAATAAGAGTGAAAAGGGACTATTTTGGATTGATTGATTGAATGGAGCTTTCAACATTTTTTCAGTTATATCGCAGTGGCTTGAGCACCTAACAATGGATTCCTGGTATTACTCTCACCAGTGCAACCACCACATTCTTTCCAAGCCTCCAGCTTCTATCTCACATAGGTCAACAATTATCAACCCATTGGTGAGAGACAAATAGACGGATAGAATGAGTACCGCCGTTGGGGATTGAACCCAGCACCTCTAAATTGACAGTCCGATGTGCTACCAACTACACTATGACGGTGGCTCTAAAAAAGTAAATAAAGGGGAATAACTAAAAAATTAAGATAGGAGGAAATTGTGGTTTTTGTGTACTGTACCTTGCTTTCATGAGAGGAACAGAACTGCCTAGTTTCTAGTCAATTGGATATATGGTGACAAGGTTAAGCTGCGGACATAAATGTCCATTCTGCCCGCCCATCACATGCCAAAAATGATCACATATCATATTTCTTCTTATAAACGCTCCCGGGAGCTATATATAACATGGTCATTATTGATAAAGTATGGATTTTCTGATTAAAAAAACAACAACATTAAAAATGGTGTCTTTTGGGCCCTTTCTTCCTGTAATTTGTTGTGAATTTCCTCTATACAATCATATACATGTAAATGATTGATTAGAAGAAAATCATCTCAAATTAGTGGAATGTCTCAAAATATTCCTAGAATTTTTTGCATTTGAAGTGGGCTTTCTAAGTAAAAAATGTTGGGTCCTTCTATTACGGAGGGCCCTTTTATAAGAGGAAATACAGTAATACATCCTGTTTTTCAGGGGTAAGAAAAACCGTTAGTAACTTACATTTGCAGCAGCTTTCCTTTTTCTTTGGCCCCCCCTCTTTGTCTTCTTTGGGGTTGATGCTTAAAAGACAAAATCAAACAAGATGTGTTTGTGAAACACAAATGCTCCCGTAACAGCAATTTTTTCAAAATGTTGATTTTGACAGATGACTTGAAACCTTGAAATATTACCTTGACCTTGATACCTACTGATGCACATCACTGAGATCTTTAATCATGCAAATTATGAAAAAGGTATCTAAAATAGGCTTAAATGAACTGAACAGTATTAACGTAAAGTTTTTAATAAGTTTGACCTTGATAGATGACCTTGACCTAGTCACATGACCTTAACCTTGATATCTAAGGGTCACCAAAGGAACATTCTGGTAAAGTTTCATTGAAATCATCCCAGTGGTTCAGGAGAGGATGTCTTTCAAAGTTTTCGGGCTCAAAATAAGCCCCGCCCTGCCACACCCATATTTATGAGTCAATCAAAATTTGGCAAATGATTTTTGAAAAGGGTCACTTAAATATTAGGAACAATCTGGTAAAGTTTCATTAGAATTGGCCAAGTGGTTCAGGAGGAGATGTCGTTCAAAGATTTCAAAGAGAAAAAATGCCATGCCATGCCACTCCAATATTTATGGGCCAATCAAAATTTTACCAACAAATTTTGAAAAGGGTCAACCAAAGAACACTCTGGTAAAGTTTTATTGAAATTGGCCCAGTGGTTCAGAAGAAGAAGTTTTCAAGATTGTTGACGATGGTCGACGGATGAGGCACAACCTAGGACGGACTCAGGGTGATCCTAAAAGCTTCCCTTGAGCATGTTGGGCTCAGGTGAGCTAAAAAGGAAAAATTGCATACAACAAGTTTTCTCACTTTCTAACAAAATATCCTGATATTTCAAAAGGTACGCTATGAAAGAAGTATAGGTTCGCCATTTAAGCATCCGTGGCAGTGTTACAAACCAAGTTTTATTCCAATTACCCTGTCCAAACAAGCACTTGTGACGTTGGAAAGGGAAAATTGCCAGTGTATCTATATTACACAATTTTCAAGAGGGTTTAAAATTTTATAACCAAATGATTTTAACCTCAATAGAAAATAATGGTCATTTCATTGCAATATAATTCAAAAATAAAATAACAATAATGTGAGAATACCAAAATGCACAAACCTTTAACAAAATCAAAGCCATGAAGGGCCTGAAAGTCGCTACAACAGATGTATTAGTTAAACAAGACTTGCTTTTTATGGCCCTATCAGAGAAGGTTTTAAAAAGTATTGAAGGAAATGAAATTAATATTGAATTGTATATAACAAGAGATGCTTGTCTCTTAAAAATTAGATCTATTGAACCTCCACAATAAATTCTATGCACCTTTGAATTTTCAAAATTGTGACCTGTCACGCTAAATGGGACCTTATCCGAACTCCAAAAATCCAAATTTTGACAAACTTGTCAGACCCAGCGCAGGTTAACCAGATCCCGTATGCGAAAAGTGAATAGTGAATACAGAGTAAGATAGGGTAAATACCCCAGATTTAGAAAATTACATAAAAGTGAAAAGCGTCGGCCCTAGTCTGGCTGCGCGGACAGTACAGACTGACTAGGGTCAATATTTTTCACACATGCCATAAGGTCCCTTTCAGTGTGATGGGTCACAATTATACATGTACCTTTATCAATATTTGAGCTATGTGCAAGACAAGATTTGTACATGGATGGACAGACAGGCTGATGCCAGTATAACCCCCTAAAACGATCAGGGTTCTCCTAAGAATAATTGGAAGCTGTAGTGGCAGCATCGTTGGAAGCTTACAATACAGTGTTTATGCAAGTAATTGTGATTATGTGAATAAAAACATTTGGGAAAAGAATAAATTGCTCATGTTGAGCAATTTCTTCTTTTCCAATAATGTTTTTATGCATATTTATTGTACAAAATGTACAAAGTTTAGCCTTATTTCATCAGTTTTTGACATAAGATAACTAAAATTTCTCTATTTGATGACCATTTTTAAGAAATTAAGCGGTGGAGTAGTTTTAAAGCTGTGAGGCATAACACTGTTTTAGATGAAGCTGTAGTGGGGCTGATACAGCTTATTGGGCTGGGGAGAACACTGACGATCGTTTTGCTGGTGTATGGTTTATTGGGGTTTTACGCCGTTTTCAACTGCTATGGTCATTACGCAGCGACTGGAGCACCAAACCATGGATTCTAGTTTTTTTCATACCAGTACTTTCACAATACCCTAACCGAGCCTCCTGCTTTTCCTCTACATAGGTTCACGATATGGGTGACATTCTTTTAGTGGAGCTACAAAAAGTTTTGCTGGGGTATAATAAAACATACTTGTCAAAACTTCTAACCAGCCTATTATTTTCTGTCACAAATGACATTTTGAGACGGGATGAATACAATCATCGGTTTTCATTGAACAGAATAATAATTTTCGAAGTGAAAAAGATGAAAATGTTACCACTATTCTGGTTCTTGAGAATAAGTATTTAAAAACAAGAGGACCAAGATGGTCCTAGATCGCTCACCTGAGTCTCTATGACCCCTGGGATATCACATTAATTAGAAAGGCAGATGTCAAAAAGAAGATAATTGCCTAAGATCAATACCATGGAACATTTTCAGCAAAGAGCAAGACAGATATGCCTTTTTGCTCTTTGATTCTATGTAAAAAGGGATGCACCCGGGTGGACCCCAAAAGTGACCCCAGGGTCTTGATATGAACAAACTTGGAAGAGGTCCATAAGATGATGCAACATTCTAAATATGAAAGCTGTCTGCCTTCTGGTTTCAGAGAAGAAGATTTTTGAAGGTTTTCCCATTTTCACCCATCGTGCTCATATGAGCTGAAAGGGATGCACTCGGGTGGAGCCCAAATATGACTCAAGGGTCTTGATATGAGCAAACTTGGTAGGGGCCCACAAGATGATGACACACACCAAAAATGAAAGTAGTGTACCCTCTGGTTTCAATTAAAGAAGATTTTAAAAGATTTTCGCTCTTTGATTCTATGTAAAAAGGGTTGGGCCCGGGTGGAGCCCAAATATGACCCCAGGGTCTTGATATGAACAAACTTGGTAGAGGTCCACTAGATGATGCTACATACCAATTATGAAAGCTGTCTGCCTTCTGGTTTCATAGAAGAAGATTTTTGAAGATTTTCATTTTTTTACCCTTCGTGCTCATAAGAGATAAAGGGATGTACCTGTGCAAAGCCCAACATTGACCCAAAGGTCTTGATATGAACAAACTTGGTAGAGGCCGACTAGGTGATGCTACACACCAAATATAAAAGCTGTCTGCCATCTGGTTACAGAGAAGAAGATTTTAAAAGATTTTCGCTCTTTGATTCTATGTAAAAAGGGTTGGGCCCAGGCAAAGCCCAAACATAACCCCAGGGTCTTGATATGAACTTTGTAGAGGTCCACTAGATGATGCTACTTACCAAATTTGAAAGTTGTCTGCCTTCTGCTTTCATAGAAGAAGATTTTTGAAGATTTTTATTTTTTTACCCTTCGTGCTCATAAGAGATAAAGGGATGCACCCGTGAAAAGCCCAAATATGACCCAAGGGTCTTGTAATGAACAAACTTGGTAGGGGCCCACTATGTGATGCTACACACCAAATATTTAAGCTGTCTGCCATCTGGTTACAGAAAAGAAGATTTTTAAAGATTTTCGCTCTTTGATTCTATGTAAAAAGGGTTGGGCCCGGGCAAAGCCCAAATATGACCCCAGGGTCTTGATATGAACAAACTTGGTAGAGGTCCGCTAGATGATGCTACATATAAAATATGAAAGCTGTCTGCTTTCTGGTTTCAGAGAAGAAGATTTTGAAAGATTTTCATATTTTCACCCTTTTTGTTAAGGGTAAAGGGAAAGTTAAGGGTGGATTTCATTTATTTGAACAACTTTGGTAGAGCTTGACCCAAGGAATATCCACATTGAAACAACAATTTATTAGCCTTTTACTGCACAATCCAATGTTTTAGTCACCAGAATGGTTATCTTAAGGAAAACATTGATTGAAAAGAAAGAATTGCTTGTAAAAAAGATTTTCTTCTTTTATCCGAATGCTTTTTACATTTTTTTTAATTCATTTTTGGAGATGGGCTCAGTAGATGACAAAACTTTTCCCGGTTCAGTTTAAAACCATATAAAACCAATACAGAAGCAAGTCTTTGAAACAGTCATATCTTTTTTTTGTCAGAAGTTAAAAAGAGGTCAAAAAATGTTATTGTATTTACTTAGACTTTAAAAAAATCTCAACATATAAGTCAATGAGATGATTCTCTTTGCAGATGTTGCCAATTGAGAGAAAAAATTCAGAATTCATTTTCGTTACAAAAGATTGTATGTTTGAACTGCATAAGTTATCTCTCTCTTTTTCTTTCTTTTTTTTTTAAATTGAAATAATTAAACTTTTTAAGCACATGTACGGCGTTTCAGAGATTCACCGGTAGTGGTAATTCGTTTCGTGTTCGTTTCCGAACATTTCTTTAATTAAATAATTTTTTTAAGTCAAAATACCGATTTTAAAAAAGGTAAAAGAGATTCGGGACAGTTCGAAGGACACGGACTAATCATTTACTTGTTACGAACAAATCGGGTCAATTATGTTGTCTTATGATTGTCTTCATCTAAATTGGGGCCCTGCTCGAATTCAATTACCGGTATATAATTAGTGAATCAACTGCTTCGATCAATATATTAATATGTATATTTCACGTGTTTCGTTTATGCCTAACAATCGCCAAAACACATTGTCAGGCAGAGTCTAGATTAAATTCATTGATAGTCAGGCTCCGCCTACAAGGTCTACAAATAACCGATTACGATTGGCTTTTGGTGTCAATTAACGCCACGCCTACCGCGCCCTTCTATCGGACTTCAGATATGGCTATTATCGATTTTTCACGCGACAGTTAGCCTAACTTACATAAACAATCAAATACATGTTATACACAGCCAAGAGGTATATTGAGAAAAGTTGTCGTCTCAGACAACACAACTGTCGTTTACAAGAGCCCTGCTTTCAACGAAAACCCCTTAACTGTAAATAAAAACAAATTGTGGTTACGAGCTTTTCGTCAAAAAACGATGTTATTCTTTTTCTGAAACGCGTCTTGAGGTTGCTTAAGAAATACAAACTGTATGTGCAAGGAGGAGCACCCTTTGCAAGTGCCAAATCTCAAATGAATTTTTTATATAAGTGTTTAGAGAAAATTCACCCAAAATTCAAGGGAAAAGGGTCTAATAGACATCAACTTTAATGTTTTTTAAATAAAAATACGCATGCTCAATAAAATCTCCCTGACTATGTTATGTATAGCTCCTGGGAGCATTTATTTGGAGAAATATGGTATTCAATTTCTTAAATACAAAACTGGGACACAAGGTGCAATTTTATTTGCATTATCTGTTTTTCTGAAAAAAAAAAAAACCTTATTAAGCAGCTGTACCAATAGCACAAAGTAAAGACTCTGGTCAGACTGTTGGGCTGGACAGGCTCATCTGACAGACAGACATGGTGAACCCAATAAACCCCCCTCTACTTTGTATAGTAAGTTTAAAGTAAATGCTGTTTCTCAGTACATAATTGTGGGGGGGGGGGGTTAGTATTAGAGTGGGGGCTTTTATCAGAAGAAATATGGAATACAGAATTCAGACTCTGATTATACTTACCAGGTACAGTCTTGTCCTTACTCTCACTTGAGGTATCTTGTTGCTCCTGCAATTTAATAACAAGAGCACTGAGCATAAGGGTCCGAGGTTATAAAACTTTTCTCCATCTCAATTCAAAATTTTCTCAAATTTCAATTTGCGATCAAAGTCATGATTCTGTTTTAATACTTATTTTAAGGTATTCCCATAAAAGATATTATAATATGATCTATGTCATATGTAGTGAAATATCCCTGTTGAATATTTTTGATATTACACGGGTGTTATTACACTAGTGGAATAACTATGCAAATGAGCTAAAAACGAAGAACAATGTCATATTTATGTTAGGAAAATGACGTCATAATGGATATGCTGACGTCATTTTGCAAACGTCGTCATATGTTTCGCAGAATAAAATAGATAAAATTCTCAGTTGAGCCTGAGAAAAGTTTTATAACCTCTGGCCCTGATGCTGGATAGTGAAAAATTCATATTTGAGCTAGAGCTAACACTGAATTCCCTGCAAGTGTTTTCAGATAATTGATTGATTGAATGAAGTTTAGGCCGCTTTCAACATTTTTTAGTTATAAATAGTACTAAGTACTATTTTCTATGCCACTTGTCCATGGACAAGTTTATAACAAGACAAATATTAGAATGGTACTTAACAGGTCTAAAGAGATTGATTATCAAAATGTTAATATCAAAGAGCAGAAACATTGTTTTTAATGAAGAAAATGCTGTACTCCACCATTTTCTTCATTAAAAATATTTTCTCAAAACTGATTGATATTCCTTTTTGCAGACAAAATCTTTTCGATCCTGGACAAGTAGAAAATCATCTTTTACTTGTCTGAGGACAAGTAGAGAAATTCTGTATTTTCACATCTCTGGTGTTACAGCTCTTGAGAGTCTGTTTAGCTCTTGTGATGTTGAACATACAAATTTCAAGAAGATAACTTTAATAACCAGAGACATGACAATGGCTTAAGTTTAACACTTGCCAACACTCATGCATATGTCAATGCCATCTTCTAGGCCAATGATACCAAGGTGATGCTAATGGCTCAACTTTTGGATCCAAAACAGCTGATCTAAAAATAATGTGATTTTGTTAAGCATATAGTAAGTATACATTCCTGAGCTACTGTCTTCTTTTTTTTTGCCATGACAGGTCTTCAAAAAAAGACAATAAGCCAAACAATCAATGCCAATATTGTATTGAAATTTCTCATTAAGAGTGAAAAGGGACTATTTTGGATTGATTAATTGAATGGAGCTTTCAACATTTTTTCAGTTATATCGCAGTGGCTGGAGCACCTAACAATGGATTCCTGGTATTACTCTCACCAGTGCAACCACCAATTTCTTTCCAAGCCTCCAGCTGCTATCTCACATAGGTCTACAATTATCAACCCATTGGTGAGAGACAAATAGACGGATAGAAAGAGTACCGCCATTGGGGATTGAACCCAGCACCTCTAAATTGACAGTCCGATGTGCTACCAACTGCACTATGACGGTGGCTCTAAAAAAGTAAATAAAGGGGAATAACTAAAAAATTAAGATAGGAGGAAATTGTGGTTTTTGTGTACTGTACCTTGCTTTCATGAGAGGAACAGAACTGCCTAGTTTCTAGTCAATTGGACATATGGTGACAAGGTTAAGCTGCGGACATAAATGTCCATTCTGCCCGCCCATCACATGCCAAAAATGATCACATATCATATTTCTTCTTATAAACGCTCCCGGGAGCTATATATAACATGGTCATTATTGATAAAGTATGGATTTTTCTGATTAAAAAAACAACAACATTAAAAATGGTGTCTTTTGGCCCTTTCTTCCTTTAATTTGTTGTGAATTTCCTCTATACAATCATATACATGTAAATGATTGATTAGAAGAAAATCATCTCAAATTAGTGGCAGGTCTCAAAAAATTCCTAGAATTTTGGCATTTGAAGTGGGCTTTCTAAGTAAAAAATGTTGGGTCCTTCTATTAGGGAGGGCCCTATTATTAGAGGAAATACAGTAATACATCCTGTTTTTCAGGGGTAAGAAAAACCGTAAGAACTTACATTTGCAGGAGCTTTCCTTTTTCTTTGGCCCCCCCTCTTTGTCTTCTTTGGGGTTGATGCTTAAAAGACAAAATCAAACAAGATGTGTTTGTGAAACACAAATGCTCCCGTAACAGCAATTTTTTCAAAATGTTGGTTTTGACAGATGACTTGAAACCTTGAAATATTACCTTGACCTTGATACCTACTGATGCACATCACTGAGATCTTTAATCATGCAAATTATGAAAAAGGTATCTAAAATAGGCTTAAATGAACTGAACTGTATTAACGTAAAGTTTTTAATAAGTTTGACCTTGATAGATGACCTTGACCTAGTCACATGACCTTAACCTAGATATGAAAGGGTCACCAAAGGAACATTCTGGTAAAGTTTCATTGGAATCATCCCAGTGGTTCAGGAGAGGATGTCTTTCAAAGTTTTCGGGCTCAAAATAAGCCCTGCCCTGCCACACCCATATTTATGAGTCAATCAAAATTTGGCAAATGATTTTTGAAAAGGGTCACTTATATATTAGGAACAATCTTGTAAAGTTTCATTGGAATTGGTTAAGTGGTTCAGGAGGAGATGTCGTTCAAAGATTTCAAAGAGAAAAAAAGCCATGCCATGCCACGCCCATATTTATGGGCCAATCAAAATTTCACCAACAAATTTTGAAAAGGGTCAACCAAAGAACACTCTGGTAAAGTTTTATTGAAATTGGCCCAGTGGTTCAGAAGAAGAAGTTTTCAAGATTGTTGACAATGGTCGACGGATGAGGCACAACCTAGGACGGACTCAGGGTGATCCTAAAAGCTCCCCTTGAGCATGTTGGGCTCAGGTGAGCTAAAAAGGAAAAATTGCATACAACAAGTTTTCTCACTTTCTAACAAAATATCCTGATATTTCAAAAGGTACGCTATGAAAGAAGTATAGGTTCGCCATTTAAGCATCCGTGGCAGTGTTACAAACCAAGTTTTATTCCAATTACCCAGTCCAAACAAGCACTTGTGACGTTGGAAAGGGAAAATTGCCAGTGTATCTATATTACACAATTTTCAAGAGGGTTTAAAATTTTATAACCAAATGATTTTAACCTCAATAGAAAATAATGGTCATTTCATTGCAATATAATTCATAAATAAAATAACAATAATGTGGGAATACCAAAATGCACAAACCTTTAACAAAATCAAAGCCCTGAAGGGCCTGAAAGTCGCTTCAACATATGTATTAGTTAAACAAGACTTGCTTTTTATGACCCTATCAGAGAAGGTTTTAAACAGTATTGAAGGAAATGAAATTAATATTGAATTGTATGTAACAAGAGATTCTTGTCTTGCAAAAATTAGATCTTTTGAACCTCTCTACAATAAATTCTATGCACCTTTGAATTTTCAAAATTGTGACCTGTCACGCTAAATGGGATCTTATCCGAACTCCAAAAATCCAAATTTTGACAAACTTGTCAGACCCAGCGCAGGTTAACCAGATCCCGTATGCGAAAAGTGAATACAGAGTAAGATAGGGTAAATACCCCAGATTTAGAAAATTACATAAAAGTGAAAAGCGTCGGCCCTAGTCTGGCTGCGCCGACAGTACAGACTGACTAGGGTCAATATTTTTCACACATGCCATAAGGTCCCTTTCAGTGTGATGGGTCACAATTATACATGTACCTTTATCAATATTTGAGCTATGTGCAAGACAAGATTTGTACATGGACGGACAGACAGGCTGATGCCAGTATAACCCCCTAAAACGATCAGGGTTCTCCTAAGAATAATTGGAAGCTGTAGTGGCAGCATCGTTGGAAGCTTACAATACAGTGTTTATGCAAGTAATTGTGATTATGTGAATAAAAACATTTGGGAAAAGAATAAATTGCTCATGTTGAGCAATTTCTTCTTTTCCAATAATGTTTTTATGCATATCTATTGTACAAAATGTACAAAGTTTTGCCTTATTTCATCAGTTTTTGACATAAGATAACTAAAATTTCTCTATTTGATGACCATTTTTAAGAAACTAAGCGGTGGGGTAGTTTTAAAGCTGTGAGGCATAACACTGTTTTAGATGAAGCTGTAGTGGGGCTGATACAGCTTATTGGGCTGGGGAGAACACTGACGATCGATTTGCTGGTGTATGGTTTATTGGGGTTTTACGCCGTTTTCAACTGCTATGGTCATACCGCAGCGACTGGAGCACCAACCATGGATTCTAGTTATGCCCCCGTATCGAGAGATTGGGGGCATATTGTTTTACTCATATCCATCTGTCTGTCTGTCCGTCTGTCTGTCCGTCTGTCTGTCTGTCCGAAAACTTAACCCGAAAACTTAACCTTGCCAATATCTTCAAGCATATTCAAGATACAAAGCTAATATTTTGCATTATGATAGATCTCAATGATCCGCATCGGCTGGTACCAAAGTCAAGGTCATGCCACAAGGTCAAGGTCATCTGTCAAGGTCAAACTTTGAAAAAACTTCACCCGAAAACTTAACCTTGCCAATATCTTCAAGCCTATTCAAGATACAAAGCTAATATTTGGCATGATGATAGATCTCAATGATCTGCATCCGCTGGTACCAAAGTCAAGGTCATGTGACAAGTTAAAGGTCATCTGTCAAGGTCAAACTTTGAAAAAAAAATGCTGTTACGGGGGCATTCGTGTTTCACAAACACATCTTGTTTTTTCATACCAGTACTTTCACAATACCCTAACCGAGCCTCCTGCTATTCCTCTACATAGGTTCACGATATGGGTGACATTCTTTTAGTGGAGCTACAAAAAGTTTTGCTGGGGTATAATAATACATACTTGTCAAAACTTCTAACCAGCCTATTATTTTCTGTCACAAATGACATTTTGAGACGGGATGAATACAATCATTGGTTTTCATTGAACAGAATAATAATTTTCGAAGTGAAAAAGATGAAAATGTTACCACTATTCTGGTTCTTGAGAATAAGTATTTAAAAACAAGAGGACCAAGAAGAGTCTCTATGATCCCTGGGATATCACATTAATTAGAAAGGCAGATGTCAAAAAGAAGATAATTGCCTAAGATCAATACCATGGAACATTTTCAGGGAAGAACAAGACAGATATGCCTTTTTGCTCTTTGATTCAATGTAAAAAAGGGTTGCACCCGGGTGGACCCCAAAAGCGAACCCAGGGTCTTGATATGAACAAACTTGGAAGAGGTCCATAAGATGATGCAACATTCTAAATATGAAAGCTGTCTGCCTTCTGGTTTCAGAGAAGAAGATTTTTGAAGGTTTTCCCATTTTCACCCATTTTGCGCCGCCGTCATAGCGCAGTTGGTAGCGCGTCGGACTGTCATTCTAGAGGTCCCGGGTTCGATCCCCGACGGTGGCACTCATTCTTTCCGACTATTTGTCTCTCACCAATGGGTTGATAATTGTAGACCTATGTGAGATAGCAGCTGGAGGCTAGGAAAGAATGTGATGGTTGTACTGGTGAGAGAAATACCGGGGATCCATTGTTAGGTGCTCCAGCCGCCGCGATATAACTGAAATAATGTTGAAAGCGGCGTTAAACTCCATTCAATCAATCAATCAATTCACCCATTTTGCTCATATGAGCTGAAAGGGATGCACCCGGGTGGAGCCCAAATATGACTCAAGGGTCTTGATATGAGCAAACTTGGTAGGGGCCCACAAGACGATGCTACATACCAAAAATGAAGGCAGTGTGCCCTCTGGTTTCAATTAAAGATGATTTTAAAAGATTTTCGCTCTTTGATTCTATGTAAAAAGGGTTGCGCACTATGGAGCCCAAATATGACCCCAGGGTCTTAATATGAACAAACTTGGTAGAGGTCCACTAGATGATGCTACATACCAATTATGAAAGCTGTCTGCCTTCTGGTTTCAAAGAAGAAGATTTTTGAAGATTTTCATTTTTTATCCTTCGTGCTCATAAGAGATAGAGGGATGCACCTGTGCAAATCCCAACATTGACCCAAAGGTCTTGATATGAACAAACTTGGTAGAGGCCCACTAGGTGATGCTACACACCAAATATAAAAGCTGTCTGCCATCTGGTTACAGAGAAGAAGATTTTAAAAGTTTTTTTTTCTTTGATTCTATTTAAAAAGGGTTGGGCCAAGGCAAAGCCCAAAAATGACCCCAGGGTCTTGATATGAACAAATTTTGTAGAGGTCCACTAGATGATGCTACATGCCAAATTTGAAAGTTGTCTGCCTTCTGGTTTCATAGAAGAAGGTTTTTGAAGATTTTCATTTTTTTACCCTTCGTGCTCATAAAAGATAAAGGGATGCACCCGTACAAAGCCCAAATATGACCCAAGGGTCTTGTTTTGAACAAACTTGGTAGGGGCCCACTATGTGATGCTACACACCAAATATTTAAGCTGTCTGCCATCTGGTTACAGAGAAGAAGATTTTTAAAGATTTTCGCTCTTTGGTTCTATGTAAAAAGGGTTGGGCCCAGGCAAAGCCCAAATATGACCCCAGGGTCTTGATATGAATAAACTTGGTAGAGGTCCACTAGATGATGCTACATACCAAATATGAAAGCTGTCTGCCTTCTGGTTTCAGAGAAGAAGATTTTGAAAGATTTTCATATTTTCACCCTTTTTGTTAAGGGTAAAGGGAAAGTTAAGGGTGGATTTCATTTATTTGAACAACTTTGGTAGAGCTTGACCCAAGGAACATCCCTGCCAAGTTTCATCAAGATTGGCCCACTGGTTTAGGAGGAGAAAATGTTTAAAGAATTTTTGTGGACGACGCACGACGGATGACTCACGACTGATGACGGACATTCTACGATCCCAATAGCTCACCTTGAGCACTTCGTGCTCAGGTGAGCAAAAAAATACACAAGTTTCACCATATCTCCTTATTTTGACCTTGATCGATTTTAACATTGGTGGGTGGAGTATTTTGTGGAACATTTGTTCATATCTGGGAAATATTCCATAGAATCAAATTCTTCTTTCTAGAATAATGCTTCTTTATCGATTGACTAGAAATGTTGATAGATAATTTTTTAAGAATATCTAATTTTATTTGGTCCTAAATCAGAGTTTCTGTCAAAACGAAGCGAATAACAACCCATGAGAAAATGGCGACTGGATCTATATGAGAGCGTGTCTGAATTACTGCGCATGCGCGAACTATTTTTTCAATGCTTTCCAGGGCTCTCACTAGGGTTTTGAAAGTAGGATTCCAGGAATCCAACTTCAAAAAAAGTTGGATCCAACACAAAAAAGTTAGATTCCGTCATTATGAGGGTTGATTTTGTACCATGCAAAACTATGATATTGAAACGACAATTTATTAACCTTTTACTACACAATCCAATGTTTTAGTCACCAGAATGGTTATCTTAAGGAAAACATTGATTGAAAAGAAAGAATTGCTTGTAAAAAAGATTTTCTTCTTTTATCCCAATGCTTGTTACATTTTTTTTAATTCATTTTTGGAGATGGGCTCAGTAGATGACAAAACTTTTCACGGTTCAGTTTAAAACCATATAAAACCAATACAGAAGCAAGTCTTTGAAACAGTCATATCTTTTTTTTGCCAGAAGTTAAAAAGAGATCAAAAATTGTTATTGTATTTACTTAGACTTCTCAACATATAAGTCAATGCGATGATTCTCTTTGCAGATGTTGCCAATTGAGAGAAAAAATTCAGAATTCATTTTCATTACAAAAGATTGTATGTTTGAACTGCATTGGTTATCTCTCTCTTTTTCTTTTTTTTTTTTTAGCTTGAAATAATTAAACTTTCCAAACCACTTGTCTCTTGATTTGTGTTCATTTTTTTTTTTCATTTCAACACGTGTCTGATCAGTAGGCTGATCCGAAGCTTTCCATTTTTGAAATACGTTACCCGACGGAATTAAGCACATGTACATCGTTTCAGAGATTCACAGGTAGTGGTTATTCGTTTCGTTTTTTTTCGGAACATTTCTTTAATTAAATAATTTTTTTTAAGTCAAAAAACCAATTTTAAAAAAGGTAAAAGAGATTCGGGACATTTCGAAGGACACAGACTAATCATTTACTTGTTACGAACAAATCGTGTCAATTATGTTGTCTTATGACTGTCTTCGTCTAAATTGGGGCCCTGCTCGAATTCAATTACCGGTATATAATTAGTGAATCAACTGCTTCGATCAATATATTAATATGTATATTTCACGTGTTTCGTTTATGCCTAACAATCGCCAAAACACATTGTCGGGCAGAGTCTAGATTCAATTTATTGATAGTCAGGTTCCGTCTACAAGGTCTACGAATAACTGATTACGATTGGCTGTTGGCGTCAATTAACGCCACGCCTACCGCGCCCTTCTATCGGACTTCAGATATGGCTATTATCGATTTTTCACACGACAGTTAGCCTAACTTACGTAAACAATCAAATACATGTTATACACAGCCAAGAGGTATATTAGTCGGGACGCGTGCCTTAGAAACACTTGTTGTCCGGTGGAATCCTTTGATAGGATTTTTGTCGTCCGCTGAGGAAAGTTGTCCCCTTAACTGTAAATAAAAACAAATGTGGTTACGAGGTTTTCGTTGAAAACCGAAGTTATTCTTTTTCTGAAACGCATCTGTATTACTGCGCGTAGTGCACTATTTTTTCAATGGTTTAAGACTGCATATTAAACAGGTGTGGTTACGGTGTTTTTTGTTTGTTAGTTTTTGTTTTTTGTAATTCTTTCTCTGCCTCATATGGTGTTTAAGAAATATGATGTAAATTTCTTCTACAACTTTCATGCGATCGCAAAATGTGGCATTATTTCGTTATGTTTATTACCATAAAGTGCGGACAAGAAATCAGAGATCTACTTTGTCTCAAGACAGAAATACAGAATACGTTAAGTGGTCTGTCTTTGATCTTGTTTGACCTGTCCAGAAAACTTTGTACAGCCACAATAAGTCGCAGCGCGAGCGCAAGTGACTTAAAAATAATGAAAGGGATAAACTTTTATTAAAAGGAGGTTATATTTTTTTGTTACTTTTCCTTATTTGAGCCCTTTACTGTTTAATCCCTGCTTTTAACAAGTCTGTGATTTTATGATTGATAAAATATGGTGAAAAAAGAAGAAATTGCTTCTTACAAGCAATTTCTTCTTTTTCCACACTATTTTCTATCCTACTGAATGGTTATTTTTCAAATTAAATCCACTTTAAATTTTTGTCTGCAAAACCTTTGAATTTGGACAGGTCCTAAATTTTGTAAAACAGGAGAGTGTTAAGGTCTCCAAAGGTGTAGGGGTACCTTAATTACACACAAAGATGCTATGTGTTAGTGAGTGTCCTGTTGTAAATGATAAGATTTATGAGTGTATTTGAATTCAGTCTTTTGAAATTTCCAATAAATCTTTGGTAGAATCTAGACATTTCCAAGTACCTACAAATGCTTTATTTCTAATCAAAGTACCCTCAGCCTATGTTAAGTTAAGTGGGTGGTCTGAATATTTTCGAACAAATTTTTTACATACCACCTTTTTTCATAATTTTGCATTGCATACAACCATAATTTTTTTATTGATTTATTCAGTTAATTTTAACAGCAAAAAATATTTGACTCCTTATCTTAGGAAATGGCCCCTAATTTAAGCATTGATGGGGTGCTAGCCCACCCATTTTTATTTCTCTATACTTTTATATGGGTCATGAATGAAAAGGCTTTGTTAATGCAATAAAGTATTTTCATTCTTAGGCCAGCCTAAAAGTGCCTCAATCTCTTGGCTGTTAATTGCTGGATAATAGATGAACCTCCTGGATGGTGGATTAGAATCTAATTCAAAATGAGATGTATTTGTGAAAGACAAATTTGAGCATGAAGATGACCTTGAACTTGTCAAATGACCTTGACACCAGCAGATGCATATTATTGAGATCCATCATTATACCAAATATGAGCATTGTATCTTGAATAGCCTTGAAGTAATTGGCAATATTAAGTTTTTTGGTTTAGTTTTGTAGACAGTCAGATTGATTGATTGATTGAATGGAGTTTAACGCCGCTTTCAACATTATTTCAGTTTTATCGCGGCGGCTGGAGCATTTAACAATGGTTTCCTGGTATTTCTCTCACCAGTACAACCATCACATTCTTTCCTAGCCTCCAGCTGCTATCTCACATAGGTCTATGATTATTATCCAATTGGCAAGAGACAAATAGTCACAGAGAATGAGTGCCGCTGTCGGGGATGGAACCCAGGTAGACAGACAGACAGACAAACAGACAAACAGACAAGTTTAAATAATATGCCCCCTATATTTCTAGGCAGGACATAAAAAGGGCATTATTTGCACAAAATGCTTCTAGATTTATCCCCCTTGATAGTAAAAGCTGCTCTTTTGATGGCAAACAAGTGTACCAAGTTTCAAGTGAATGCCTTCAGTAGAAACAGAGATATCACAAAATATACAAGTTTTTGCACAATGACAACTTCACGATGGCTATAGCAATACCTTTAGTTTTCTCCGTAGACAGCCAAGGTGAAAATAAGACAATTTGTGAAAATTTTGGGGCATATTTTCTTCAAGCATGTCATTGTTGTCAATGTGAAATTTAATGCCATTTGTATATTTGGATCTCCATAGATATCAAGGGTTTAGTGCAAGAGTGTACTAAGTGTATATAAAATGTATATACACTTAGTCCACTCTGCACTGGCTCCTTAATATGTCAAAGAGTGAAATGAAAAAAGCAGGGTTTATTTTTTTTCTTTTTAATTTCACTAGTTTGGCAGTAGATTTATCTAATGATAACCTCAACCTACTGTTATTTTCTGCTAAACCAACAACAGGCAATAAAGTAATAGAGGATAATCATTTGTTTCAGTGTAAGATTGATTTATATTCATTGAGTGAACAACAAAAGCTGTATTTTCACAAGTGGGGGAGCCACAAGTGAAAATATATATCTTTTGTTCTTCACAAAATGAAATATTAATCGATCTTACTTGAAAAACAAACAATTATTATATTTCTTTATTGCAAAAATGAGACAAAATGTGAAATTTTTAGAACATATTTTCGTAATGGCGTAATTGCTATAGAATGTTCATTGTGACGTCACTTATTTTGCCTGGCATAGATGATGCCAGAAAGGATGAAATACACAAAAGCAGGGTATAAGTTTTTGATAATTTCCTGCTTTTGCGGTGAGATTATCAAGTGATAATCTACCGTTATTTCTCGATAAACCACCGAAAAGCATAAAAGAATAAGACATACCTGTACCTGATAAGGACCATGTGTTTGATGGCGTCTTGCGGGGTCTTAAAGACCTCCTCCTTTCTGCCTCAATAACCCCTCCAGATACAAAAGAAGAGTCTGCTGTAATGAATGCAAAATGCAAAATAATGCAAATCAAACAAATATCTATGCTACGAAATTTCGAGGGTTTGGTGCAAGACTGTGTGAGTGTATGTATATTGTATATACATTTACTTCAGTCTTGCACCTAATCCATGAAACAGAAAAAGTAAATGGAAAAGGGAGGGGCCTCTGTTTAAGGTAGTAAACCCACAATAGTCCTTGAATGTTTTTGGAAGTTATTAACTTAAACAGTTTCATTATTTCTTTGAGAACAGTCAGTTATTTTGTAAGCTTCCTCCCATAGTCCATTACAATTCTGTTTCTTTATTAATGATCTGAACAGTTTTGCTTCGAAATATCAAATTATAAGATATAAAGGGATTATATATTGACTTCATAAAGGAATGAACCAAAAACATTTTCACTCTCATGAATGAATCTGCTTTGCGTATTCATAGTGTAATTAGGTTTTTAGCTTCATACCTGAAATCAACGAAATTTAATACTCTCTTTATCTCTTAAATAAAAGTAAGGATTTGGAGGAAAATTAGGGGAGAATTTGAGAAAAAAAGCTTTAGGGGGAGGGGGGGTTGACTTCTCTTATCATAGCTGTCAGAGGTCAGCGAAGGTTGACTATTCCTTGTGCTGGTAATACAGCAAATCAATATCGACATAGGAAAATTCAATAAATTGATTGATAGAATGATTCAATGGAGTTTAACGCCATTTTCAATATTTTTTCAGTTATATTGCAGCGGCTGGAACAACTTACAATGGATTCCTGGTATTTCTCTCTCCAGTACAACCATCACATCCTTTTCTAGCCTCCAGCTGCTATCTCGATTAAGTCTACCAAATCAACCCATTGGTGAGAGACAAATAGTCAGAAAGAATGGGTGCCACCGTCAGGGATTGAACCCGGGACCTCTAAATTGAAAGTCTGACGTGCTACCAACTGGGCTATGACAGCGGCACAGAAAAGATCATAGGCTTTATTCTATTTTTTAGGGCATTAAGATTTGCAGAGACCCCAAAATGGTTAAAACCATATTTTGTGTCTCTGCAAATGTTAACGACTGAAAATATGTGAAATGCCGCTTTTATTGCATAAAAAGAAAGACTTTCATATTTATTCAAACAGTGATTGCAGAATGCTTTAAAACTAGTTACAAACCCACTTATTTGCCCGATAAAGTGTTATACATTGAAACTTCACTTTCGTTTATACCAATGTTGCTTGGTAAATTTATGAAGTCACAAATTTTAAGGTGGGAATAGGATAAACGTCTCTATTCATGTATAGGCCCAGACTGAGGATATATAAGTGAAAAAAGCTGTGCCTAAACAGCTTGTGAATTTACATATTAATCCACTTTTTTTAACCCCAGAGTTTTCTCCGTTAACATATGCCTTTAACGACTCCTAGCATACATTTTATGCAATAATGCAAAATAACGCAAATCAGCATTGCTTTTGAAAATTTTCTAAGCTACAAGTGGGAAAAGTAAATCAATGGAAAAGGGAGGCGCCTCTGTTTAAGGTAGTGGACCCATAGAAGTTCTGCAATGTTTCGGAAGTTAAGGGCTTAAACAGTGTTAACCTAGATTACCTAGTGATTTAATTAGAAACCTCATTTAACCTTGTGAAAGATCATGTATTACAAAATATTGCTGAACTTTTACGGTCCAGGTATACTTTAAGAACAAAAACTAAAGCTGCTCGAGTCACTGATTCACTCCACACAGGCCTGAATCCATGCTATGATAAGCTGAGACTTTAAGTTTTTTATTCGCAGGTCAGAGGTCAGATTTAAAAAAAAATCTTTGACAGGGAGGTAGATTGATAATTTAAGATTCAGAAAATTAGCAGTCAGAAAAGTTTCAAACCAATTTAGGCTGCACAGTCCTTGCAGCCTGACTACTGTTGACACTTTTCCAACTTCCCAGATGGTTCATTTTTGTGTGACGGGTCTTAAATATTTCATTTCTTACCATCCATCTCCTCCTGTATCTCCTCCACTCCACTCATAAGAGACGGCTCCTAGAAAATATAAAGAGGATAATCATTTGTTTCAGTGCAAGATACATTTATATTTCATTGAGTGAACAACAAAAGCTATATTTTAATGAGTGGCAGAGCTTCAGAGTGAAAATATCGCTTTTGTTGTTCATAAAATGAAATAAAAATTGAGTTCACTCGAAAAACAAATGATTATTCTATTTCTTAAATGCATAAATAAAACAAAATGTAAAAATTCTAGGGCAAGTTTTCTTAAAGCACATCATTTTGCATGTAATTCCTTCGCAGTGTTCATTGTAACGTCACTTTTTGAGCTTCGCTCAGATGAAGTCAGATAGGCTGAAATAACCATAAGCTGGTGATAAGTTTTTTATCATTTCACTGTTTTGGCGGTGAGTTTATCAAAATGATAATGTACTGTTACTCCTCGATAATGTACCATTACTCCTCGATAAACCACTGAGAAACATTAAAGAAAGAAAGAGATAAGAACATGTTCGTGAGATTTCCAACAATTTAAAATATGCACAAAACAAAGGCTTTTACCTGCCTGTGCTTCTGCACAGTCTTACCAGAATCTTCATTGTGTAATTAGAAGATAGATAAGATCTCAAGGTATCTGTAAACGACTAGGTAACTTAACATTTACATTATGTGGCTGTCTACACTGCTCAATATTTACACCCAACATTTCAAATTGTTGGAAATGTCATGCACAGGCTCAAATACATTGGGGATAATTGTTTCTTTCAGTGTAAGATCAATTTATATTTCATTGAATGAACAACAAAGGCTATATTTTCATGAGATGCCACAACCCGTAGAGCCCATGTCATCAACCTGGTCATAATTTTACAAACAAATCTGAAAAACCATGTTCTAAAGATTATTCCTGTGAAGTTTGCATGAACTCTGTCCAGTAGTTTCAGAGAAGATCTTTAAAGAAACAAAATGTGTTTGTGAAAAACAAATGCTTCGGTAACAGCATTTTTTTCAAACTGTTGACCTTGACAGATGACCTTGACCTTTTAGCATGACCTTGACCTTGATACCTCCAGATATACATCACTGAGATCTTTCATGCTAATTATGAGAAAGGGTATCTATAAAATGCTTGAATAAACTGAACAATGAAGAATTTTTGATCATGTATTTCAGAAGTTTAACCTTGAAAGATGACCATGACCTTGTCACATGACCTTTACTTTGGTACCAGCAGATGCATATCACTGAAATCTATAATCAGGCCCAATATGAGCCTTGTATCTTGAATAGGCTTAAAGATATTGCAATGTTAAGTTTTCGAGTTATTTGACCTTGACAGATGACCTTGACCTTGGCACAATACCTTGACTTTGGGACCAGCAGATGCAGATCATTGAGATCTATCAACATGCCAAATATGAGCCTCATATCTTGAATAGGCTTGAAGATATTGGCAATGTTGATGTTTGTGGTAAAGTTTTTTTAGTTATTTGACCTTAACAGATGACTGACTTTGTCACATGACCTTGACTTGGAACCAGCAGATGTGGATTATTTAGATCTATCAGCATGACAAATATGAGCCTTGTATCTTGAATAGGCTTGAAGATATTGGTAATGTTTTTTGGTTATGATAGACAGACAGACGGATAGATGGACAACGGTTGAACAGTATGCCCCCATCTTTTGATATGGGGGTATAAAAGCATAACGCATGGCTGCACTTACGAAAGAAACCAGGCAACAAGATTGGCTCCACTGGACTTAGTCCAATGGAGCTAATAAACAAAAACAGATTATATAACTGCCTCTAAAGAGAAATATGGGATTTATCTAACAAAAAAAATTAGCCTGGTTAATTTTAAGGAGAAGAGAAGAAAATTATTGAGGGATAGTCACTGGATCTACATCACCCTTTCCTAGCTTCCGACTGCTATGTGAGATAGCAGTCGGAGGCTAGGAAAGGGTGAAATGGTAGTACAGGTGAAAGAAATACCAGGAATCCATTGTTAGGTGCTCTGGCCGTCGCGATATAACTGCGAAATTGTTGAAAGTGGCGTAAAACCCATTCATACAAACTTAAAATCAAAAAGGTGCTACACAGGGGCTTAGCTAGGTGAAATTAAAGACCATAAAATTTCTAATAGAGACACATGGTCCTCTTTTACCCAATCCCTCATTTCTGAGGTTGAAATCTACCATTTTTAATGTGTTTTTACAAACTTATGAAACCTTTATTAAAGGCCCATATCCACAAAATCAAGGTCACTAAAAATTCAACAGAGGTTTTTATGCACCTTTTCCCCAATCAAATGTAAATATTTTGCGCGGATTATGTCTATTTTTTGCCATTTTTCAACGTCATAACATTTATTGCTGGCTAATTGTGAAACAGTTGTGTCTGCCTGTATGTTTATAGGCTGTTTCGACTGTTTCACACTGTGCCATTGATTTGAAGTGTAGCCTCTATTAAAAGCCCATCCCTTTCTAATGGGTATTTTCAGAAGGCATATAACACTGACTAAACAAGGTGGCAAATTGTCACAACATAGGCTCCTTACACTACTGGATATCCAAGTAAGAAAACTAACAAAGGGAAATAACTCAAAAAAAAAGCAAGGTAGAGTAAATTTCTTGTTCAATGCACACCATGATCATAAGAGGAACATAACTGTCAAGTTTCAAGTCAATCAGACATAAGGTGACAGAGTTAATCTCCAGACAATGTAGTAGGCGCCACTTGCCAGCCAAGACACCACAAGTAATCACAGGCATAAAACAAGAAGACCATGATGGTCCTAAATCGATCCTAAATGACTCTTGCCTCTTTAAATTGAATTGTCTTTAAAGATAATTAAATGGCAATGCATGAGATATGCAAGTTTAAAATCCATTTATTATAATATTTCGAAGGCTCTTTAGCTGTTTTCCAAACCCCTCTCTTCCTTTTAAACAATACTTATGTAACTACATTTTGCATACAGATCAGTGCACCCACATTACCTTTAGCTGTAGAGCATAGCCCTATTTCTGATTAGCAGATCGAAGGAATCTCCATCAGCTCATCCCAGAGGATACCTCATACAAGCTAGGTTAAACCTACTGTATTTCCCCTAATAATAGCGCCCTCCCTAATAGTACCACCCCTACACTTTTTACAAAGAAAACCTACTTCAAATGCCTAAATTTTAATTAAGAACTTGTTCAGACTTCTCTAATCTGATATGAATTCTGATATGAAATTTCCTCAAATTAAAGGGGAAAGGGCCTAAAAGTTTGATGATTTTTTTAATCATAAATGCTTACTAAATAAAAGCTTCCTGACAATGCTATGTATGGCTCCTGGGAGCTTTTAATAGGAGAAATACAGTATGCAAAATTGACTGTATTCTATTTCAGCTCACTTCTCCCCTGCACATACCTCGCCGAGCCTCTTCTTGCATTCAACATACTTCGTCCTGTACTGTGTCAATTTTGACTTAAGATCACAGTTCTCCTGTACCTAGACAGAATAGAAGATATAGATTCAGTGCTTGTGCTAGCTTTTTCATTATCTTCTTACTATTCCCCAAAACAACTAACCATCTTCTGGGGTACGGCTACGGTAGTGAGGATAAATAAATGGAAATACACACACATGCTTTTTCAGATGCATAGATATCCACCTTAAGGTGATAAGTTATGGGGGTCAAAAACGGTTTTGAAAGGCTCAGAATGAGCAACTCATAAAGATTTAACACGAGCAACGAGTACGGATACCCACCCTCGACTGTTTAGTGCTGGATGGTTGATAAAAATTCAATTCCAAAAAGGGGCATAATTTGCACATAATGCATTTAAAGTTATCCCCAAGATAGAAATGATTTCTCTTTTGAACAAGTGTGCTAAGTTTCAAGTGAATGCCTTTAGTAGAACCACAGATTTCATAGAAATGTCGGTTTTTCTCATGATAACGACGACAAAAAGGACTACAACATAGGTCTACAATTATCAACCCATTGGTGAGAGACAAATAGTCGGAAGGAATAAGTGCCACCATCAGAAAAGCATTTAGAAGGTTACCTGATTGTCTAGGGATACCTTATTTCCCCTTATACTAGCCCCCTCCCTAATAGTAGCACCCCCACATTTTTTACTAAGAAAACCCACTTCAAATGCCTAAATTCTAGGAACTTTTTGAAACTTCTTCTCTAATTTGAGATGAATTTCCTCTAAACAATCATTTATTTGATTTATTTGATTGTTAAGAGAAAGTTCATCTCCAATTAAAGGGAAAAGAACCTTAAAGACATAAATTTTAATGATTTTTTAACCAGAAATTGCATACCCGGAAGTGTTTACTGTAAACCTAGAAATGATTTTGCGTGATTTAAGTAAGCGTGATCGCAGGAGGTATAAAAACGCGAAGTTATAAAACGCAGCAAATAACCCACTCATCATAAAAACACGAACTTTTGTCGCATTCGCAATTTTCTTTAAAGGAACTATCTACTTGCATCCTGGCATAGTTTGTCACACAAAGGCTCTCATATGAATGTCTTATAAAATAATGATTTGATTTTAGTTGTGTCCATCAGCATACGTGCATTCTGATTAGCTGAAAAGTTCGGTTTATTCCCCAAGAAAATAATTTTGAGTATGCAGCTGTTTGTAAGCTTCCATAAAAAGAAGTCCTGTAAAAAGTCAGTTTCTTAACTGACAGATCTTTAAATCTTTGCTTCATGATATAACTAATAAGATATGAAGATAAAATTTAATAATTTAATAGAAGTATGAAACTAAAAACATAAACACACTCATATATGAATCTACTTCACATATTCATACATGTGATTAGGTTTTTAGTTTCGTACCTCAAAGAAATCAACAAAAAACTCTCTTTGTCTCTTTATTATTAAGCCTTGCCATGCTGAATTAAAATCCTCCTTCTGAATTGTACTCATATCAAAGTACTGACGGCCCTAAAATCCATGGATTTAAGAAATCTTTCTTATCAAAAATTGATTTAATGAATAACTCATCCTTGAAAGGGGACAAGCGGTGGTGTAGACTAAGATCAGACTGCACAATCTTTGCTTCATGATATTACTAATAAGATATGAAGATAAAATTTAATGATTTAAAAGAAGTATGAAACTAAAAACATAAACACACTCATATATGAATCTACTTCACATATTCATACATGTGATTAGGTTTTTAGTTTCGCACAAGGGTGCAGACTGATCTTTGTTTATAACTCCTCCCAAAGCAGGAATATTCCGGGTTCAGCATGACAAATTGACAAGGGTTAAAGAGATCTTTATTTATGCAAAATATTTAGTACAATGACATACTGCTGACATTTTGAAGGGTTTAAATGTCAACCTGATTGGAAGTTTTGGGGGTAAAATAGGATTTTTTCAGAATTTGGTGGCCAAAGCCATACTTTAATGGTCAAACAAGAGCCATGAACTATTGCAATGTAAGTAAATTAGGATTGGTATATGGAAACTCGTTGCCTGATAATTGACAAAATTTTGATGGTTGAAAAAATATTTTTACTAACCAGCTCCTCCACCCGAGCTTCTAATTCATCCACTCTAGATGGCATGGTCATAATACAATAAAATTACAGCAAATGGCAAAAACAGTAAACAGCAAAACAGTAAACAGCAAAACAAAAACAGCAAACAGAAAATAACAAAGTAGAAATAGTTGATAATAACGATGAATATAGAGCTTTGATTATAATGGACCTGAAATAGAAAAAAGAATATTGAAGCCTGCAAAAGAAAAAACTGTTAACCCATATCCTGCTGAGTTTAGATTTGTTTAAAAAGAAATTGCCAATTTTGAAGATAATTCAACCAGTATGGATCAAGCTTTCACGCAATAAATAAGTAGCAAAGCAAGCAGTGTAGGTTAAGATCAGACTGCACATCTGTACTATCTGATCCCAGTCTTTACAGACACATTACTATCTACCAAAACTGCATATACAGTAGAAATCAGTGGTTCTGTGTGAATCAGTTGTAACTGCCTGTATGTTTAAAGGCAGTTACAACTGTTTCACTCTGAGCCATCGAAATAAATTGATATGATCAGCAAGACATAGGCTAACATTGATTAGAAATTCACAAAATAAATGTGGTACAGAACAGATTTCACCAACAAGGCTAACTCACCCAGGAGTTAATATTCAACCCCAATTCTGAATATCTGCATAGGGTGGCAAAATATTTTTAATTGGAATATGTGCGTATGATTGTGTCAATATTTGTAATTCACTACTCTTTGTCAAGATTCTAAAAATTGTCAATTTGCATTTGTAAGCACAGTTGTAATCATAGGCCAGGATTTTTTCCCGTTTCCACATACAAAAATTCAACTTTAGAATACAAAATATTTGGTGTATCTGATTTGATCTGATTTATGTTTATGTGTTAATCTATACACAATTGTAACAGATGCAAGGATTTCTATGAAAAACTCCACAGAATTGTGCCAATATGTGTAAGTGTTCAAGTATTCCATTCAAATTTCAAACTCTGAATTTGAGAGTGCGCAGATAAGTACGCAGAATGTTGACACACAATATTTCTGCCACCATACGCAGACACTCTGTAATTGGATAGAACATTACCTTCACCGAGATCAATTACCTTCCATTGAAATGATAGACTTTGTTTACTAGCTCATGAATTAATTCTTTTCTCATTTCTTCACAGAAATAAATCAAGAAAGGTATTTGTTGGGCAAGATAAAAAAATGTAACCATTTGATTTTCCAAATATTGTACCTTTACTTTTTTAAAGGCTCAAAATTAGGTGAGCAATCAGAGGTTAATTTTGGCTATATAGGTGTAGATTTTTAATGAGTTTTAACACCATTTCCAACATTTTTCTGTCATTTCCTAGTGGCTAGAGCACCTAACAATTGATTCATGGTATTTCTGGCCCCAATGCTACCAAAACATCCTTTCCTAGCCTTCAGATGCTTTTCCCTTTTAAGGCTGTTCACAATTATCTTAGTCAAGAAATTGGCATTGTTTGTACAACAAGAGTACCACCCATGGGTGCCTATGCTCGGCTGTTGAGTGCTGGATGGGGAAAAAATCAATGGCAAAAAAGGGCATAATTTGCAAAAAAACATAGTTATCCCCCTTGAAAGTATAGGTTGCTCCTTTGATAGTGAGCATGTGTGCAGAGTCTCAAGTGAATACCTTCAGTAGAACCAGAGATGTCACAAAATGTCAAAGTTTTTGTGTGACGACGACACCAAGGCTAAAGCAATCTTTAAATGAATTTAAGGGCGATTCCAAACATGGGTTACTTGGATATGTGAGTTTTAAATGTTAAGATTTGTTAATGCTTAATCATTCCCACTATATAATTGTCAGGGTTCTCCCCAGAGATTCTTGAAGGGGTAGCACTTGGCATATACCGTATTTCCTCTGATAATAGTGCCCTTCCTGATTGTAGCACTCCTACATTTTTTTTTACTAAGAAAACCTACTTGAAATTAAGTTTTAGGAACTTTTTGAGATTAATACTCTTCTCGAATTTGAGATGAATTTCCTCTAAACAATAATTTATGTAATTGATTAGAGGAAATTTACCTCAAATTAAAGGGAAAAGGCCTAAAAGACATCAATTTTAATAATGTTTAAATCTGAAAGCGCATAATAAATAGAAGCTTCCTGACCTTTTAATGGACAGCCCCTGGGAGCATTTATAAGGAGAAATACGGTATGTGCACCGCTGTAATGACTGATTGCATTTTATTTCTCCTGATAAATAAGAATTATTACAGTGTTTTAACTTTATATAGTTAAGGCTGTTTATCTTTTTTTTAATCAGAAGTTATATTTTGTTGAAGATCTACTTTGGTTTGATTTTTTTCCTATTACGCCCATTTTATATTTATACAGAAAGCCCTAACATCCTTTAAACATCAATAAAGAGTGTCATCATGACTTATATTTTCTCCCCTTTTACTTCCCCTAGAATCTCTTCAATTTAACAGAATATATCAGTGTACAAAAATGATTCTATGAAAAAAAAAAAAAAAAAAAAGAATGAGAAAATGAAAGAATATTGGATTATGAAAGAAAACTTTTATAGTCGTAGAAAAAAAAATCAAGTACACCAAAGCTACCTTAAGTTTATTCATTTGAAAAAACAAAGATAACAAATTATTGTAGCCTCTTGGTCAAAGAAATTTATCGAAAACTAATTAATTGATTGATTGAATGGTGTTTTACGCCACTTTCAACATTTTTTATAACAGTTATATTGCCGGGGCTGGAGCACCTAACAATTGTTTCCTGGTATTTCTCTAACCAGTACAACCACCACATCCTCTCCTAGCTTCCAGCCCCTATCTCACATAGGTCTATGATTATCAACCCATTGGTGAGAGACAAATAGTCAGAAAGAATGAGTGTCACCGTCATGGATCAAACCCAGGACCTCCAAACCTAGAAAGCCAGTATGTAATGACAGTTTGCCTGCAGTCAGTTTAATTGCTCATTTTGGCCCTTTGTTCAGAAATAAATTTAGCTGTATCTGTGATCAAAATTAAACATATCAATGATCTTAAGATGTTTCAACAATGTGTTTGATTTCTTGAAGGTCTATTGGGACCAATATGCCATAGGGGCCTGGGGAGAACCCTGATTGTTGATTTTCCATCAATTTCTTCATGATTTTCTTCCAAATCATCTTTAGTATCAAAGTATCTGAAAGTAGAAAAAAAAGTAACTTGTTAATCCTTGTCACATGCTGGATTACAAGAAGGCAATGATGGTCCTTAATCGCTCACCAGAGTAAGTCAAATCATTACTTGTCAACCTGGTTATAAATACCAGAGATTGTTTTCATGTTCATTTAGGGTGGCTTTGAAAGATATGGACTTTGATTTTGTCCTTTGAATTTAATCTATTTTCTAAATTTTCATGAACTTTCAGCATTTCTGTTACCATGGAAAACAGAGTTTTGGATGGAATAATTTTTTTTTAATAACTTTGGTAGAGCTTCACCTAAAAAAAACATCCCCGCCAAGTTTCAGCTTGGTTGGCACGGTGATTTAGGAGAAGAGGATTTTTTTTCAAAGATTTTCAGCAATTTTTGACATTGCTTTATCATGGATACCAGAGTTTTTAATGGAATTGAATTCTTTTAACAACTTTGGTAGAGGTTCCCTCAAGGAACATCCCTGCCAAGTTTCAGATTGTTTGGCCCAGGGGTTTAGGAGAAGAAGAAGTTTAAAGAAATTGTTGCTGGATGGTTAGATGGCAGATGGACGGACAGTTTGTTTCTTTATTTCCATTTATTTATCGTCACTACTGTAGCATATGCGCATATGAGCGATGCCCCCAGAAGACAGTTAGTTATTATAGGGGATAGTGTAAGGATACATGACAAAACTACTCCTGAGATCTGCCATGAAACAGGCTCCGTGTAAAGCACCATGACAATGGACCATGTCTTAACCTCACATCAGAAAGTCAATCAGTTTGCCAATGTGCAATCCTGTTGATCAAACCCACTCAATCAACCTTCTGACCTACTGAGCTAACTGGGCTGACAGACAGTGAATGATCACAATAGCCAAGCTTCAGCACTTTGTGCTCATGTGCGCTTAACATCTTTGCAAAACTAGACTGTCACACTGGGAACTAATACCCCTCTACAAGTGCTTCCCAATAATGGTAAGCAAGTTTCCATCAAAGGGCCATAAATTTGTTTAAAGTCATTGTGGATTTTTACAAAATATCACTAGCACAACTTTGCTCGATACTCATTAGATCACATCATTATTGTGAAGTTTGAAAGAAACCCGCCCATTGGTTCCTGAGAAATAGAGCAGACAAAAAAAAGCTACATATGGACTGATAGATGGACAGACCAAACTATAAACTGACTCTTATATAGTATATACCCTACAAAAATAGTTTTGGGGGTATATTTAATATCTCAAATCAAAAAGCTAAAAGCACTTTTTGTCCAAATAATTATGAGACAGTATTTTACATTGAAAATACAATTTTAAAAATATTCAGGCAAAGATCAGAATGCACAATTGTGCAGGCTGACCTTTGTCAACACCTCAAGTATGACAAGGGCAGGGCTCACCCTAGTGTTTGAATTAATCATGAAATTTTTAAGGGGTCAAAACATCAGAAAATATATATTGTAAGTAGAATTATGCAGTGTAAAATAATCTTTTGATGCATAGATATGAATTTACAAATAAATATATAAGATAAATCATTTAAAAATTGAGTGATTAATCCCAGTTTTGAAACTTAGAAATCTCTTTCTTGGGCGTCAACATGACCCCCTCCACAATTTTATGATTAAGGAATCAATGACTCCCTTATTTCAAACACTATTGTGATCGAGCCCAGCCCTTATGCCCCTATCAAGATTGACCCCAGAGTATTTCTATATTTCTGTGGGTCAAATAAGGATACTTTCGGATTTTTGAGGGTCAAAACCCTGGTTTCGGTTTCAAACACAAGCCCTGCAAGGGTTAGAATTATGAGAGCAGAGTTTGCAAACAACAAAACAGCTATAAACACGGGATTGTATTTTGGATTTTAAATCAAGGTATTCAATAATAATTGCACAAATCCTATGTTATGGGTACTCATTGGAATCGTCGCATCAAGATGATTCAAATGAGTACCCACAACATAGGGATTCACTGAGAAATAAAGATATATGACTGACCAAAATTTTTATACAGCATGAAAAGACTTGATCTTTCCTAGTGTAATTCAGACATGTTTTAATGTGACAGGAAAGAAGCTTGAATGGGGTTTTACACTGCTTTCAACAGTCTTTCAATTACATCGTGGCAGCTAGAGCATTTAATAATGGATTATTGGTATTTCTCTCACCTGTACTACCATCACATCCTGTCTTAGCCTCCAGCTGCAATCTAACATTAACGTTTTCCTACGACATAGTTTAATTTTGACAGACCACATCAATATGCACATGGTCACATGATGTAGAATACTAAGTGAAATTTTCATAAACTTCCATGCATATATGATGAAGTGTTAATAAATTCTTAAAATCAAATTTCAAATACCGGCCCCTTTACTTGTGACGCTTAATCGATCAGAAATATTTTAAAAGGAAGAAATCATTATGATGATACAATCATTCTGAGCAAATTTGAAGACAATCTGATGAAAACTAGAGTTTACAGTGTTAACAAGGATTTTCTAATAATTTTTCAATTATTTTCATTTGGCCCCTATTCTTGTGACACTTGACAGATCAGGCCCATTTTAAAAAGGAACCATCCTTGTGATAGTACAATCATTCTGAGCAAGTTTAAGGTCAATAGGAAAACTAGAGGTGCTTGAGCGCCTGATTCGCTCCACAGGCCTGAATATCCTGATAATGATTATTAGAGGATGATAAGGCTGTTAAAAAATAAGGATCATTCCAGTGAAATTTGTTTGAAATCCAAAAATAAAAATTTCACTACTAACAGATTGTTACTGCATAATATACTGGTATTTTGTCCACAAAATTTTGATTGTAGATCTTTCTGCTTTTCATTAAATACCACAATATGGGTGTTACTTCACAATAATTATTAGGCACCAAAACAAAATTCTATCTAATGATAATAAGAAGTAAAATATTAAATCCATCATTTTTATTCTGCCCATTGCAGAGTGCAGTCAACTGAGCTTTTTCTTCCCCACTCTGAACCTTAGTAGGCCTCTTTACACCACTTGACCTCTTTGAGCAGAGTCACCCTTCATTCAACTAAACTGACCAATTCTAAGGGGGTATCTCAGGCTCCCTATTTCACCTAATGTTTCTACACATTTGGATTCTAACAAAGCTTATGTTCCATCTAACCTACAATCTTTACACCCATTAAATTTAATGAGTCTAAAAAGATTCATCATTTAGGTGATACCAAAAGGGTAGTCAAATATTCACTTTATATGTTGAAATGTCCTCTGGTTCATTTATGCATGCATATCAATACCATGAAGATATTGTTTGAGAGCCTAGTTTTTATTCAAGTTTTTTTTCAATGATTTGAAATGTGAGCTTTTTTTACTTTTAACTTTCAAAGAAATATTAATTTACAACAGTCTGACACTCAATTATATATAGAGCATATAATTATTAGATTTATGTAATTCACAAATATTGTTATTTTGTATTTGGTTTTTAGGAACCCTTGTAGTTTAAGGTAAAATGCCTGGGTGCAAGGTACCCAGGAGTTCTGAGTTCAAATCTCGGCAGGGGTCAAGTTGTAATCAATTAGATATCAATTTTGTGAAATATATGAATTTAATATAATCAATAGTGGTAATTTTTTAACCCTTTCCATACTGTTCACAGCAGTGTTGTGGAGATGTGAATCTTCTCCACATGTCCCTGGACAAGTTAGAGATGATTTGTAACTTACTCATGATCAAAAAGACCTTGTCCATAAAAAAGTGAGAAGATAGATATTTAAAAAACATTGTTTTACTGAAAAAATGCTGGAACACTTCTTAGACATTAGAGTATTTTATCTGTTACATCTTTTTACTACTATTGAAAGATTTGCTGATATTCACTTGTCCACTGACAAGTTGAATGATTGTAGGAAGAACTGATACTAAACTGGTTGAAATGTCCCAAAAATTCTCATTATGTTTGGACAACAGTAACCATAGAATAATTCTGCATGATAATGATTTCAGGTCTATGTGGACATCTATTTGGAACAGAGCTCTCATTCGCAAAAATAGTTATCCCAAACCCTAGTCCAGTGACTACAAAATTTTACAGTATCGTCAGGTTTCACCATTTGTTTTTATGGAGAAACATGAGATTCAATGCTTTGAAGAATAATAATTACTGGACACTCATTCTAGTGTTGAGAGGCCAGGGTTCAATTACCAGTAGAAAGGATGTTTGATTTGTTTGAGATATTTAAATGAACTTTCTGTAGCTGCTTTTGTCTGTTTATTTGAACAGGGTTTTATGCTGCTCTCAACAATCTTTAAGGAACATTGTGGCGACTGATTGATTGATTGATTGAATGGAGTTTAACGCCGCTTTCAACATTATTTCAGTTATATCGCGGCGGCTGGAGCACCTAACAATGGATTCCTGGTATTTCTCTCACCAGTACAACCACCACATTCTTTCCTAGCCTCCAGCTACTATCTCACATAGGTCTACAATTATCAACCCATTGGTGAGAGACAAATTGTCGGAAAGAATGAGTGCCGCCGTCGGGGATCGAACCCGGGACCTTAAGAATGACAGTCCGTCGCGCTACCAACTGTGGCGACTGAAGCACCTAAAAAAAAATTCACACACATTCATTATACTCCAGCTCCAAGGCCTTTTTTTTAAAAAAGATTGTTGAAAGCCACATAAACCCCATTCAAACAAACAAAACAAACCAAGGCCTTTTTTGTTCATGATCTTAAAAAGTGAAATATCAGTCTATATGAATTATTGTATTGTAAATAATGCAGTGATATGTTTCATCATCATGATAATTTTATTCATTTGCTTTAAGGTTGTGAACCCGTAATAGTTACTCAACGTTTCTGGAGTACTTAACTTTAACAATGTTAACTGAGGTTTCCTAATGATTTTCACTACATCAATATATATGGTCAATATTGTGAATAATCATGAGTTCCGAAATGTTGCGGAACTATTATGGGTCAACTACTTTAAAGCAATTAGGCAAAATTATTTAAAAGCTCACATGGGCACAACATGCTCAAAGTGATTTGATAGGATCACCCTGAATCTGTTGTCTGTCCTTGGCCGACCCTGTTAAAATGTTCTCAAAATTCTATTTGACCCGTGAATATGAGTGTGATATATACAGCCTTTTATGGAAAGATGGGCGGGCATATTGTTTACCATTGTCTGTCTGGCTGTATGACTGCAAAACTTAATAAAACTCTAAATATTTTCAATCACCTCAAGGCTATTCAAGTGCAAAGACATCTTGCTTCACTATGAAATCTTTGTGTGATATCATCTCCTTAACCACGGAGCCAGTTTCAAGGAATTTTCAGAACATATCTTGAGTGACATTTTTTTATATGCTGCCGGAGGCGGTCTTTGGTGAATAATGGTGTCATCTTCTCCGTCTGAACATCAATCCATCCATCTGTCTGTACATCCACTTTTCTCGTGAGCGCAACTTCTCCCTCATTTATGGACCAATTTGAATGAAACTTTCACAGAATGTTCCTTGTCACCTAACCATGCCCAAGAAGTCATGGTTAGTGGTATTTCAACTGTGTCATGGAAAAAGGGGCCTTCATGTAAAAAAATC
This sequence comes from Fragum whitleyi, assembly GCA_948146395.1. Classification (NCBI taxonomy): domain Eukaryota; kingdom Metazoa; phylum Mollusca; class Bivalvia; order Cardiida; family Cardiidae; genus Fragum; species Fragum whitleyi. The sequence continues at coordinate 13,318,075 of OX411558.1, forward strand.
TTGTGAGCGCAAATCCTCCCTCATTTATTGATTGATTTGGATGAAACTTTCACAGAATGTTCCTAGTCACCTGACCATATGCACGAAGTCAAGGTTTTGTGATTTTCAGCTGTTTCATGGAAAAAGGGGCCTTCATGTCAAAAATCTTTGATTGCAACTCCTCCCTCATTTATGGACCAATTTTGATGAAACTTTCACAGAATGTTTCTATTCACCTGATTTTGCACATGAATTTGTGGTTTTCGTGAATTTCATTCACATTATGGAAAAAGGGGCCTTCATGTAAAGAAATCTTGTGAATGCAATTTTTCTCTCATTTATGGACCAAATTGGACGAAACTTTCACAAAATATTCCAAGTCACCTGAGCTAACACCTTAAGTAACAGTTTTGTGAATTTCAGCCGCATCATTGAACAAGAGGGCCGTTGGCCCTGGGTCGCTCACCTGAGAAAAAAGCTTCATTACCTAGGTATGTCCATGCAACCACAGAAAAAGAGATTTTCACTTATTCAATCAGATAACATTTGAAATAATCATCCCCCCCCCTCTGCTCCTCCCCTGGACATTATTTATTTAAGCTTTTTCCATAAAAGGTCTGTGATCAGCTAATCTATGCCAGATATACAGGCTGAGTCTGAGACTTTTAAAGTTTTCTTTAATGAGTTGATCAATCTATGTCAAATATAAAGGCTGTAGGGATTCAAAATTCTCAACAAAGCACTCCCCCCTCCCCCAAGATGCTCTGCACCTGGTGAATCTACAGTCATGATTTTAGCTAATTCAATATATGTCCATATGCTGATCATCCATACCAATTTTCAAGTCTGTAGGACTCCTGGCTCATTAGAAGAAGTTTAAAGATTTCAAAAATGATCAAAAGTACTACCCCCTCCCCAAGACACTCAGCACCTGGTGACCCTACAGTCATGATTTTAGCTATTATTAATGTCAATATATTGATCACCCATGACAATTTTCAAGTCTGTAGGGTTCCTGATCCAGGAGAAGAATCAGGTTAAAGATTTCAAAATTGATCCAAAGTACTACCCCCTGCCCCCTAATGCTCCGCATCTGGTGGCCATACATTCATGATTTTAGCTATTTTATTTTAGATCCATAATTATGCTTATCATCCATGCCTATATTGAAGTCTGTAGGGCTCCTGGTTCATTAGAAGATGAAGATTAAAGTTACAAAATTTTCACAAAAGTACTCCCCCCTCCCCCCTGGTGCTCCGCACCTGGTGGCTTTACAGTCATGATTTAAGCTATTTATATTAAGGTCTATGAGGTGATCCTCCGTGCCAATTTTCATGTCTGTAGGGCTTGTGGTTCAGAAGAAGAAGAAGGTTAAAGATTACAAAATTTTCACAAAAGTACAACCCTCTCCCCCCTTGTGCTATGCACCTGGTGAATCTACAGTCATGATTTTAGGTATTTTTATAAAGGTCCATATGCTGATCATCCATGCCAATATTTAAATCTGTAGGTCTCCTGGTTTAGAAGAAGAAAAAGGTTAAAGATTACAAAATTTTCATCAAAGTACTACCCCCTCCCCCCTGGTGCTCCGCACCTGGTGGCCCTACAGATATGATTTTAGCTATTTTTATTAAGGTCTATGAGGTGATGATACGTGCAAAATTTTAAGACTGTAGGCCTTCATGATCAGAAGAAGAAGAAGGTTAAAGATTACAAAATTTACCCAAAGTACTACCCCCTCCCCCCTGATGCTCCGCACCCGGTGGCCCAACAGATATGATTTTAGCTATTTTTATTAAGGTCTATGAGCTGATCATCCATACCAAATTTCAAGGCTGTAGGGCTGCTGGTTCAGAAGAAGAAGAATTTTAAAGATTTTCTTAAATTTTTAACTTTGGTTGCCATAGCAACCAGAGTTTTTCACCGATTTCAATTCTTTTAGCAATTCTTAAAGGGGACTACCTAAGGAACATTTCTGCCAAGTTTGGTTAAAATTGGCCTAGTAGTTTAGGAGGAGATGTCGTTTAAAGAAATTGTTGACAGACGACGCACGACGCACGGACGCCGGACAAAAGGTGATCACAATAGCTCACTTGAGCATGTTGTGCTCAGGTGAGCTAAAAAGGGGGCCTTCATGTAAAAAATCTTGTGAATGCAACTCCTCCCTCATTTATGGGCCAATTTGGACGAAACTTTGACAAAATGTTTCAAGTCACCTGACCTAGTGCATATTATCATGTTTTGGTTGATTTTAGCTGTGTCATGTGAAAAGGGGCCTTCATTTTAAAAAATCTGTTATGTAACTCCTCCTGAATTATGGATCGATTTCAATGAAACTATAACAAAATTTTCCTAGTCACCTGACCTAGCGCATATTTTCACAGTTTCGTGAATTTTAGCAGTGTCATAGAAAAAGGGGTTTTCTTGTGAAAATTCTTGTGAACACGACTTTTCCTTGATTTTTGGACTTATTTTAAAGAAATTTCTATGAAATTTTAATTATTACCTGAATATGTGCTTGTTGTTGCAGTTAAGTGAATTTCAGCCATGTCATGGAAAAAGGGGCCTTCATGTCAAATTTCTTTTTATTTCTATCATTAGTTGCAGTTTAAAGAGGCGTTAAACCCTATTGAATCAATCAATCATAACAGTGTGAACGTGACAATTTAAAAAGGTAGTATGCAAATGTTCTGAATTTGGTTCTGTAAAAATAAGTAGTGTCTACAATTATTTTCGTGAAACAGCAACAAAGTGGTGGCATATATTGTGACGATGACACTCTTATTTTAAAATGCTCTGGCCGCCTTGAAATAAATGAAAGATTGTTGAAATTATTGTTGACCCTTGAGAGAAATTGCTTAAAACTGTAATTCTTTAATTTAACTTTAATTTCTTTAAATGATTTCAAAAATATTTTAGTAAAAACATGAAGAAAAGGGATTTTGTTTGCATGTAACAAATGTCTATTCTATAACATTTGCCATGTCGAAGTAATGTTAAAAAAAAGATAGGGAAATTGATGTTTGATGTTATACGTCACACCTCATGTTCTATGAAAATTATTTCAAATTCTGTGTTACATTTAACTTATCATGCTTATGAAAATATGCACAATTTTGCATGTGCTATTTTGCGGAAGATGAGTGATATTTTGAAGATTAAATTAAATCATGCAATCACCCTTATCCTTATATGGATGGAAAATATTAAAACCATTATCTTTTGAATGCCATGGAGTAGTTCAAATAAAATTAACCCTTGTCATGCTGAATGAATTTTGGCTAAAAATTTGCATTAATATCAAAGGGCAAAAAGCACTGAAAGTTCCAACTGTAGGTCAATTTTTATTTGAAAAACATAATCTATTGATAATTCTGGTTTGAAATATAGAAACAGGTGGTATAGACTAACCTCAGACTGCTTCTATGTGTAGGCTGATGTTTGTCTTTAACTCCTGCCAAAGCAAGAATATTCTGGGTTCAGCATGACAAGGGTTAAATATAACTGGATTTTCTCACCATGAACATTGTACAGTTGGGTTATGTGGCCCGTTTATTTGGGAGGGTGGGTTTAAAAGGTGAAATACGGTAAGTGCAATTTGTTAAACTTGGCTGTATTCATTTGGTCACCAAAGGGTAATATTTCTTAAGTTAGGGTCCAAATGATAATCTAATAAAGCACATCTTTCTTTGGTTCAAATCAATATGATAAAAATTTTGGCGGGGGGGGGGGGGGTAAAAATTCGTACATACAGCTTTAAAAAGCAGGAGTGACCAAGCAGCCCTTTTTTAAGATAAATAAATAATCTTATGAGAAGCACTTAAGTCCAAGATATATGGCAATTTAATTCAAAATGCCATTGACCCCAGTATCCGAACGGCCACCCGCCCCAACCTCCATTGATCTCATAATTGTGGTAGAATTTGGTGTTAAAACATCTAAATATGAAATGATAATATTACAGCTAACATTATACAAGTTCAAGTTGACTAAATCTACCAATGCTTACTTTATCGTTTTGAATTTCACTTTTTTTCATGGCCATGGCCAATATGCCATCCATGCTCTTCACTCACCGAAGTCGAATAGAAAGATTACCGCTTTTTACGGTGTAACCTCATATTCGTGATAAATACAAAACTGACGTGCCATTATGCAACTATATGGGGGGGGGGGGTGAAAAACAAACCCGGGAGGGATCTTTTAGATATATTTTCTCAGACCAGAATCACTAACCACTTGACTTACAAGCCAGAAAAAACAAATGATGATTTCAGTTTTGAGGTGGGACTGGTACTCGGGTACCCGGGTGTCGGTTTGGGTAATGTCCCTATCTACAGGGGTGTGGAATATTCCCATGCCCGACTTGTCTGATACGGGATTTCCACCTGTGGACAAAACTTTTCCTTGCAACTTGTCCGTCGACAAGTAAATACCAGAACAAATATCAGAATGATATGAAACACATCTAAGCGATTAATAACAATAGATTTAATATCAAACAGTAAAAACACATTGATTTTTAATGAATAAAAATCTGAAGTTCAGCATTTTTATTATTCAAGATATAACAAGAAAAGGGTTTCATAGGAATATATCCATAAATGAAGGAAAAGTTTTTTTAACATAGGAAATTTGCTCGATGGCCCCTTTCCCATGACATTACAAATTGTCGGTTTCACCAGATTGGAAATTATTTATAGACCCTGTGCGTGATATTTTCGCCAATTTTAAATTTTCGTGAGGTGCAAACACTGAAAAGCGTAGAAAGCCATTACACTGATTAATAATGGTAAAGAAGCTTACAAAAGAAGACTTTATACACACATACTTCGGCTAAACAATTAAAAAATGCAAAAATAGCCTGTACCAAATTTAAAGGGTTGCACACCGGATGATAAATGGTGCAATTTGGTCTGAAAATATTATGGGAAAATGAGAACTAGGTATACAAAAAGTTTCCTTTTTTTCATAATATTTATACAATATACAAGCATTTCACGTAAGACCCAGAGACTTCTTTTAATTTTTAAATATCGGTCTTGTTGCAACCATTTAAATAAAAACAAATTCGATCCGTCAAAACAATTGTGACTTTCCGAAGTTAAAGTCTGAACATTAAATATCACTGTATGGAAACTCTGTACGCGACGTTGCAACGGTATTTTAAAGATGGCGGACTTCAGCAACGTGTATGTATCAAGCTTTGAAAAAATGATCCACTATTAGTAACAGTTTAATGTTATATGGCGCCGTTTGTGTATAATATTGCTTCGATTATCGCGGTTTCGTTATTTTTCAAAAAATGGGGCATTTCGTTAAAGCAAAATTACACACAAACGTTGTCATATGACGTTAAAACATGAATATTAACGGATTATTTATTCAAAGATTGTAACTCTAATGTAAGGATCATCTAAAAGGATCATATTTTTAACTCTTTTTGTACCAAAAGTGAGTGACACCTTCTTTTTCAGTAATGCATATCCGCCATCTTTAAGCTACCATTGCAAAGCTGTGTACATAGTTGCCATTCAATATGAGTCTTTGCACAATGTTCAAAAGGTACAGATTATTGAAGTATTGTTATTTTGCATCGCATTGGTTAACAAATCGGTGACACGGTGCGAGCGATTGTAACTGCTTGTAAAGATATAGGAAGTAATAAAAGTTTCGTGTTGATCCTTCGAATTGCATTCAGGCACTGATCCGAAGCTACAGCATTTGAAATTATTACCCGATCTCATAACATCATTTCACTTAAGTTTTTTTATGCGGGGACAGCTTTCGAACGTCTCATCCGAAAGGCAATTGATTTGTTAGTGTGCCATCCTGGGTTTGAACCCACGACGTCGAAATTCAAAGTTTTGAAGTCCGGTGCTCTACCAACTGAGCTAATCGTGGTACATGTATTTAGGTGTGCGTGTATTTCCGTTTATTTGTTGTCGCTACCGTAGCACATGCCCGAATGAGCGACGCGCCCAGAAGACGGTAAGTTGTTACCGGGGATAGTGCAAGAAAACATGATGAAACTACTGCTGAGATCTGCCATGGTTCTTTAGCGCACGAAATAACATGATTAAGCTTAAGTTTTTTTATGTGGGGATTCTAAAATATCGATATCATGGACCAAGATTATTAAAAGATCGTAGGTTCAAAACATTAAAGTAAAATAATTGTATCAAACAAAAATGAATAATAAATAGGGGTCGGTTTGACTATTTCTTGGGACCGGTTTGACCGATTTAGGCCGGTTTGACCGTTTTTCTGAGTTGAGGGGCCGGTTTGACTATTTTTGGGGACCGGTTTGACCGTTTGGGGGCCGGTTTGACCGGGGGTCGGTTTGACGAGGGGCCGGTTTGACTGTTCCCTTTGAAATTGTTGTAAATTTCACGCACATGCTCTATCTATTTTGCCACAATTTGCAAGCAAGTAATATTTGTCTTTATAAATTGTTTGCATACTATTTCACGCCTTGATCATCTACCATATACGAGATATATATAGTCCGTTTGACTCCTATATGGACCAACCTTTTCATCAATTACATGAAATTGCGTTCGAATAAAGGATTCGTATGTGGTAAAACCTTAATTTCAGCTTAATACCATTCCAAAAAAAAATTTTTTTGAAAGCAAAACGATTTCAAAATAATGATTTTGTCTATCTAGTTAATTTTAAATACTTGTAGGTTTCTTCATTATTTGTATAACCAGAAGACACGTTAGACTTTTTATATATTCCTATTCCTTTCCTTAGATAATGAATAATCCTGGTCGAAATATTTTTGATGTTGATATTTCGTTAAAAAAAAGAATTTTGAGGTAAATTTGATCGAAAATCAGTGTTTTGTCTACTTCTTTTTGGACTTTTTAGAACAGAAAGAAGAAATATTGAAACATTTCATCTGTTTGGTGTTAAAAACCACTCAGCCTTCTCTATTATACCCGTTATCTGAAAGGAATGTCTTCTGTTTCGAAACTTATATGCATTATTTCAATTTTATGTGTATGTTACAGACTCTGCCTAATTCTTTTGGTATGTTACATGTTCTTCCCTACAGCGTTACAACCTCTGTCATTTATAGTGCATACGAAAATCCCAGTTTTTCTTGACGCCAGGATTTTCAAAAACACACAAATAGAAAACGCAACGAAATCCGACTTATATTTAAGTCTTTTACTGCGAAATTCGAGGTAGATGGGAAGAAAAGCCCCAAAACTTCATTTTATGCGATGTATCTAAAACAACACTCTGATATCCTTTTTAATTTATGAAAAACGGAATGCCTTCCTTTTTTTCAATATATCTACCTTAATTTCAGGATAAGAAAGCGCTCTAAAATGTGAATTATACGAATGCCTATACATGGTTGTCTAATCAACATCGTAAAACTTTCACCTGCTTTAAATGAAAGGGATCTTGTCAAGAAGGTGTAAGCTTAAAATCCCCAAATCGAAATGGATTGAAAATTTTCAAAATCATCGGTTTAAATCTCTTCTACAAATGACGTTGTTACGATTGTTCGCTCATCGTTTCTCCAATATGAAACTTTTGTTCAGATAAATCTACATTTGCTGTTTTTAAAAAATAAAAAAAAATAGTGTCATGGTCCTTATTTTATACGTAGACCTGTTCATAAATGGGTACAATCACGCAAGTGTGTTGTATAAGTTACTTTTGAAATTCTATGGAAAATATAACCCTGAAGTGAAATTATTTAATCAAAGTACTGACAGCACTGTAATCGGTCATTCTTGAAAAAGTGGACAGGGTTGATATTTTAAAGCTTGATTTGAGAAATTGACAATGGTAAGCGTCCGAAAAGGGTGGGAGTTCATACCGAGGTATATTCCAAGGTAACAAGCTTTGTCAAGATCATGATATTTTGGTCACTGTAGCAGATGCAAAATTTCAAAGAAATAGCTTTAATAGAAACGGGATTTAACACCATTGCAAGTAAAACCATAACCAAAGCATTTCGCCGGCGCCTGGATGACCAGAATAGCCCCTCTATTATACGAATAGTCAAGCTAACAAGAGCCCCACCAACATGTGCAACTTTGGCTGCAGTGCTTGATAATGCAAAAATTCTAATTCGAAAATAGGGCATAACTCTTACAAAATTGCTTCCAGCGTTACCGAATTGATGAACTCCTATGGTGAGCCAAAAATCAAGCATTTTTTTCTTTTGTACAAATTTACAATTCCATAGATAAGTTTTGCCTGATGAAAAAGTTCATGTCAGTACTTTTCTCACAAAACTAGAGCTGCTTGAGCAGCTGATTTGCTCCACAGGCCTGAATCTACTGATATTATAGGAATTTCAGTGAATGAATGAATGAATTGATTTGATTTTTATTGCAAGTAGATGATTTGTCTTCAAGTGTCACATGCTGAAACATTTCTGCAAAGAAAAAATCAAGATTGGTGAATGAAATATAGAAAACTGACATATTTTTCATCCAATCACAGAAATTTTATGCAGTCTGATAAAAAGTCACCAAAGGAACATTCCAGTGAAATTTGGTTGATATCCACGAGTTATATTCTAAGAAAATAATTTTCAAAGGTTACACTATATAACATATAGAGAAATGACCCCCGCCCATAAAAGACATATTTTTAATCCAATGACAAAATTTTGGTAGACTGATAAAGAGTCACTCAAGGTTCATTCCAGTAAAATTTGATTGGTATCCATAAAGTAGATTATGAGAAAATGATTTTCAAAGTTTCCACTACTTAACATATAGAGAAATGACCTCCGTCCATAAAAGACGTATTTTTCATTTGATCACAATAATTTTTTGTACACTGTTAAAGGGTCACCTAAGGATCATTCATGGAGTGACCTCACTGGAATTTACTCCCCGGGAGGTCGTTGTATGGTAAAAGTAGATCTTAAAGAAAAAATAGTGCGGCTTGAAAATATTGGCATTTTGAAGAGGAGAACAGTGATACGCGTGCATATTTATTTGATATTTTCAGCTAGTTTTGTACCTCTTATTTAATATAATGCTTGGCTCGATCTTTTTTGTGCACGACTTCCTTTCCGGGCGGACGGATGAGCGACGGCGGGCGTGCCTGAACTAACTGTCCACTTCATAGGTGGAAAAAAGAAGGTTGTTTTACTCTGGCTTGAATAGCCCGAAACTTAAACCTAAAACCCGATTTTTTTAATCTCAAAAGATAGAACAATGAATGTAGATGATAAGCGCTAATGACGTAATATATAAACAAATTATTGTATTGATGCACTGCAGCACCTGAAAGTTGAGCAATTTTACATAGAACAGTAACAGACTTTCTAGGAAGATATTTGAACACGATTACAACGTAAACAGAAACAACTGGTGTAATGATATAGAAAAAGTTATGACTGATCTAGGTATAGCACAACATTTCAACACTAAGACCCCTGTGAACTTGAATAACGCTAAAGATTTAATACGCAATTTCTACAAAGAAAAGTGGCTTCGTGAAATTCAGACAGCACCAAAATTGCGGACATATAAACTCTTTAAACAGGAACATAAATGTGAAGCGTATGTCTACACAAACCTCACGAAACACGAACGCTCTATGATGTGCCAGTTGCGGTCGGGGATATTACCAATACGAGTGGAAACGGGACGTTATGTAGGGGAAGCCCCAGGGGAAAGACCTCGCAGATTTTGTGATAGCTGTACAATTGAGGATGAAAAACACTTTGTGCTAGACTGTTCACTCTACTCAAACATTAGACATAATGCATTTGGAGACATTATAACGGACACTAGCTTTACAACACTTGATAATAATGATAAACTCAAATTTCTGTTGAACAATTACTGTAGGAAAACCGCTAAATTTATCTCAAAAGCCTAAAGTTGTAGACGAACAGTTATTTACTCTTGAGTGTCGCAAACCATATTTCATACATATGCTTCTTAGATTAATACATGTATCATCCTCTCACTATCTACAATGTACTTTCTGTGTATCGTAACCTACTGTTTATGATTGAATGATCCATCACCATATTATTACATTGAACTATGTTGAACATTCTTATCACCATTTGCGTCTTTTAGTCTCATTATGCATTTAAGGTGACTTATAGGCCCATCGGGCCGGGTGCTTGTTTGTATTTCATTGTTCTATGAGATGAATATTCACGTACGTAATATTAATGCACATGTCACTATAATAAACCATTTACTTACTTAGAACAAAGAAGGTAAATCAAAGTGCTGTCAGCACTGTAAATCGGACATCATTGAGAGGCTGGGATAGTGCAATAGTTCGCCAATCAAAAGGGCTCAAATTAGGACAATAAAAGTTGGTAAAATCTTTGCCCAATTTGTGAGTTTTTTGTCTTAACACTCCATCTTTTCGAGGACATCGCCAGCTCATCCAACCTTGTGGGTCCGATTTTGAAAGTTTGCTGATTCGATAGCCCTCTGCTAGTCTAAATTATTTCTTAGCAGATTATTTACGTTGTTATAATGAGCACGCGCCAAGCTAAAAGCTTGTCTGTTAATATTATTCCTCTCTCTATAGAGTTTAAAAGCCTTTTTAGCAACAAACATTTTTCATTAAACTTTTTACAATTTTGATTACCAACATGTTTGTATTGCTTATCTAAAATGACCTGGCACTCACATCCTCTTCAAAAAGTCGCGGTAGTACAGTGGTTACAGACGCCTTCCCGTACACCGATAAATTGTTGGGTCGAGTTCAATTCCTGACAGAGACACATGTTATAATCATTGTGATTATCGTTAACATACTGATTTTTTTCGTTTTTTTAATTACGTTTCTTATTATTATTTTGTATCTTGTTTGGGTTTTTTTGACAGTTACGATAAATATATGTTATTCTGACATCATTCAATTTTGTGTGTTTGCACCAACCAAGATTATTGTATTCTCAGAAGCAATTTCTTCTTTTTTCACAATGTTTTCTCAATCATAAAATCACAGGCACGTTAAAAGCAGGGATTGAACAGCAAAGTGTTAATTTCATACAATCATTTTTAGTCAAATTGAGGCTGACGGAAAGGCTGTGCCGAATACAAATAGTCTAAGGCAACACTGTTCAAAATATCAAAAGTATCAAAATCGGTACTCAATTAAGTGTTCCCCAAAAAAGTAATAGAAATATTTATGGTCATAGTCCGGCTTGAACTCGTGGCCTCCCGATTATGGGAACGCAGCCTAACCACCACCGCTAAATTTCCGTGTGTACTTTGAACTGTGATACATACTTTTCCATCTTAACTTCGCGAGTATAGGTCTATATTAAGAAACCGACTTACCGACTATCAATAGGGGTCAAAAGGAATATTTAATGAGTGCCAGGTCATTGTAGATAAATAATATTTCAAGCATTGGGTTTTCCCAAATACTATAAATGCATTTTCCCTCAAGAAACATGTGAAATCGCCAACTATGCTATTTATATCTTTGGTTTCTGACCAATCGATTAAATCTAGCAGCACTCTATGATTATTCATGAGTTGTTCTAAAAATAGATCACTCTTACTGCTATCCTATATCAGTTTAACGTATGTTTTTGTCGGTATATTTGTTGTCAAATAATTTTTCTTCATACTCAAATTTGAATTTATTGAAAATAGGATTGGAGCGTGATCAGAGTGCTCATTGAAATCAAATATTTCAAAATTACAAAATTATTTCTATTTGTTAACACATAGTCAACAGTACTCATTCCACCATGCGAACAAAAAGTAAACTTCCCACGCTCCCTGTTTGAGTGCAGTCGACTATTGACCAATGACTAACAACTTAATTGACACATTTGGAGCAGACGATGTCCATTTGCATCTACCACGTGGTCTGAATTTACGCATGGGTTTTGACCGAGTGATAATTTTAACAGAATTTGATTGGTTGTCAGCCCTACAACTGGTAAATGACCGTTCGAGAAAAACATCAGAGCAGTAATATTGTAAGTGCTACAAATTTATTATTCAGTTAACCTATTGTACGTTTCAACTCCTTTACTCAACCGACAATCTTGTTATAAACACTGAAAATACTAACTGGTAATTACTAAAAGCGAAAATTACATCAAATTTTGTATTAGCCTCTTCTCTCTTTGTCGAAAAGTAAATAAGATAAAAACAAATTTTGTAGATTGTGACTGAAAAGGCCGTTTCTTCGGTGTTTGAAAACACATAATTTGGTTTGAACACATTGCTCAGAAGATAATGGTAAAAATGTAGTGGGTCAAACAGACAGGATTTCTGGAAAATGGTATATTTAAATCGACTGCTTCGCAGTCCGATTTAAAAATCGGATTGGGTCTAACCTCATGAAAAATTTGGTTGGTATTCTGCGTAATTAATGAACTTGCAGGGCTTAGCCGTGACGTAATTTGGCGAGTTAACTTTAAAATATTTTGGGTTCATCGAAAAGTTAGTCGGTAATAATAATCGTGAGCGCGTGCAAAGAACTGATTCACGTGCTTAGAGAGAGTGAACACATTTCGTCGTTTGGTTACCATAGCCTCGTAACTTCAGCTAAATTAAGCTCAAGGTACGAGGTTTTGGTTACCAATGTACGATCTAAGGCCTTGGGTTTTTATGTTGACTCTCTGCGGAAGTTAGTTATTTCAAATTAAAGCTGCATACCTAAACCTTAAGTGCAACGACCCGTAACTTAGGTTCCGCCCTGCCAGGGCATTAATCATGGATTATATCCATCAATTAGGTTCTGCGCCGCGCCCATATAAATATTTTCAATTTCTACGCGTTGGCTTTTGAGTCACGTGATGCAGTTTGGAAATTTGATTAGTTGTTGAGATCACGTGTCAGATCTTTGCGCATGATTCAGCGCCGCGTTATATCACGTGGCTCATTGATATTCAAAATCAACGCGTGGGTTAGTCATGTGACACGAATGAAGAGTTTGATTTGCTCCTGCGGCTTGTTTTTGTCTTGACTGGCGAGCCTGCCTCTTTCTGTCGATATTGAAAAAATCAGAAATGGCAAGGTGTGATAAAGTTTTTAATTTAGGAAAATTTTATGCTTTCCATGCAAAATTGGTCTCTCACCTTTCGATGGTTATCAACCACTAACATTTTGATCGGAAACAGAAGAGAAAACTCTTTCAAGTGACCGATTACGGGTAACAAGAATTATTCAATCGGTGGTTATTAACGTTCACCATTGCAAACGAATACTTATGTTACATTATGAAGAAATTGTGTAAATAGAAGTTTTTCTTTATGTCAACTGTATCATATTTTAATTTCTTTCCACGTATCACATCAGTGAAATAAGATTGATCATCAAAATAAAAAGGTCTATAAGTGACCAAATAGCGGTAGAATATTATATAATTAAGTCATTTTCTTCCAATCTTCACGAGTCAAGGGTCATGGAATCGATAGTAAGTAAAACGTTCATAACCCTTGCTTCGAAAAGGTATTACCTTCCAATAAACTCCGCCCATCCTTGCGCATGCGCACTAGTTACCATGCAGAAACCTGCTTGGTAAAAATTAGGTTTTTCCTGTCCCAGTATCGGAGGGTAGCGTAGATTGGGACAGGTTAACCAGTCTAGTTTTTATCGTTTTTCCCTCATTTCGTTTTTGGGGTTCATTTTAATCGGCGATAATTTGCCATGGAAAATTTGCTGTTAGGCTGATACAATTGAATTTTTGACTTTTTTTTCTAAATCGCATATGACTTTTCTAAAAGAAACCCAAATGTCCAACTGTAAGGATTGACGTTTTTCGACATTTGTTTAAAGGATTATGAAAATTCTTTTCGTGTCTGAATTAAGGATAAAGGCATGCTTTGCAAATTTTCATTCACGGCGACCCGCGAAATGCCATAGAACTAATCGTTCGAGTAGATACTCGGCCGATTGAAAATGTATAAATCCAAGCACAAATAGCCCTGTTTCGCATTGTGATTGTAAATGGACACTAATTTGCACTGAAGTAAAACATACGAGAATTGAAGGGAAAAACCTGTATTCGGTCTATATAAAAAGTCAATCAAACATTCTGAACTATCTCCGAGATTTATACACAAAAAAGATCAAAACAGCTAGCCATGCATTGATCTAAAATATTTTCTGAGAGGATAGACCCGCCGAACTACTACATGTATATGGATATAGCTTTTAGTTTTAAATTTCCGAATTCACAGGACATCAACGAGAGCCTGGGACGCTCTACCGCCTCCTTCCTAGTTCTTAGACGTTCTAGAACGTTAATTGACAATTCAAGAACAGTCGAACTAGCTCTTGAACCAGTTCTAGAGTTTCAACCATTCTGTGAAAGCATGAAACAGATTGGACGAAAGCAGTGGACTCTTATTCTATAACGAGTATGTTGTAATGGGTTGTTCCCACTTCGTCTAATCCCATTTGGTCTAAAAGTCAAATTCCCATTTTGTCTAAAACCCATATTTTGATGAATTCCCATTTGGTCTAAAATTTCATTTACTCATTTGTATCAATAAATGTGCTTTACAATATGTTTTTTTTTAAATATATTTTCTTATCATATATTGGAAAAGAAGAGTTAAACTTTATGTTTTAATGCATAGATAACATAAAAGATTTGAATAATGCTTTAAGCTATTTTCTGATATGAAAATTTTTGAACCATTTTTATTATCCATTTATTTATTAATTTTTTTTATTATCTTTATTTGTTAATTTGAGGGAATAAAGTAAAAAATTATCTATTTATCAAAAAATAATTTTGCAAATGTGTGTGTGTGCTGGGGGGGGGGGGGTGCTGTGTATAACACCTATATGACATTAACACCTCTATGACACTCTTAACATGTCAAACACCATTTTGTAGACATGGGCAATTGATACAATAAGGTGTCAAAAAGTTTTAGACCAAATGGGAATTTTTGGTCTAAACCAATATTTTTATAGTGTAGACGAAATGGGATTAGACGAAGTGGGAATAAACGGTTGTAATTAAATTTCCTTATTCCCCATTTTCCTTTGATGTTTTTCGAACTGATTTCGAACAAAAATATTCTGATGTTGGTAAAATCATTATGTGAAAATTTGAAGCAAATATGATAGAGATTGTGGAATCTCTTGGGAAAATAAAGGTAAGTTACAGACGGGCGGACGGGTAGATATTAAGACAGACGGGAAATCATAGCTAGAATAACTTATAAATCCCATTCAAATAAATAAAACAAAAGAAATGTTTTCCATAAGAATCTGTAACCTCTATCAGTGATGTAGTTGCTATACTGTAACACTCTCTGTCATGCACCGTACATGATTAAATTTTCCTTTAATCTTCAAAGTTCTAGTTATTTGCAGGATAATATATGAAAGTAAATGATTATGCGGAGAATCAGACTGTATACTTGTCATTTTTACATTCGATTGATAAAAGATCACATATTATTTTGAAAAGGATAGCGTTTTTGTTTTCCGTAAATACAGAAATCGTGACTGTTTTCATTGCGAATCCTTAACATGTTTTCATGCAGAGGTATTTGTCCGTTGTAACAGTTCTTAGGGGCGGTAATAAGAAAATCAAAACATATACATGTAGTAAAACACGTGGTTTTATACTAAACATTTGACAGATAAAATGTCCATTATTCCTTATTTGGACATACTAATTAGCATATCAATGGTCATTTCATCTTAAATTAAAATATCACGTGATTTTTACCGTTATTAATCGCTTTCTTATTAAGTTTTCCTCGTGAAATTGCCAACGACTTCGTTAAATAACGCTTTTTGATTGGTCTTAACATGTGAATATGGGGTTCATCTCAGAATAAATAAAAACAATTATCAATTATCTGGTCAAACGGTTTCTGAACAAAGAGAGAATATATTCAGATTTGAAATCCAAGGGTAGTAAAATCTTTGACAAACTTAATTTTATAAAAAATACCCGATTTTATACTTAAACAACTCAGCTTAAAATCTTACACATTTGACTCGGCCCCTATGCAAATCAGTACTATTTTGAAAATATAGCTTTTGTTGTTCACGAAATGAAATATTAATCGGTCTTACTCGAAAACAAACGATTACTCTATTTCTTTTATGCAAAAATGAGACAAAATTGTGAAATTTATAGGACATATTTTCTTAAAGCGCGTCATTTTGCATGTGATTGCTATGCAACGTGACAACACTTATTTCGCAACGTGACAACACTTATTTCGCACCGCATATATAACGTCAGATAGGCTGAAATGCGCAAAAGTATAGGTAAACCATGCTATTCGAATGTTTGTAAACAGACGTTCGACGAGGTTATATAAATAAATTGGGACCAACAATTTATTTGCTGTCACGGTCTCAAACTATACAGGAATATCACAGAAACGCAAAACTACTTGCATTTTTACCATCCTTTTAATGACATCTGTAAACGTCATGTGTCATAGCGTAAAAGTAACATGCTTTTAAAACCGAAATCATCAAAAAAAAAAAAAAAAAAAAAAAAAAAAAAAAAAAAAAAACTAAAATGGAAACGACAAAAAACATTGAATATCGATAGGGAGAAAAAATTGTTTTTCTTGTTGAGTTTCTTTACTCTACAAGTATACAGGTGATTTCATTTGTAATTAAGTACCGTTATATCACGCTTGTTAAATTTACT
Organism: Fragum whitleyi; assembly: GCA_948146395.1. NCBI lineage: Eukaryota > Metazoa > Mollusca > Bivalvia > Cardiida > Cardiidae > Fragum > Fragum whitleyi. The sequence continues at coordinate 13,334,677 of OX411558.1, forward strand.
TCAGTCCACCCCTATTCCTGGCTATACCACATTTTCCCGCGTGTTCGAATATCGCGGTTGGACTATAGGGTGTAAGTTTTTGATAATCCCACTGCTTTTGCGGTGAGATTATCAAGTGATAGTCTACCGTTATTTCTCGATAAACCACCAATTAGCATAAAAGAAAACATCTTTTTTATTGACACTCATGTATCAATGATCCTATATTCAATATGAAATATTCAAAATGCTGCTCTTCGAAATCACAGAGTTATTTAATCTTACACTTGGAGCTACCGTCAAACCGTCTCCAACCGTCTCCAACCAATGGGTTGATAATCATCGACCTATGTGAGATAGCAGCTGGAGACTAGGAAATGATGTAGTGATATTACTGGTGTGAGAAATAACAGGAATACATTGTGTGGTGCTCCAGCCGACGAGACTAAAAAGTCAAAATGATCCCTATTTTGTGTGAATCGTGCTTTAAATAAAAATGAAGATGGAAATCTTAACAATTTTTTGTTTACTAAAATTTGGCGTAGAGCCTTTACATTTGTGTTTTATCCTGTCACTATAGGCAGAATTTCCCCTGTGAGCCGTGAATTCTACCTTTAACGGTAAGATTCCCGTGCAATTTATTCAAAATAGTTTAAGCAAGTTATAACAACACCTTCAAAAAGTTACAATTTACCTTTCAAACGAAAGTTATAGTGTGGTTTTATTGACTTGAATTAAGCATTTTTTCCACAGATCAAGTTCAGGTCAAATTAACCAGACTATACTTGTCTTAAATCGTAATATGTGCACATACATGTGCTTTCATTATTGAAGAGTAAGGATGAGGTTCAAATCCTATAAGATGCTTTTTTGATATACCCGGTTTACCCATGGTAATAGACTCGGCGTCTACGTCAGAGCTCAGTTTTGAAAATACACCTATACTATAAATATGGCCTGATAAAACGGGGTATAGGTAGATTTTGCGCAGTGAGCCGTGAAACCAACTTTTTACTGTAAGATTCTCGTGCCATTTGTTCCAAAAAGATTAAACAGGTTTGAAAAGCGCATTAACACCCGGGGTAACCCGATGCAGGGAACTCGGGGGATATCAGATTTTGGAGATAAACAAAGAAAGACAGTTGCAACACAGGTCTGTATTTTCTTATTGATTATTCAATTCAAAGGCAAGATCGGTGTATGTACTTCTTTAAGCAGTTGTCCTCTGTAGTTAAGAAACAGTATGTGATCACTTTCTAGTCATTCTTCAGCGGATAAACAGTGTGTCATATCTTAAAAGCTGAAAATCCGTATTTCTAGCATGTCAATGTCAGTTTACAGTCAAATTTTGCCTAACTTTGGAACATAACTAATACATTGACAGATAGGTTATAAAATTTGGTTATTTTTCGTCATTACGCAATGTCCCTTTTCTCTCATGTGTGAAAGTATTATTTGTTTTTGTGTGACAACCGTCTCGAGGTATGATTTCTTTTGAAAATTGGAAATTAAGAGTAACTTTAGAAAATGATGCGGGGAGTTTAGAGAATTGATATTGGGAACTCGAATATTTCGTAAACTTGGTTTGCTGATTGAGTTGAAGAAGGTGTAGATGGCAATGTAAAAAAGATATGAAGTATCTTTAAACGTGCATCGGGTAAGAATAATTGAATTACATGTAATTCTATAACTGACAACAAATTTAACTGATCCTGGTTTCTGTAAAATAAAGTAATTTTTCTTTTCAATAGCTACAATCAAATGCGATGAATGGCTAGTTTTTGACAAAAAATTTCGAAAGTGCAGCTTAAAATTAGCGGCTTTGATATTTTGGCCGAACAATGGTGTGCCGACTAATTTCTCGTTGTGCATGTACATTCAAAAACCACTGATATGGCAGAGAAATATCTCTATTGCTATACATACACGCATCATTTAAAATGTATAAGATTGTCCGTCAATTAAATCATATGAGAGATTGTAATGATAATACTAAAATAATAATATTAATTAATAGATAATTGAAGTGTCAGATTAATTAATAATTATTTCCGTAAACCGCGCGCCTCAGTCTATTTAAATTACATTTAGTTACTTTTATCCCTCTTTACATACGCTCAGTTGGTAGAGCGCCGTGCTGTGCTAGTGTTCCGGGGGTCGTGGGTTCGAGTTCCATGTCGGGCACAACTTTTCCTCTATAGTTACTTCACATTAAAAAGTAGGTGTTATTGAGGATTTTAAAAGCCCATTTGGTTTATATTTTGTTCGATTAATTACGAACATTATTCTTGATATAGAGTTTTTGAGTAATTAGAACACGCTCGTGTGACAGAATGAAGCCAAACAGAAACTTGTTTAGTTTCTTTTGTTATTCGACCTGACAAGCCACATTACCCTTGCGGAACAATCCATTTGGAAACAGAGCGAGGTTCTATGATTCTCTTGGACCAAAAATAAACAGGTATTCAGCCAAAGAATGCAACTTACAGAACATGGCATCAGAATCCGGACAGCCCCAAAACCCGGACACGCGTCCAATAAGTATAGCTGCAATGATGGACCACAGGCACTTGGATTCAGGATTTAATGAAAAACTTATCACTATAATGAACAATCCACAAGGTAGTGCAGTCGCCATTTTCTAAGGGAACGGATGTTTTTAACAAGTAATTTGGTTCTCGATTCTCACGAGTAAACACGTCCTGTGACGGAAGCCAAAGATGCTTGTAAAAACATCCGTTCTCTTAAACATGGCGGCTGCACTACCTTGTGGATTATTTATTATAGTGATATACTTGTTGTTATAAGATCCTGAATCAAAGTGCCTGTGTGATGTACCCTTCTCTCTGATATGATGCCGGTCGAGGGCTACAAATTTCCACCCTATTTGTTTTTTGTTGCATTTAATATGAAATAAGGCAAGGCCTTAAAAGCGATCGCAGTTTTTAAACTGAGTTTGTTAGAGAGAGAGAGAGAAGAGGAGAGAGAGAGAGAGGGACCGAGAGAGAGAGAGAGAGTGGGAGGGAAGGGACATATGTATTTTATAGCTTAGTGCGAAATCCCAGGATCTATCAGTATCAAAATTAATTTTTGATTATTGCACATTTCATTTTCTGTTATGTCTTACTGGAAACAAATTAAGTGACGTAATGTTTATGCAAATCAACTGTCGCCATACCTTTTATTCAATTTTGTAATTTCTCTGCTGTAAAAAAAAAAAAAAACTGAAGTCACCACAGATATGAGACTGAAAACGACTACGTGTAAATGTGTCCTACGGCAGACAAATAAAATTAATTTTTGCTGGACGAGAGATTTCCCAAATTATAAAAACAAAACAATAAAAATAAAAAAAGGAAAAATAATTAAACATAACATTTAATGAGCCTTATTTCCTATTGTAAGACTCAATATTAACTTTTTGTGTACCGATTGTATATTACATACAGAAAATTATCCAAAGTTCTCGAATTTTACATCATAGGTTTAGCAGACACAAACATTGATGGGAAATTTCGATTATTTAAAATAAGCTGATAAACTTACAGTTTTTGAATACAATCACACGATAAGAACTCGTCTTGATCAATATCAAAATATTTCTAAGCAACTGCTTGAACTATAAAATAAAATGTGCATTTTCTGCACGCATGAACATAAATATAGTCATTGGGTTATGAATTCAAGGTTTACCAATAAAAGTAAGAATTCTTTATGGGGCTACTTTCCATTGTATCTGTATCTGTATCTTTACATCGCAGTTCCCACTTCTGGTTTAAACACGACGGAGGGTTGCGCGATTAGATTTTATGGATCAAATTGTCAATGGCTGATTTGAATGCCCCCACTGAATTAGCGCAAACTGCTTCTTCTGGTAAATTGTTCCACTCTGTTTTTGTTTTCACGAAGAAGGATTGTTTGTATTGGACAGTTTTTGCTCATGTTGTCTCAAAGCACTTGGAACTGTTTTTGATTTGGTTACTGACAATGTTTACTGATACACAGTCCTCAAATTTTCTGAGGAAACAAATTTTTCAGCTAATAAGACTGCATAAACCTTTTTAACATAACTGGAATTAAATTAACATCTTAAAGAAATAAAGACGGGTCCTTGTAGGGATACACAACAACAAAATCCACACCCAATAACATAAAAATAACAAACAATCTTTTCCTTCTTTCCCACAATGTTTTCTCTTGACCTGAAAAAAATCAACTAATCACATTTCTTGTTTTGGATGTCCCAAGACAACTAGGGTTGCCATTTTCTGTTTTAAACTCATTGAAAATCGCAAGAACAGTGTTACATGCATTTACTAATTCACTAGTCTATGATTGAAATAATTAAAGATCTAGACTATAGTATTCGTGACGTCATTAGCCATCTTTGATGACGTCACAAAAATTTGTTGTCATTTTCATCTAAACGTGCATGCATCATGTAAATCTGAGGTTTTAGATGTGTTCCAGGCCGTATATGTGTAAGGACTAAAGGTAAGGATGTTGAAATTAGCCTTGTCATTCTTTATAGCGAAAACTATTAACATTTTGTGGGAATTTCCGCGCGAATCCGTCTAATTAGAAAAAGGGATCAAGTTTATTTTAGATTAAAGAAATATGGAAACAACAAGATGAAAACTGCATTCCTGGCTCTGAAAAGAAACATCAAGAAACAAATAGAAGTCTCTTACAATAACTTTATTGAATATATTTTAGGCCTTGATGGAAACACTGAAAACAAGGAGAATGCCACAAGATTTAATAATAAGAAACTTTTCAGTCTGATAAAAAAAAAATGCCAAGCAAGACGCAGCAGGAGTAGCTCCCCTTCTCGATAAAATTTCAGGTACCATCAAATCAGACAACACAGAAAAAGCAGATATATTAAATCGACAGTTTCAATCAGTCTTTACTCCAATGACACCAATCTCTCTGGCTCAGTCCTGCCTTTCATCCATAAGACAAAATATGTTTTCCTCCTCTTTCAGTAAATATCCAGTCATGCCAGACATTACCATCTGCACTGGTGGAGTACAAAAGCTAATATCCAACCTAAAACCAGACAAAGCAGCAGGACCTGACAACATCAAACCTTTAGAACTTAAAAACTTATGTTATCAAATTTCTCCTATCCTGCAAATTCTCTTTCAGAAATCCCTAGATACAGGCACCCTCCCCCAGGTATGGACGAAGGCAAACGTGACACCACTCTTTAAGAAAGGAAACAAAGAAGATCCTGCAAATTACAGGCCTATATCCTTAACATGTATATTGTGTAAAGTTCTTGAACATATTGTAGCATCAAATCTAACTAAACATTTTGACAAAAATAATATTCTTTATGATTTACAACATGGCTTCAGAGAACGGCGCTCATGTGAAACACAGCTACTGCAACTGACCGACCATCTTGCCAGAAACCTTACTGAAGGAAAACAAACTGATCTAGTTTTGTTAGACTTTAGCAAGGCTTTTGATAAAGTTAGCCACCTTAAACTTTTGTATAAATTGCAGGAACATGGAGTTAACAATGCTACCCTTTTGTGGATTAAATCTTTTCTTATAGGCAGAACACAGAAAGTAGTCTTAGAAGGTGGATGCTCATCCGAAGTACCAGTCACGTCAGGAGTACCTCAGGGATCGGTGCTTGGCCCTCTACTGTTTCTCTTATATATAAATGACCTTCCTAACACTGTCACCAGTGGCGTGGAAATACAGATTTTCTCTACTTGTCCCTAGACAAGTAAAAACTGATTTCTTACTTGTCCAGGATCAAAATGAACTTGTCCACAAAAAAAATGGTAGATAAATATTGAGAACATATTGATTTTAATGAAGAAAATGCTGTAACCCAGCATTTTCTTCATTAAAATCAATGTTTTCTTCCCTTTTTTACAAACAAAAGGATGACTTTTCTCCTAGATCATTTAGTACTATATCAAGATTTGCTCTGGTATCTACTTGTCCACGGACAAGTGGCCTTGAAAAATGTACTTGCCCACAAGTACAAAAGCCCGAGTCGGACAAGTCGGGCATGGGAATTCCACACCCCTGCTATCACCTCTCAAGTTCGTTTGTTTGCAGATGACACTGCTGTTTACTTAGCTATAGATAACAAGCAAGACTGTATCACCCTGCAAGAAGACCTAGACAAGCTAATGCAGTGGGAGAAAAAATGGGAAATGGAGTTTAACCCTAGCAAATGCATTGTCCTAAATATTACTTAAAAGAAGAAAAAGATTTCTTTTGATTACAGGCTACACGGACAAGTGCTAGAGACTGTGGACAATGCCAAATACCTAGGAGTTACTATATCTGAAGATCTTTCCTGGAACAAGCATATTGACAATATAACATCTAATGCAAATAAAACTTTAGGTTTTCTCCGCAGAAACATCCAGACCAAAAATAAGAAGATCAGAGAAACAGCATACAAAACACTGGTTAGACCCCAGGTAGAATATGCATCAACTGTTTGGAGCCCTTACACAACATCCTATATCAACAAAGTAGAAAAAGTACAACGTAGAGCAGCAAGATGGGTTCAAAATAATTTTTCTCATTATGACAGTGTCACCTGCATGCAGAAGGATCTTGGCTGGCAAACTCTTCAATATAGACGAGACATCACCAGAGTCACCATGTTTTATAAAATTGTGAATTGTTTTGTTGCAGTACCCATACCAACTTATCTTGAAAGACCAGTTAGGATCACCCGACATATGCACACAAAATCTTTTAGACAGATCCACACAAATGCTTCCTACTTTAAATATTCTTTTTTTCCTTATACAGTGATACTTTGGAACAGCCTACCAGAAACAATCATACAGCAACCTGATATTGCCGCATTCAAGAAGAGTCTTGATTCTTTTCAGATAGTGAGCCGTCCCTGAATAACCAAAATTGTTTTACCAGATCTTTTAATCTAACACTCACAATACTTTTAAAATTTGGCACCCTAACCAATGACTAACAGTTTTTATTCCAGCACAGACGCGCACCTGCCAGTAATACCCGAAAGGGGAGTCAGGCAGTATATATAGATAGATAGAATTGCTTCGGTCGGCCTCGATTTTGGCTTTGTTTATGTTACTTCCGGAAGTAAATAAAAATTTCTTAAAATCATCGTTTTTTCGGGATAGCTAAAATTAATTAATTTCAATTTTTTAATCTTTCATTTACAAAGGATTCGTTGAGGTATTTTTTCAAAACAAAATTTAAACTTTTTTCGGTCCTGCAAGTGAATTCACTCCGGGTGGAAAATGACACGTTTTTTTTCGTTTGACAGTAGAATAGAATAGAATAGAATAACACACATTACCATAAACGCTCGCTTCGCGCTCACGGCCTTCGGTCGTTCGCGAGCTGCGCTCGCTATCAAATTTCTGTATTTCAAACTGAGAGGTTATCTAAGAACTTATGCCATACTTATGCTCAGTTACCCTATTACCGGGGGTATACTCAAACCTCATTCTATCGATCTATCCAATGTATCGATCTATTAACAGATTTTGGGATATTTACATCCAAACGCTACCTTTCCAGCGTTTACATGAATTACTAGGCCACCAGAAACTTAAAATGCCTTTAATGTTATTAAATATTAGAATGATGATATGTTTTTGTCTTCATTCACAAACATCATTGTAAAATTGTTCTTGTAGAAATTTCAGAACTAGTGGTAGCAAAAAAGTGATGGAAAATTATTATTTCCTGAAAAAGAACGATCGTTATCCCTAAAAAACATTGCATTCTATTTAAAATCAATCATCTTGGTCTTAGTGGGTCTCTGTATCGTAAGTTTCGACATTACTTCTCATAATACATTGATACAATGGAGTGACTTCACAATTCACTAATTTTGATATGGATGCCTGCTGTTTGCATTCTTGTGCCAAATAATTGTGTTGCGACGACTATTTTGTGCTTTGTGGGAAGACAAAACATAATACCATGTGGACATATTTTCTAATTTAGGCAAGATCAATTATTATCATTGCATTTATCACTTAATGCTTAGTAGATTGATACAGTGGGGTCCCAGGCTATACAAATAACCGGTGTATTAATAAATTTTAAATTTCAAATACAGAAATACTTCAGACAATTTTTCAAAATTTTAGTTAATCCTTATGATACCATAATTTAACTAGGTTGGTCCCTGATAGATCCTGTTTAAAATTTTATAGCATCCATACATCAATTTTACTATTTTACAGAGGAAAACAAAATTTAGACATGGTGGTGTATGGATTTCTCTTGTTAGACTTAAGTTAAGCAATGTTTGGGACAGAAAATATGATAAATTATATCTAAATAGGTCAAAGAATGTATACAATGTATGGAAAGAATACAGAAGGGTTTGTAATTTGTGAACTTTGAAGGTGATCGGATGATAAATATGTATTTTATGGACGGAGGTCATTTCTCTATATGTTATATAGTGGAAACTTTGAAAATCATTTTCTCAGGATGCAAATGATGGATATCAATCAAACTTCATTAGTATGATCCTTGGATGATCTATTATCATGCAGCCAAAAATTATTGTGATTTTATGAAAAACATGTCTTTTATGGGCAGAGGTCATTTCTCTATATGTTATAATAGTGGAAACTTTGAAAATCATTTCAACATCAGTAGAACCCAAAATATCTAAAAATCTAGTCAAAACCTAGATTTGCTATTATAAGAAATTCAAGCCTGTGGAGCAACACAAGCCATTCATGGCTTTCTAGTTATTCCATGTTGTCAAAACAGGTGCTGGGTAAAAACTTCAAACATCTATGAGTATCAGAATTAGTCTTAATGTATCATCAACAAATTGTTTTACAAATTCAAAAAAATTAGGGGGAGGCAGGGGGAGTGAAATTTTGATGACTTAACATGAAACCCTTGTTAGTGTTTCCAGCTGAGCCATCAATATAGTCTGAATGTGGCTTCACATGGATACAGAGATGGGACTGGCTAGACTAAAATGGTTATCAATTAAGAAAATCTGTAAAGTATCATTTAAATGTCTTATCGTGAAACAGTTTTTTGACTGCCTACAAACATAATGGCAGTTTTAGGTTGCAATGAAAAATATTCACTCAATTTCTCAGCAACACATGAAATATAAAAATAAAATTTAACAAAAGGCTCTGTTACATTTCCTGCAAACCATCCTGAACTGATGGCATATCAAAATTAAAAAAAAACTTTATCAATGGAGTTGTATCCAGTGTGACATGTGACACTTCTAATTTCTTTTACAATGAGCTGTTTTAAGGTAGTAGACCCGAGGAACGGACAATTGCCCTCCCGGACGATTGCCCTCCCGGATGATTGCCCCCTGGACGATTGCCCTCCAGACAATATCCCTCCCAATAAAGTAGCAACCCGGAATATAGCCCTCCCTATATTTTTCTTCCATTCTTCATTTTTTGGGGGATTTTTTGTTCTTTATTTGATTTTCTTATTGTTCATTTGAAGTTCATTTATAAGAGAAATAGAAATTGTTTACTTGAAATTCATTTATAATATGTAGATCTAATATGATTTTTCTTTTTCATCAGCTTGTTGAATCTTCAAAAGTATTTGTTAATTTGGACTTTTAACGAGCAAAACAAGATTCTTTAATCTTCTTGTTTGGAAACACATCGTAGAATAAATTGTTAATCAAACTGTTAGAAAACATGAGATGCCCCTAATATAAAATGGAAACACTTTCAATATATATATACATCCAAAGGGAAATTACTATGGCTGTTGCTTATCCATCTAAATAATATATGTTGATTAATGGATAAGCAACAGCCATAGTAATTTCCCATTGATGTTCCATCTTCTTGGATATGCAACGATTATTTTTACATTTTCAGAAATGTGAGTACCTATGTATGTACATCCAATTTGTTTTCTTTTAAATCCAATTATGACACCAAAAGTATTCCTTTACATTAACAGAGTTTTTGTTCATAATATATGTTGATATAACAGGAGGGCGATTGTCCGGGAGGGCAATTATCCTGGAGGGCAATTGTCCAGGAGGGCAATTGTCTGGGGGGGCAATCGTCCGGGAGGGCAATCGTCCGGGAGGGCAATCGTCCCACACGCAGTAGACCCGTAATAGTTCCGCAACATTTGGAACTCATGATCTTCACAATGTTGACCGAGGTTTCCTAATAAAAATCATTAGGAATCTCAGTTAACACTAGCTGTTAAAGTTCATTACTCCCAAAACCTTGTGGATCTATTACAGGTAAAATACCTTAATGTCATTTTAAAAGAAAAAAGGAATTATATTTCAAATTTGCACAGGCATACTGTTAACAGAAAAAATGAGTTTTAAAACACTATACCAGTAAATATATATTAACAGATTTATGGTGATTCATTTTAGCCGTTCTTTTTCAGGAACTTGGGTAACAACCTGTTATATTTTGTACAACCAAGAGCCTTCAGCCAGCTCCCTAATCTGAGGGTATTTTAAGTTAAATTGTTTAATTAATTACCCAACTATGGAATTTAAGGCTTTTCAAAATTCAAAGTGGCAGCTGACAACATTTTAGATAATACAGTTAACAACATCGTGAAATTGACCAGGTGAATGATTTGGGAATGATTTGGGAATGAAGTTGAGTGAGTGAGAAGAGTGAGACTGAGTTTTGTGTGAAATTTTAAGGGAGGTTATCTTGCTTTATGCATTTTGAAGGTAGTTGTTGATCTTATCTTTTAAGAGAGTGTTTTTGTGTAGTTTTACTGAGTATCAGGGAATGAATGTATGGAGCGATGAGTGATTTAGAATGGTTTAGATTGAGATGAATGTCAATTTCACAATGTAACTAACTGTAAAAGTGATTAAATTATGGGGTTGAAATGTTTTGTAACAAAGGATAAATTGCATACAACAAATTCATTCACATTACAATAAGGTTTTTGATTTCATATCTCTAGGAATGAAAAAAAACAACTAATCCACATATCTTATTATTGAACACCATCAAGCTTAGAAATAGATTTTTTTTCCATTTTATTATGAAACAGGTTTCGTTTTGGTCTACTATATGAGTTTTCAAATGTATTTTCATTGAGGCTTGAAACCAATATTTCAGCTTACCAGAATCAACAATTGTCATTCACAGTCTGGCTCGTTGGCTGAGTGGTTAGCGTGCTTGACTCATAACCTGGTGGTTGCAGGTTCGAGCTCCAGCGGAGGCCGGTAGTGTTTTTGGCAGGACACTTTACAGACAGGGCCTCAGTCCACCCAGCTGTAAAAGTGGGTAGCAGTGGTTAGAACCCATTGCCTCTCTCTATATGTACAGGATAATATCTGGAATGAGGACCACGATAGAAATAAGAGTCAATCGACCCTTTATTCTGGTAACTTGGAGTAAAAAAAACAAAACAAAACCAATTAGCTCAATCAGTAGAGCACCAGACTTCAAAACCATTGAAGTTCCATCACTTGGGTTCGATTCCCAGGCTGGCACACTAACAAACTAATTGTCTTTTGGACGAGACATAAACTGAGGTTCTGTGAGACTGAGCACATTTAAGAACCATGGCAGATCTATGCAGTAGTTTTGTCATGAATCCTTGCACTATCCCCCATAACAACTGTCTTCTGAGGGCATTGATCATATGGGTATGTGCTACAGTAGGGTCAATAAATAAACGAAAATACACACAGAAGATTCTTGATAGCCTCAAATGAAATTCTTATACTATGGAAAGACTTATCATTCTTTGGGTTATAAGGCAGAAAAGAGATCATGCTTTGAAATATGCCACTTGAATTTCAGAGAGCCTCATGACAATAAATTCACTACAGTACAATGGGATGTGTTTTACAACATGCCTAACCTGTCAGACCTGTAAGTAGCTATTTTGCCATTTTGAATTACCTACAATGTCCTCTCAATTCCATAGAGGATAATCATTTGTTTCAGTGTAAGATCGATTTATATTCATTGAGTGAACAACAAAAGCTATATTTTCACAAGTGGTTGAGCCACAAGAGAAAATATAGCTTTTGTTATTCACAAAATGAAATATTAATCGATATTACTTGAAAAACAAACAATTATTCTATTTCTTTATTTCAAAAATGAGACAAAATGTGAAATTTCTAGGACATATTTTCATAAAGTGTGTCATTTTGCGCATGATTGCTATGCAACGTTCAATGTGACATCACTAATTTTGCCCCGCATAGATGACATCAGATAGGATGAATTGCATGAAAGCAGGGTATAAGTTTTTAGCTCACCTGAGCACATCGTGCTCAAGGTGAGCTTTTGTGATCATTGAATGTCAATCGTGTGGTGTGCGTCTGGTGTCATCTGTCGTGCGTCGTAATGCGTCAACAATTTAAGTGTTTACACTCTAGAGGCCACAAATATGATCCAATCTTCATGAAACTTGGTCAACATGTTGGTCAGGTCCCAAAGATGAATCCTATCGAAAATGGGAAGTATCCATGCCAAATCACAGGAAAAGGGGCCTTATGACCAATTTTCTTGTTTACACTCTAGAGACCACAAATATGGTCCAATCTTCATGAACCTTGGTCTGAATGTTGGCCAATTCACAAGGATGATCCCTATTGAAAATTGGAAGGATCCATGCCATATCACAGGAAAAGGGGCCTTATGACCAATTTTCTTGTTAACACTCTAGAGGTCGTAAATATGGCCCAAACTTTATGAAACTTGATCAGAATGTTGGGCAAGTCACAAGGATGAACACCTTTCAAAAATGGAAAGGATCCATGCGATATCAAGGGAAGAGGGGCCTTAATGATAATTTTCTTGTTAACACTCTAGAGGTCGTAAATATGGCTCAATCTTTATGAAACTTGGTCAAAATATTGGGCAAGTCACAAGGATGAACCCTATCGAAAATGGAAAGGATCCATGCTATATCAAGGGAAAAGGAGCCTTGTTGACAATTTTTAGCTCCACTGGCTGAAAGCCACTGGGGCTATCGTCATGGCGTTGTGTCCGTGCGTGCATGCGTCCGGCCGTAAACTTTTCTTTAAAAATCTTCTCCTCAGAAACTACTGGATGAATTTCAACCAAACTTCACAGGAATGATCCTTTGGTGACCCTCTTTCAAAGTTGTTCAAGAAATTTTGATCCAATGAAAAACATGGATTAAATGGGCTTGGCTAATTTCCAAATATGGTAAAAAGTGAGTTTTCTCAGATTCTAATCAATGAATACCAATTAAATTTTACATGAATGATCCTTGGGTGGCCCTTTATCAGTCAAAAAATCATTGTGATCGGATGGAAAATATGCATTTTATGGGGGGAGGTCATTTCTCTATATGTTATATAGTGGAAACTTTGAAAATCATTTCTCAGAATGTAACTGATGGATATCCACCAAATTGTACTGGAATGATCCTTGAGCGAACCTTTATCAGTCTACAAAAAATCATTGTGATCAGATGGAAAATATGCATTTTATGGGCGGAGGTCAATTCTCTATATGTTAAATAGTGGAAACTTTGAAGATCACTTTCTCAGAATGTTACTGATGGATATCAACCAAATTTCACTGGAATGATCCTTGAGTGACCCTTTATCAGTCTATAAGAAATCATTGCGATCTGATGGAAAATTTGTATTTTATAGGCGGAGGTCATTTCTCTATATGTTATATAGTGGAAACTTTAAAAATCATTTTCTCAGAATGTGACTAATGGATATCAACCAAATTTCACTGGAATGATCCTTGAGTGACCCTTAATCAGTCTATAAGAAATCATTGTGATCAGATGAAAAATATGCATTTTATTGGCAGAGGTCATTTCTCTATATGTTATATAGTGGAAATCCGAAAATTTGCAAATCATTTTCTTAGAATCTAATTTTTAGATATCAACCAAATTTCACTGGTATGATCCTTGAGTGATCCTTTATCAGTGTACCAAAAATTATTTTGATTGGATGAAAAATATGCATTTTATGGGCAGAGGTCATTCCTCAATATGTTAAATAGTGGAAACTATGAAAATCATTTTCTCAGAATGTAACTGATGAAATCAATTTCAACATCAGTAGAACCCCAATATCTAAAAATCTAGTCAAAACATTTATTTGCTTTTACAAGAATTTCAAGCCTGTGGAGCAACTCAAGCCATTCATGGCTTTCTAGTTTTGTTTACACACTAGAGTCCACATACATGGCCCAATCTTCACGAAAATTGGTCAGAATGTTGGCCAAAGCACCAGGATGATCCCTATTGAAAATTGGAAGGATCTATGCTATATCAAGGGAAAAGGGGCCTTAATGATAATTTTCTTGTAAACACTCTAGAAGCCACAAATTTGGCCCAATCTTCATGAAACTTGGTCATTTTTTTGGCCAGGTCACAGGGATAAAACCTATTGAAAATGGGGAGGATCCATGCCATATCACGGAAAAAGGGGCCTTAATGACAATTTTATTGTTTACTTGCTAGAGGCCACAAATATGGCCCAATCTTCATGAAACTTGGTCAGAATGTTGGTCAGATCATAAGGATGAACCCTATTGAAAATGGGAAAGATCCATGTTATATCACAGGAAAAGGGTTCTTTATGATAATTTTCTTGTTGTAATTCTAGAGGCCACAAATTTGGTCTTAACTTCATGAAACTTGTGTTTTTTTTGTAGAAATTATCTCCTGTATGATATCTGCCTATTTATTGATGAGACGTCCTAGGGGTCAAAGAGACTCAGGGGAGCGATCTAGGACCATCTTGGTCCTCTTTATGATAATATCACTGCTTTTGTGGTAAGATTATCATGCAAAAACATACCTGATAATGATTTCTGTATGTATAATTTCCTGGACAAATCATTCTCAGATTGGTTACCCAGTCCTTCCTTGATGTTGAAGGCTATCCCCCGTGTCTACCGGGTACTTCACTAATCAAGTCCCGCGAGGCATTGGCTTTACATGCTTCCGTTGTCAATGAGAATTACAAATTTAACATCGTAGGTCACATGCAGTTTGCCGACCCTTCTCATTTCAAAACAATAAATCACTTAACCTTTCAAATTGTCTATCTGTTACAAACAATCAAACCCAATCAGGTAAAAAATCGATATCCAATACTGAGATCGCACGTGTCAATTACTGTGGTTGACAGGTGGAATGTGTGAAAAACTACCTTGATTGCAATTTTCACCAATTAAGGTTGGGGTTCGTCTTAAAGAGGTGTGAATGCACACAAATAATAGTGATGAGACCATGAAATTGGTTCGACGTACGGACAAATTTCGAGCAATGGATAACGACGTATGGAGGTTATAATACATAGAAATAAAGAGTAAATAGATTGGGACTTGAAAAATACTTCGACGTACAGATAACGTCGTCTTATGAACATTCGACGTAAAGATATTTGACTGTAGTTTGCATATTGTAGTCTATGAAACCTTGAAGACAAACATGTCATTTTTGCCATTTACCAAACCTGTTTTGCAGTCAATTTGTGATTAATACTCAAGTTTTTGAATGAAGTGAATGAATTATTTTGTTGGTTTATTTCTTCGCAACCACATGGATGTGAAAAATCTGTTACTCATTTATTGTCAATAAATTTTGTCATGTTTTCTCTCAGGGACCTGAATCACAATGCCATTTCAGCATTACCATGTATATCCTTTCAGTACCTTCCAAATCTCTGTGAGTTGAGGCTCCACTCACAGACTGACCCGATGACTATAATAGCCTACAATGCTTGGAGTAACATTGAACAGAGTTGAAATATTTGGAGGTTATGCTCTACTTTGATTTACAGCTTGAAATAGTGGTAAAATGTAGTTACAGCTTTTACACAAATCTATTTATTTAACAACAATTGGGCTGGGAGTAACAATGGCAAAGAGGTGAAATAGTTTTTTAATGAAATACTTTATCTTTGATTGGGTAGCATAAAAAGGTTGTTACTGCCTCAGTCTCATAAATACTTACAGGCAGTTACAACTGTAACACAAACCTTTTCATTTTAAGATAGATGAGCTTGGAGTAACATTGGAGTGGAGTTGAAATATTTGAATGAAATGCTTCAATTTTTAGCTCCACTGGCCGAAGGCCAGCAAGCTATTGTCATGGCGAGGTGTCCTTTTTGCATGCGTCCATGAGTGCGTGCGTCCGTGCGTCGGTGCGTAAACTTTTCTTTAAACATCTTCTTCTTCTGAACCATTGGGTGGATTTTGATGAAACTTTACCAGAATGTTCCTTGGGTGACCCGCTTCTTAAGTTGTTCAAGAAATTTGGATTGACCCCCAAATATGGGCGTGGCAGGGCGGGGCATATTTTGACCCCAAAATCTTTGAATGACATCTCCTCCTGAACCATTGAGATGATTTCAATGAAACTTTACCAGAATATTCCTTGGGTGACCCTCTTCTTAAGATGTTCAAGAAATTTGGATTGACCCCCAAATATGGGCGTGGCAGGGTGGGCCTTATTTTGACCCCAAAATCTTTGAAGGACATCTCCTCCTGAACGATTAGGCCAATTTAATTGAAACTTTACCAGAATGTTCCTTGGGTGACCCTCTTCTAAAGCTGTTCAAGAAATTTGGATTGACCCCCAAATATGGGTGTGGCAGGGCGGGCTTATTTTGACCCTGAAATCTTAGAACCTCATCTCCTCCTGAACCATTAGGCCGATTTCAATGAAACTTTACCAGAATGTTCCTTGGGTGACCCTCTTCAAAAGTTGTTCAAGAAATTTGGATTGTCCCCCAAATATGGGCGTGTCAGGGCGGGGCTTAGTTTGACCCCAAAATCTTTGAACGACATCTCTTCCTGAACCATTAGGCTTATTTCAATGAAACTTTACCAGAATGTTCCTTTGGTAACCCTCTTCTAAAGTTGTTCAAGAAATTTGGATTGGATGAGATCCACTGGATCAATAAAATTCAGGTCAGCGGTTTATGGCCATTCTGGTCCTCTTGTTTCAAAGTGATATCTATATAGTTTTCTTCCTTGTAATTTTACATATTAGTTAAATAATTTCATTTCTTCATAAGTTGGTTTCAACTTAGAAAAAGTCAGAATTCCTTTTTGAATGCTGTTCACTTTCATTACCTTCTATTTTCAATATCTCTCTTTCAAATCTTGAGATTTTTAATCCAGTGGAGCGATACAGGCCCTCTTGGGCCTCTTGTTAGCTCACCTGAGCACGAAGTGCTCAAGGGAGCTATTGTGATCGATCAATGTCCGGCGTCCGTCTGTCTGTCCGTCTGTCACTGCCAAAACTTTTTCTTTAAACGACATCTCCTAAACTTAAGAGTCAAAATCAACCAAACTTGGCAGAAATATTCCTTGGGTGGTCCCTTGTAAAAATTGCTAAAATGGAAAGGATCTGTGCCAAATCACGGGAAAAGGGGCCTTAATGACAATTTTCTTGTTTACAATCTAGATGCCACAAATATGGTCATATCTTCATGAAACTTTGTCAGAATGTTTGTAAGGTCATGAGGTTGAACTCTATTGAAAATTTGAAGGATTGGTGGCATATCACGGGAAAAAGGCCCTTTATGACAATTTTGTCAACAATTTCTTTAAACGACATCTCCTCCTAAACTTAAGAGTCAAAATCAACCAAACTTGGCAGAAATATTCCTTGGGTGGTCCCTTGTAAAAATTGCTAAAATGGAAAGGATCTGTGCCAAATCACGGGAAAAGGGGCCTTAATGACAATTTTATTGTTTACTTGCTAGAGGCCACAAATATGGCCCAATCTTCATGAAACTTGGTCAGAATGTTTGTAAGGTCATGAGGTTGAACTCTATTGAAAATTTGAAGGATTGGTGGCATATCACGGGAAAAAGGGCCTTTAAGACAATTTTGTCAACAATTTCTTTAAACGACATCTCCTCCTAAACTTATGAGTCAAAACCAACCAAACTTGGCAGAAATATTCCTTGGGTGGTCCCTTGTAAAAATTACTAAAATGGAAAGGATCTGTGCCATATAACAGGAAAAGGGGCCTTAGTGACAAATTTCTTGTTTACACTCTAGAAGCCACAAATATTGTCCAATCTTCATGAAACTTGGACAGAATGTTTGTTAGATCATGAGTATTGACTCTATTGAAAATTGGAAGGATGCGTGCCATATCACAGGAAAAGGGGCCTTGATGACAATTTTCTCGTCAATTTCTTTGAACAACATCTCCTAAACTTATGAGTCAAAATCAACCAGACTTGGCAGAAATATTCCTTGGGAGGTCTCTTGTAAAAATTGCTAAAATGAAAAGGATCTGTGCCATATCATGGGAAAAGGGGCCTTAATGACAATTTTCTTCTTTACATTCTAGAAACCACAAATATTTTCCGATCTTCATGAAACTTTGTCAGAATGTTTGTTAGGTCATGAGGATGAAGTCTATTGAAAATTTGAAGGATTGGTGGCATATCAGGGGAAAAGGGGCCTTAATGAAAATTTTGTCAACAATTTCTTTAAATGACATCCCCTCCTTAACTTATGAGTCAAAACCAACCAAACTTGGCAGAAATATTCCTTGGGAGGTCTCTTGTGAAAATTGCTAAAATGAAAAGGATCTGTGCCATATCACTTGAAAAGGGGCCTTAATGACAAATTTCTTGTTTACACTCTCGAAGCCACAAATATTTTCCAATCTTCATGAAACTTTGTCAGAATGTTTGTCAGGTCTCAAGGGCGAACCCTATTGAAAATGGAAAGGATTCTCGCCATATCAAGGATAAAGGGGCCTTAATGACAATTGTTTTGATTACACTCTAGAAGCCACTTATATGGTCCAATTTTCATGAAACTTGGTCAGAATGTTTGCCAGGTCACAAGGATGAATCCTATGAAAAATGGGGAGAATTCGTGCCTTATCATGGGAAAAGGGACCTTAATGACAATTTTTTTTGTTTACATGGTCCAATCTTCATGAAACTTGGTCAAAATGGTTGCCAGGTCACAAGAATGAACTCTGTTGAAAATAGGAAGGCTCATGTTATATCACAGGAAAAGGAGTCTTAATAATAATTTATTTGAAATATCAGGTGAGCGATTTAAGGCCCTCAGGGTCCTCTTGTTTAAAGGTCCGCATGAAACAGTTGTAACTGCCTATAAAGATATAGTCAGTTACAACTGTTTTATGCTGACAATTTGATGTAAAGAGCATGATGGTTAAAACAATGTAATATTCAATTGGGGCACAGACACTGAGCAACTTGGACATGTCTGTGTACAAAATTGGTTTATTGCTCATATGTCAAAGAAACTTTTGAGTTGGAATGCAAGTTAAGGTTCCACTCGCAGACAACCCAATGACTAGAGTAGCCTTTAATGCTTGAAGTAAGATTAGAGCAGAATTGAAATATTTGTATGTATTGCTGTAATGTATGGATGAGCATGAAAAAGCTGTATTGTGTCTTGCTGATCTATCAAATTAAAGAAGAATGAGCTCGGAGTAACACCGGAGCAGAGTTAAAATATTTGTATGTAATGTTTCATTTTAGTTGGTCAGTATGATACAGTTATTTGTAGCTGTCTTTAACTGATCACAGTGACATATCAAATTTATATAGAGTGACAATGGAGTCAAGTTTAACAATTTATATGCTTCACTTTTTTTCCACTTAAACAACAATGAGTTTCAAACTGATTCTACGGTATCTTGTGTTATGTTCTTAACACATTTTGATAGTTATCCAACAAAGTGTGGAATTAAAAAAGTTCTTATCTACTTCTTTTCCCTAAGTGTATAAATTTCAGCTGCTTCTGGGTAAAAAATTTGTTCAAGAAATGAAATATTAACTGATCATAGTGGAAAAACAAACAATTATTCTATTTTTGGCACCAAAATGACACAAATTGTCAACATTTAGGACAAATTTTCTTAAAGGGCATCATTTTGCATGTGATTTCTATGCAACATTCAAGATGACATCACAAATTGGGTTCTGCTAAGATAACGTCACAGACCTGGAGGATAGAAAATAATATGTTAGTGTCTAAAAATAACAATGTTATCTGGTCGAGGTAGGGAGAATTTATCATGACAAGGCTTTACCGAGACTTGATAACATTCAAATTCAAATTCCATCAGTAACATTACAGAATATTGAAGTGAAGCCTTTTCAAGCCGAGACCTGATAACATTGATATTTTAAGACAAGCCTCGTCATGATAATTTTTCACAGCCGAGACCTGATAACATTGATATTTAAAGACACTAGCATGTCATTCTATTTATCATGCTATCATTTTTCAGTGCTTAAATAGAATAAACCCTTAAAAATCAAAGAAACTCGGGTGAAAATGTATGCAAGTTGTTTCTATTAATAGACTGCCAGATATCATGTTATGTTATCAGACAGGTGATATCAGGTCAATACAGGCTTCATTGCATGATAAAAATGAATGAATGAATGAAGTGTTTGATGAATTCACTGGTTAGGCGGTGAGCTTATCAATCGATAATTGTAAGTATTTAACCTAATTAATGCTGCTTGAAGCTTTTACAAAACAGCGAGGATTTCTGCTTGGTTTTAATATTTCTCTACAAAGCAAGTTTTTATGCAGTCAGACTGAAAGTCTGACTTGCATATAGTGGTCGCCGGCAATCGGATCCTCACAACACCGAATTCGAATAAATCCATGAGCGTGAAAAAGTAAACCCATTCATGATTTTTAGCCCGCGAAAATAATATCAGACAGAATGCCAGCTACCTAGATTTTTGTGAACAATTCCGATTTCAAAGCCATATTTCCGTATTACGAATTTGGACATCAAAATCCCGGGGAAAAATCGATTTTGAACGGCGCCGAAAAGTAAACACGAAATCGAAAGTAGTCAGCGACCGTTTTTTAAAGGGAATGCAATTAGGACAATCGTCTTTTGGAGTTACTTCCCTTAATCAGACAGGTTTATCGTTTAGTTTGAAATCCGGTGTAAGGGTTCTGCCAAGGCCGCGCGATTAGAACTAATAAGTTGTAGACTGCGAATAAAAATTAAAAGGATGGGCCCTACGTCGCGCCGAATCTTGAAATACGACATCGACGAAAATCGGACTTCCGCGACGACCTGCCGTTTTGGCCTATTCCAAAATAAAAATCTTAATGGTACCCCGCACAGCGTTATGATAATCGGCGCTGTATTATCGGAAATCCAATAAATCGGGAACCATTCTATGTTTACATGTTTCTTTACGAAATAGATCAAGATCTAGGGCGATCAAAGACAATTTATAACCTTTTCGCCGGGCCTCCCGAAAAGAAGGCAAAAGTAAATATAGAAATAGATTCTAATGAACCCAGGCCGATTTCACAGGGCCCACGTCCATATTACACAATCACCGGAAATCTGTCCCTCTGAAATTTTAGAAGACGAGCAAGTGACTTTTGCCGATCTAAAAACCAAAGCGGGGTTTTCTCACCTACTTGCTTGACAGATATTACTGGCTTAAGTATGGTTAGAAAACCAACGTTATGACATGTTCATTGTGAATAAAAAGAAGAGAATAGCAGAGTTAGATAGTTAACAATATCATGTTGATTTGTTGACTCCAGTGCAATTTTTGGGGTGGTTTTATGTTGGTAGTTATTTGCTGTTAACGCGGCATGAGTATTAGCCATCACAGGAGCTATCCCTATTATCAAGGTGGATGACGATGGAAGATATAAGAATTAAGCCCTTATTATTTTTATATTATTTTTCTGACCTTGTAGTAAAGCATTGGCCTTCCAAGCAGTGCTCTTTTCATCAAAAGCAAGGGTCAGAATAGAAGGCCAAAGATCTGAAGTGTAGATTTTAGCCTTAAATTTCAGAGAATTTGTTATAATTGAAATATTTTAATACTCAAATATTGTTCCGTCCTGACTGCATTCAGGCCTTTCAGGCCTTTGATTTATCAACAGGTTTTGTTTAGCAATTTTTAGACTAAATTAATCTTAACTTGGAGAGAAAAACTTACGAAAACTAGATATTTTCAATTACTGTAAAATGAATGGAAAGTTCTTAGTAAATAGGAGAGGGGAGCTTCTATAGGGGAGGGGCCTCTTATAAGATATAATTTGGAATTCATTATCCTTTGTGTGGAAAGAAAAATTCTTCTTTTGTTTCATATTTCAGACGTCTTGGTGGTAACAATATACATCTGTGCAGGATGACAAGTCTAGAAATTCTGTATCTCAACAACAACAACATTCGTGAAGCCTACCTTGATGGTGATGCATTTGCTTGCTTGGCAAATTTAGAATATCTGTAAGTCTGTTCTTAAGATAAGGTAATATCCTACTTCTACATAGCCTAAGATTTATGTTGGTTTCATCTCCCCCCAGAATCTGTATGTACATACTTAAATCTCTAAATATTCTCTAAAAACCTCCTACAATTACAAAAGGAATTTGCTTGAAATTTTCACAGAATATTCTACATCATTTGACCATAATCACATTGGT
Source organism: Fragum whitleyi (assembly GCA_948146395.1). Classification (NCBI taxonomy): domain Eukaryota; kingdom Metazoa; phylum Mollusca; class Bivalvia; order Cardiida; family Cardiidae; genus Fragum; species Fragum whitleyi. The sequence continues at coordinate 13,357,089 of OX411558.1, forward strand.
GATTAAAGTGACATACAAGCGCATCCTTTCGTAAAATTATGAATGGGTATCTATGAAATTTTGAAACATAGAACCTTACTCATATTCTAGATATTTCATGAAATTATGCATCCTCACAGTAAAAGAGGCCTTGGTGTTAAATTACTCCTAATAGAATAATGGACAGATTTCAAGGAATCATTTTAGAATGTTACTCCTTTTAATTGTATCTGAATGCAGATGGTGAGGGCGCATATTAAACCGCATTCAAGTGTGCGGTGTAACCAATGTCCATACTTCCTGTAACTCAACTAAACTAGGGCTATTTAAAAAATGCTAAAACAAGATCATATCATCCTGTTAGCATGTGAAATCATTTACTTTGCATTGCTTAGACTGTTCAATGGTGGTATAATACAGGAGGGGATCTGGGTGCATATCAGTGCACTACTCTAAGTCCCCAACAAATTCCACACTGAATTTTCCCGTAGAAGAAATCTGTCATCTACAACTACTAACTGTCTAATGACCTGACTTTCAAATTCAATGAAATCTAACTTGTGAAGGTATGACTAATTATGTTCCTTAAACATGCACTAATAAAATTTATTGTTTTTAAAGCTTACATGGGCATATTTTTTTGCAAAACTTGTCCATTTTGTATATTTAAAGGTATCTCAAGAAAAATGTCATACAATATGTAAATTACAAAACTAGTCCATTTTGTATATTTACAGGTATCTCCAGAGCAATGTCATACAATATGTACCGGATGCACTGAAGTCTTCTACTGTGTTTCCAAATATTGTGTATCTAAACTTACAGGGAATCAAGATTACATTCCTTGAACAATTAAACAGCTTCTCAAATATAACATCTTTAGAAACTTTGTGAGGAGCACTTCCTCTTCATTCAAGGTAAAGCTCATGGAATCATGATATTACAGGGAAGAATATTAAATATCCCACTGACTTAACCATTCATTTTCCAAGCGGATTACCATTTCCGAAATATTTTCATGTGTTAATATTAAATGCAGAAGCAATATCCAACTTTCATATACAGTAAAACTTATTTTAAGAAACCACTAAGTGGACCACCAAAGGCAGTCGCCTATGAGAATAGTTGCGTACTACATTATTTCATGATAGATAAAACAGATCATTTTGATATCAAACATATATTGTTACATAATTCTTACTGAATCCTATCATGCTCACCGTAGCACAAATTGCTCAAAGGAGCTATCAGGATTACTCAAAGTCTGTCGTTGATTGTGCGTCATCTGTTGTCAACAATTAAGACCTTCTTCTCTGACTCCACAGGCCAATTTGAATGAAATTATGGCAGAATGTTTTTTGGGTGACCCTCTTCCAAAATCATTTATGAAATTTTGATTAGCTCATAAATATGGGTGTGGCAGGGTTTGGCATTCTTACAATGAAATCCTTGATAGATATCCTCCATAACTACTGGGCTTATTTCAAGAAATTTGCCAGAATTTTCTCTTGTTGATCCTTTCCAAATTCTTTTTTGAAATTTTGATAAGCCTAGATTTTTTCTACTATTAATCATTAGACACATTTAAATTATATGTTGGCAGAATGCTCCTTTGGTGACATTTTTTTTAAAAATCATTCATGACACAGGGTTTTCACTAGCATCAAAAAGCCAAGTGTCAATGACCCTTGAGTCAAAATTTCCAAGAGTCAAAATGAAAATCTCTAGAGTCAAATTGTGTCTGAAGAGTGAATTGTGTCCCCCTCCCCCTTCACACCCCCCCCCCCCCCCTCTTTCCAGAAAAAAAAAGAAAGAAAAAAGATTGAAAAAGCACCAAATATAAAATTAGAAAAAAAAATGTAGTGAATTCTTTTCGATAATCAATATACTTTTGTCCAAGGGTGCCTTAAAATAAACTGTCAATTTTTCCACTCTCACAGTTCATTAGTTTCTTATCATGGAATAATTACTAAGGAGCTTTATTTCAGACAAAAGGTAAGTACTGTTTTAAATTAAGTAAGAGGGAAGGGGTTTTGAGGTTGCAAATGTTAGTAAGAGTTTCTAAACATTTTTATTTTCCCCAAAAACAATTGAGTTGAACCACGAAAACCAATGACAATTCACAAATGATCCTCCTTTTGAATTTATTGACTTACTATTTAAATTTTTTTTGGATTATGATGAATTTTATCAGAAATGAGATGGGATTAGTGAGAACTGAGTTAAAGCACAGGGGTTAAAGGTCAGGTGTAACAGGTTTCAACAAACTGTTACCTACGATCACCGACGCATATCGATCACCGGAATGTGTTAATTGCCAATCAAGCTAGGTGTTATCAGACCACCAATTAACTGTTTTTCAATTATATGACACACTTCTAATGACCCTTGACGCATTGTTGCACATTTTCAAGAGTCAAAATGACGCACAAGCTCAAATTTCCAAGAGTTAAAATTGCATGATTTTGATTTCTTGAGCGTCAAAACCCGGGGTCCCGGGTCAAACGAAAACCCTGTGACATTCTGATTTGCCCCCGAAAAATATATTTTCACTTTGAATTCTTTAGCATATCCTCCTGACTTACATCCACTCAACTTATAAAATTCAGGTGAGGGGTTTAGGGCCATTCTTATTATAAGTTTGATAATTGTAAACTAATGTGGGTAGAGCAGCTAGAAGCTGGGTAAGGATATTGTGGTAGTGCTGGTGAGAGAAATACTAGGAATCCATGATGAAGTAAGTGCTACAGCCACCGCGATCATATCAAGACTGAAAAATTGTAAAAAGCAACTATCCATTCAAACAAAAGAAACATAATAAACTTTTGAAAAAAAGATAGCCCTTTTTCTTTTATCTTTATGATTTACGTAAGGCTGTATAACACATAATAATGAGCTTATGTGTTGCATTTCCAACAATTCAACTTGTGTATGATGTGAAGACTTAATGCAGCCTGAACAGCCACACAATTCATTTAGAATATTCACGTATGTAATCTAAAGTTTATTTAGCTTCGTAACTTTCAATATAGTGCCAAGTGAAGGCCCTGATCAGACTGTGCATGTGCACAGGCTGGTTAGGGTCTTCACTAGGTGCAAATGAAAAAATTGTTATAATTGTAAGACACAAAGTTGTCAGAGTCTTACTCTGCTCTGCTGAAAAATGGTTAAATGATTTGAATTTTCACTCAGGTTGGTTAGAGTCTGACTTGGCACTCTTGAAAGTTGTTGTAACTGTAACTGTCTTACTCAGCACTCTTGAAAAATTGTTGGAATTGTCACACAAAGGCTCATATTTCAATTTTGTCTATTTCAGGATTCTGTTAGAAAACGAAATCGTGACCCTAGAAAATGAAGCTTTCCCTACACAGCTGATAACCTTGTAAGACTGTAAAAATTCAAATTTCAAATAAAAATTTATTAATAATTATTCATTTAATAATTTCATATTTTATTTAACTTTTTCCTGTTTTACAAAATTTAGGACCTGAACTTAACATCAGCAGAAACACTGAATTAAATATTTTCCAATATTTTCTCTTCATTTCAATAGTTTTCTGTGCTGGCCTTGTAGAAATCTAATAATTTTTAAAATTTGCTATTTTGATATGAATCATCAACAATTATAGCATATAACACAAAATGATAAACCTCTTCAGTATCCTCAACTTCTATTGATTTTTTAGGATTCATTTAATATGAGTTTAATTCTAAAAGCTTAGAATATCTTGAAAAAAAAAATACTTTCATTAGGAAGGAAACATTATGGACCATGAAGTAACTGCTAGCAACAAGCATTTTCTTCATTTTCAACAATGTATTCTAAAGCTTTATATTTCAGCGAATTGAAAGTAGGATGATGTGAGAATTTGTTTAGATTGTCTTGAAAATTCTACTACACAGCATGCAGTTTATATTTTCTTCCCTTTTTCCAGGGACCCAAGTTCAAATGACTTCAGATTCCTACAAGAGAACCCGTTCACTAATCTGTTGAGTTTAACCTCGTTAGTTTTGACGTCCAATGACATTGACTATCTACCCAGTACAGCCTTTCACGGATGTACATCATTAAATTCCCTGTAAGTCTATACACATCTAGGGATCAATGCAAATATAATGTAAGTTACTATATTGATGTAGACCCTTAATTATAAGTGCCTATATGAATATAGTAACTAAAAAGGCTACTGTATTTCCCCTAATAATAATGTCCTACTTAATAGTAGCACCCCTACATTTTTCACTTAGAAGCCCTCTTCAAATGCCTAAGTTTTAAGAACTTGTTGAAACTTCTCCTTTTATTTGATGTGAATTTCCTCTAAATAATCATTTATATGATTGTTTAGAGGAAATTTACCTTGAATTAAAGGAAAAAGGGCCTAAAAGACATAAGTTTATTAATTTTGTTTAATCAGAAAATGAACATGCATACTAAATAAAAGCTTACTGACCATGTTATGTATAGCTTCTAGGGGAGTTTTTTAAGGAGAAATTAAATTAATTACATTAATTTTGCATTGATTCCTTGAAGTGTTCATGTAATTGATGCCTGTTTTGATTCCTGAAGAAAAATACCTTTAGGAAATACAGTATTAGGAGAAAAGAAACATTACTTGAAAATTCAAAATTCACCTTTATTAAAAATGTTTTTTCTACATAATTTTTCCCCTTATTTAATTGCCCTGGAATCAAAAGATCAAGAGCACATTGTTTTTGCAGTGTCTGTTAAATATCTGCAACTTGTTATGTCCACTGCTCTGCCAAAAATTGGAACATAGGCCCAAACTTTAAAAAAGGTCTGAAATTTCATATGACTATTGTTTGCAGCAAGACCATTCTTTGGTTTAAAATTCGATGTCATCAGTCAAGGTCATGGTTATTTTTGAAGGGTCAAATTTGATAATTGGACATTGGCTACAACCCTTGAATGACAAATGATAGAATATTCATATTTCACATGCTTATTGCTCAATACGACCTTTCCTCTATCAGGGTCAATATCAAGGTCAAGATCATGTTGCAAGGCAAAAGAAAAAGTAAATTAATTAGCTAAGCTGTTATTGGAGAAAGTCCCAGGTATCATGATCACATTGGCATTGTTTGAGTTGGTGTTGGTGGGACAAACTTTAACCTTGGTCATATCTCTGTTGTTATTGAAGATATCTTCATGAAACTTGACATGTGTGTTCACCATCACAAGAGCTACCAGGACTCCCAAGGAGGATAACTCTGGAAGCATTTTTAGCATGACTATTTGTAAAATGGGGGGCTATTCCGGTCACCTCTGTGTTGGCATTGGCATAAATGTTGGCTAAATGCTTTCATTAAGTTTTTTACATGCAAGAGTTTCGAATCACTGTTTCTACTAAAGTTATTGCTTTGAAACTTCACACTTACTTCTGAGACCATAATATCAGCCTCTTGACAAAGAATCATTACTCTGATATTGAATTTAGTGGAATTTTAACCCCTTTTGGACTTAGAAATCTTGGTTAAGTTTTTATGTGCAAATGATGTATGGTGCTCTACAAACAGAGCTAATCGGGCTGACACTAGTAATAATGACATGTAAAGGTACTTTTAAAAAAACATTTTCTGAAGATAATTACTCTAGCAGTAGTAAATACTCTTCTGCATATTACTTCTATACACAAAATTTTAGCAAACAGTAAAGACTTGGATCAGATCTTAAAGACTGGTCTTAGCTTACAATGCCTGCTTTCTTCTAAATAATTGTGAAAAAGCTTGTGTTAGGTTGAATTGTACCAAAAAATTGTAGTTATTAATAGTTTTTTAAACACAATTTAGCAGTATAAGGATTGTGTGGTTGTCATTAACTGCTAAGGCTATGCATGTAAATTCCCAGAAAATTAATTCCATATTGTCTTAAACTATATAAATTAACTGATTTTTTCCTTTTCTGTTTTCAGACAACTTGGGACCAACATTATTCCTCAGTTGCTAAGCAGCCACTTCAGAGACACACCCCTAGCAACAGAACTACTTTTACCTAGTAACGATCTTGGATACATCAAGCAAGGAACATTTTCACATCAGACAGTTTATGGAATTATGTAAGTTTTCAATTTTTCCAGAAGATTATTGAGATTTTATCTGTCTTATGGATTAGGCATTCGAAAGAAAATTTGGAGCTCTGGCTTCTTTTTGAAAGGGGGGGGGGGGAGTGAGAAAGGGGCATGTAACATAATTAAAATACAAATATGTAGGCACTTACAATAGTTTTGTTTTGAATCCTCAAAATATGAATCAATTCTTTCTCTTGATTTTACTAGAAGAAGGTACAAAGTGTAGAGTTGTTCTAGTGCTTATTGTTTGTATGACTATTTGAAATTATTTGATTTTTCATTTTTTTTCCTAGTGGTGAAACTGTTTTTAACAGAAAATGAAGAAAATTGATACAAATATATTCCTTTATTTTCAGAAATCTTTCTGGTAACTGAATTACTAGGTTACCAAGTGGTGATTTTGCATCTGTTACCATGGAAACCTTGAACCTGGCCAACAACAGGATAACCTTCATAGAGACAGATGTTTTTAAAGACCTGACTGTTACACAGGATCTGTAAGTTTTTCAACAATGTTTGTATTGAAAGCCTCATTCTTGACCTCCAACATGGCAAAACCCTAAAATACTGTATTTCTCCCAGTAGATGCTCCCAGGAGCAATACATAACATGGTCAGGAAGATTTTAAAAAAATCATTAAAATTGATGTCTTTTAGGCCCTTTTCCCATTAATTTCAGGGGAATTACCTCTAAACCATCATATAAATGATTGTTAGAGGAAAATTGTCTCAAATTAGAGAAGTCTCAAAAAGTTTCTAAAATTTAGACATTAGAAGATGGTTTTCTTAGTAAAAAATGTAGGGGTGCTATTTTTAGGGAGGGCGCTTTTATTAGAGGAAATACAGTATGAAAAAATCTTAAGAGATGAAGAGAGTGGTTTTTGAAACTAATTACACTTATGGAATATGCAAAACGTTTTCATGAATAAGTGTGATTAGGTTTTTAGTTTCATATATCATTGAAAATGGGAAAATTCTGTCTGTCTGCCTTGCGGTGTAAGCTTAACCTTAATTTTTTTTCAATATTTTCTTCAATATTTTGCAGTCCATTTTCAGTTTTAACACTCATTTAATTAATGTCTGCAAATTCTTTGAAATCAGATCAGTCTTAGATTGTTTTGCAGTATCTGGGGAAGACAACTGAAATTACAAAGTGAGATTATTTAAGCAGGTTTTTCCTGGAGAATGGATCAAATGCTTGCATATTTTTGTATACAGAATTTGGGGCAGATTTAAAGGTTTTCTTTTTCTTTTCAGATTGCTTGGTAACAATTTCACAACAGTGATAGGGCCATATGGATTCAGCAATTTAAACGTAGATAGGCTGGACCTAGGCAGCAACACGCTGACGTATTTATATCTGTACTCCTTCAATAATGTTGTATCGTAGCAGGAATTAGATCTTCAAGGTTCGTCAGTTACAAATATTCTATCCAGAGCCTTCAATGGTGTTTCTACCAACAGCCTGTTAATGCAGAATGGACAAGTTACTACAATTGAAGCTGCTGCGTTTTATGACCTTGTTGTCTGTCAATTGTAAGTATATTAGAAGTAGTTTCATCTATGCTTCTTTTTTTTCCTATAACTGAATTAAATTATGATTTACATTGGTTGTCTAATTATATTTTATATCATTCAGAAGTTTTATGCATTTCGATTCTTACACAGTAAAATCATAAAGAAAATGAGAAATGTATCAATTGAAATAAACATGGTGATGTCTAAATACTGTACAAGGTCTTATAGAGCCCTGAGTTTCTATTAGAATCATGGCATTTCCATTAGAAAGGGATGGGTTTTTATATGAGGCTATGCTACATTTGATTAGACAGTGAAAGAATGGCCAAAAATAAACATAGTCCACTCAAGATATTCAATCATTTGATTGGGAAAAAATGGTGCATTAAACCTCTGTTGATTTTTTAGTGACCTTGATTTTGTGGGTATGGGCCTTTATAAGAGGTTTCAAGAGTTTGTCAAAAATCACATCAAAAATTGTCTATTTTGATCTCCCAAAAGGGGGATGGAGTGTTATTAGAGCATGGGGCTCTTTTAGAATGTTTATGGTTATTCCATTTTTACTTATTCACAGTGGATATTTTGATAAAAGGCCATTCTTTCATGTGGGACTCTTTCAAAGAAAAATTCAATTTGACTAATACAGGCAAGCACATTTATATTCTATAATGTTATTCATTCGGTCACCAACAAAAAACCATCAGAGATATATCCTTGTCTTATACACATGTGGAATCAAATTCTAAATTACATCATCATGACGTAATCTATTGCACGGCTTTGCAGTAATTCTATCATTTGAGCGTCCAAAAACTGGTTTCAACATACAAAATTGTTGCTTATGTGAGAAAAAAATGTCTGTAACTCTGTGGCAATTTGATCAGCAAATTTTACCCTTATCTAGAAAGGAAAAGATATATAGCTCACCAAGGCTCGCTTGATAACATTTCTGTTCTAGTTAAGATCAGCTTGTCTCTATCAAAATCTGATGACAGATCCTATATATATTTAAGGGACCTTTAGCCCTTGTAATATTGATCCCTGATTAGGCCAGCCCTGTGTAAAGGATGGCAAAACATTGCAAACAGTTATCTAACTATACTCCGCTTTGCATGTGCACTTGCATGCAAAGTGGGGTATAATTGGCAAACTGTTTGCACCGTTTTTCATCCTGAACATGGACTGCTTTTACTTAAAGAATAGAAAAAGATCAGCCAGTGATAATATTTGCAGTCTGATCTTGGGCTATATCACCTGGTTTTCCCTTTTAAACCAGAACAATTTTAAAATTATTTTTAAAAATAAATACATACTCACAATAAGTGTGTCCAGTGCTTTTAACAATTTTATTTTGAAGCAGTTTTGCTGAGGTTAAAATTCAGTATGATAATTGATACATTTCAGAGGCCTCTCATCCAATCAGATCACTCTAATATCAGAAGACATTTTTGGAGGGATATCGTCAATCTCAACTTTCTTTTGAACAACAACCAGATCTCCGGTATATCCAACACGGCATTTAACAACGCAGATCTGACACGAATTAGCCTCAGCAATAACCAGCTCACCACATATCCCCAGACGCTGTCAAATCAGACGTTTGTATTCATGTAAGTATAGTCTATCAAGCTTGAGTGATCACGTCTGTTAAGAGACCATTTTCATTAACCTAATGTTTTCAAAACTATCTTGATAAGTATATATTATTTGTCTAAAATTATTGTCAATGAATCCTATGTTGTTAGAACTCATTTGAATCATCTCAATGAGATGATTCTATCGAGTTGCAACATCATAGATTTATTGAGAAATGTGCAGCAGAATGTATACTAATCAAGCATTCTCTTTACTGATAACTTTTTGATGGTCCCATAAGTGGTCGATTATTATACGTTTTACTGTATTTTTGTTCCCAAATTATTAATCTATATATGATAAAGGATTGCAGTTGGGCTCAAACAACAACATTGTCACTTCAACCTTATTGAAAAATCATATGTCTTTAATCTTTTTGAAAATGCAATAATAACTTTTTTATATAAAAATTAACCTGTCCTAGTCATTCATTTTGGTGCATGCTTGTCAAAGATAAAAACCTTTCATTTGAGGCCACAGAAAAAACAGAAATAAAAGTGTCTTGATACATTTGGGGTATATTATAAGAATCATTAAACTTTTTTTCTTGTAACTATAATACATTATTTTAATTTTAACCAGCAAAATTCCTACACCATTAAAGGTCATGTGTACTTGGATTTGGTTACATTACTTATTTAAATGTAATTGACTTAAAAAATGCCAGAATACATTGATGAAACTCAGAAGTTATTCAGAATTTCTTAAATTATACAAGATTAAAACTTGTGCTTTTTTCCGTGAATACTAAGATTGCTAGAGGGGAATATTTTTGAAGCAAAACTAAATTGTGTAAGAAGCCTACCTAAACATTCAAACTAATCAATGGTAGAATAACTGTGCAGTAACTTTCAATGTTTTGAGCATCTTAATAATATGTCGTTGAATTCTAAATTGAGAAAATTCACTTTTTACTTAGAAACATGCATATTTTGCATAACAGTTAAGCCTTTGTCTTGGATATCATAACCTTTTTTCATTGTTTTCAGTAACTAGGGTTCAAATAGTATAACAAAAATTCCAGAAGGATCTCTAGATGGTCAGACCTCACTACAACAACTTTACCTGGAAAACAACCAGATCAGCTTGTTGGCTACTGGCTTATTTGATGACCTTTCAGCTACTACACTTTTGTGAGTTAACTTAATTGAATTTAAAAAAAAACATGAATTAAAATTCAGAAAATCTACCCAAAAGAAATTTTATTTTTTTTTGCATCCGGAGCAATCTTACAACTTTCTGTTTACCCTTGTCATGCTGAATAAAAAATCTTCGTAAATTTGCAACAAAATCAAAGTGCTCAAAGCAATGCATGCACTGTATGTGAGTCGGTATTCATTATGAAAATTAAATTTTAAAGCTTTTCTGGTTTCAAAAAAAGGAAAAACAGGTGGTATAGACAAAGATCAGACTGCACATATGTTCAGGCTGGTGTTTGTCTATAGCTTCTGCAAAGGCAGGAATATTGCGTGTCTTCCACCAATGGGTTTATTATTGTAGACCTATGTGGGATAGCAGCTGGAGGCTAGGAAATGTTGTAATGGTAGTACTGGTGTGAGAAATACCAGGAATCCATTGTTAAATGCTCCAGTCTACGTGATATAACTTAAAAGATTGTTGAAAGCTGCATAAAACTCCATTGAAACAAATAGATTGATGCTTGATTAATGCAACTCATTAAATATTAAAGAGAAATGTAACATGATGGCATCATCAATGAGTTAAACACAAAAGAGCAATACTTTAGCGTCAGGTAATTGTCAAAATTTTAAGACTAGTTTGTCAATGAGTCATGCTGCAAGTAAGGTAAAAGAAATAAGAGCTAAGCAGTCCAAAAGGCTTAATACGCCAATGAGTTGATAATCATACACCTATGTGTAATAGCAGCTGAGGGCTAGGAAAGGATGTAATGGTAGTACTGGTGTGAGAAATACCAGGAATCCATTGTTAGGTGTTTCAGCCTCTGCGATATGACTAAAAGATTATTAAAAGTTGCATTAAACTGGATTTAAACAAACAAACAAACCAAAAGGCTTACTAATACTTGAATGATGGCAGTTCTGTCAGGAAACTTTCATTTTTGAAAATAATAGTAGAAGCCACACTTTTTGCAAACCTAATGGACCATTTGGTCTCATTGATTTGATTCTTGAGCAGATTCATGCAGATTTCTGTATGAAAACTCTTTAAAAGAAAATGAAGAATATTTTAGAATGAGAACGACCCCTGGTGTAAAACAGTTCGTGGGTTGTGTGGATGGTAAGTGGAAACATGTATGGTGTCAAGACAATATAAATGTATTGGTAAAAAGCTGTACTGTCTTTCCCCAGTTATGCTCCTTTGATCAAGTGTTAATATATTAGCTACATGCAATTGTTACCTTGACAGCAAGGTTTGACCAAGGCAATTTGAGCCACCACACGCAGTGAAGACTGAAAAGGCAAAAATTTTATATCAAGTTTAGACTGGAAATCTTTAAAAGTGTGAAAATAAGCTTTACCACGTTTTAGGTATGTTATGTTTTTGCCTCATAAATCATACATATATTAATATAGAAGTCATACAGCTCTGTTGTATCACCAAAGACGGGCCAAGGCGTTCCAGAAAGGGCGTCGGTTCATTCAGGGATGACATCTGTATGACTTACAAAGAAGTTGTTTAGTATGATAAATATCAGAGGCTTGGAATAAACAAACAAACATTACCTGAGAAAGTGTGGTAGGATTATAACAGAATGATAAGTATTATAAAGCATGCAGTCATTGGTAATTTACTTTTGTGCAGTGAAGGGGATATATGGATATATATAGAATTCATGTTATTAATTATGACCAGGAATGTGAAGCTCAGTACTAGATTTGAGAGTAAACTTTTAATAAATATATAGATAAGTACTGAGAACTGATAAATTGCTAAAATAATTTTGTCTTTTCAATCTCTTGGTATACTCACTATACTATACACTTTTCCTATAATAATTCACACAACGCCTAACTGTAAATCTGCAGGGGATACGCCTGTACTAAAATATTCTTTATCTTCTAAAGAGTTTTCATACAGAAAGCTGCAGGGATCTGCCAAACAATCAAATCCATAGGGCTGAATGGTCAATCAGGTTTGAAAAAAGTGGGCCATCTAATATTTTCAGAAATGAAAGTTTCTGGCCAGTACTGCCATCATTCAAGGATCAGTATGCCTTTTGTTTTGTGTGTTTGTTTGAATGTGGTTTAATGCCGCTTTTGAGATCTTTCAGTCATATCCGGCAGCTGGAGCCCCTAACAATGGATTTCTGGTATCTCTCACACTAGTACTATCATAACATCCTTTTTCTAGCCTCCAGCTTCTATCACGCAGAGGTCTAAGATTATCAACCCATTGATGGTGGAAGCCATTTGGACTGCTCGTCTCTTTTATCTTTTACCTGACATGAGTCATGACACATTGCATATCGTCAATATTCTAACAAAACCTTGTAACTACAGTTTTAAATAAGCTGTTGTTACGAGTTTTTAGCAGAACACAGACAATATTAATTTTTCTTTAAGTTCTCACAAGCACCTGACGCAATAGTATTGCTCTTTTTGTTTTTAACTCATTGATCATGCAATCATGTTACATGTCCTTCATTATTTTATGAGTTGAATTAATGAAGGATCAAAGCCACTGGATAAGGAAACCCCAATTTTTTCTATATTTGTGATTAGTCACTTATTTATTTTAGGATGTTAGCCTGGTGAAATTTTAACAGGACAGATTTCTAAAGAATCAAAAAGGTTGAAGAATGAGGAAGCATCAAAAAGGTCACAAGAACTTGGTCTGGGCTCAGGAAAATCTGCTTTGTCACTAACTTTTGACCATAACTCTCATGCAAAAGAAAAAAAAAATAGTCTTGAAGCACCTTTTAGTTTGATCCATTGAGCAAAAATACTCTTAGGCCAAAAAATAAAAAAAAAGAATAGTTGCAATCATGGTCGTCCATCAGACCCTCTTTTCCCCTTGACCCTGTATTTTTTTATCACTAAAAAAAAATTTAAAAAAAGAAAGAAAGAAAGAAAGAAAGATAATTACTGATCTCCCCTTATTTTCATTGAACCAGTCCAACATTTTGATTGTTGATAGTGAAAACCCATACATGAATTTAAGGTAGTGGACCCGTAATAGTTTCCAAATGTTTCGGAATTAATAAACTTTAAAAGTGTTAGCGGATGTTTCCTAATGTTTTTCATCAGGAAACCTCGGTCAACGTTGTGAGAGATCATGAGTTCCGTAATGTTGCAGAACTATTACGGTTCCACAACCTTAACCCTTTCCTGTTTTACAAAATTTTGGACCTGTCCAAATTCAAAGGTTTTGCAGGTGAAAATTTAAAGTGGATTTAATTAGACAAATAACCATTCAGTAGGGTAGAAAATAGTGTGGAAAAAGAAGAAATTGCTATTCAGAAGCAATTTCTTCTTTTTTCACACTGTTTTCTCAATCATAAAATCACAGGCACGTAAAAAGCAGGGATTAAACAGCAAAGGGTTAAATTGAACATTTCTCATTACATAGCTGAGCCATCTGGATTTGAGAACAGATTTTCAGTGAGCCAGTCGACTATCAGCTCGAATGGATACTGTAAACGGGGTAATTTTGGCGGTGGTTTTATTTTGGCTATATTAACGGTCAAGCTGAATTGCGCCAAAATTAATCCACCGCCAATATTTGTCATTAGTAAATGAGAAATTTCTTAATTATAATTGATATGAACTGTATACATTTTAGTCAATTTTAATTAAATACCGTATTTATTCTAATAATCGCCCATATTCTAATAATCGCCCATCCCCCAAACCACCCGCCAAAATCGGACATTTGAAGACCATTTTTCAGAAAAAGTTGGTAACTCTAATAATCGCCCATCCCCCGATCGGAGAAAAAATGCTCATACAATCTTCCCATTTTTTCAACAAATAGTTCCAAATTCATGCATACACCTTTGACAAATGCCAAAATTTACGATGATTTAGATGAATTGGGATTCATTTACGAGATTTACTAAAGATCGGGAAACGCTTGTGATTCTTTTTGTGTAAGCGATGGTCGTGTCAGCATAATTAATCAGATTTTACGAACTTTGTTTCGATGTTTTTACCTTAAACACTGATTATCAAAAGTATTTTCTGCCAAAGAAAGAACGCGTGTATGATTTGAAGTCAGTTGTCGCCACAATGTTTTCAGCCCCCACTGGCGGAAAAATAAAAACTTTTTGTCCGAAAAATGTTTACTATCTTTCAATCCAAAATTACGATATTCTGAAGAAACAATGGAAAAAAAAGAATTTACCGATATTCAATGATATTTGTTTCAAATCCGAAATTAAATCCGAGTAGCATTCTGGTAAAAAAATTACTAGTTTTGTGTCGCGACGAGGTAAAGGACGCGGAACAGTTTATTTTCGCGGAGGGTGAACAGGTGATCAAAGACGCCGCCGGCTATTTTTGGAAGTGTTACCAGAGCTTGCACGCGCCTAGCATTTGTCCGGGTGATGTCAAACCCTTTTAAAATGATTATTTAGCCGTCTCTTTTTGGCTTTGTTACGGATTTTAATACTGAGGAAAACCGGGTTCTTAATTTTATTTCGCACAGGTAGGCGACCCAACTACGCATTATTTTATGCTGCTTAATTTAGTTCTTGTCGTTTCGCGAAAAATGTAAGGGAAGCAAACAATCGAATAAAATTGAAATGCGATATGTATAATAAGTGCGTGCAATAGCTATGATCGTATGTAGTTATGATCATTTGGAGTAAGGACACGATACGCCGTATTTATTTTTATGTCTACAAAAACGAAGAATAATACATTTTCTGAAACTGAAGAATAATTTATTGAACACTACAAACATTCATTATCAAGTAATTTCAGCCTGCTTCACCCGAAATCTGTGCTAGGCAGTCTGAAAAAGAATGAAGATTGGTAAAATAATTGACATTTAAATACGATCGTCTGGCATAAGTTTCTTGCTCTATTGAATAGAGCTCCACATACAAAATAGCAAGGTCGTCGGCGCCTTATCTTGCCGAAGTCGACATTTTTTTCGGTGACCATATCAGAAGGGGAATTATTTTGCTATCTAATGATAAATTGATAATAAATACATTTCAGAAATTGTTTTATAGTAGAATATACATACATTTGCTTGAACCCCTTGGAATCATAGCGGGGTTATGTAAAGCAGCGTATCACTCCATTTATTGGGGGGAAAATTCCGTCGAGAATGAAAAACTGGCAAGGTCTGAGTAGTGTCATTATTTTGCGTCTTTGTTCCCCGTTTATGGAAATTCACTTTGTACCAGATACGTATCGTATTGTCACTTTTTAAGGACATTATAGGTCCGTACATAGGAAGTTTGAATTATTTCCCAACAGAATACCTCTAATAATCGCCCACCCCCAACTGCGTCAATCATGACTATTCTAATAAACGCCCGGGCGATTATTAGAATAAATACGGTATATATCAAAAATATGCAGACCATACTTATTGAAATTAGAATAAGAAAATCTGCTGACAACGTTGACATTAATCGACGGGTCAGCGCAATACGATTGTAAGTGCCTATAAATTATAGGCACTTACAATAGTATTGCACTGATACCTCAAATTCAAGATTCCAGATCCAAGTTGGTAGATACATTGTAAGAGAAATCACAGCGAAAAAGTGCGAAAAACTTGTGCAAGCGTTATAACAAACTATAACAAAAGGTGTGATAACAAACTATTGTTATGTATGTAGCAAGTTGACTTTCTTTTACTTACGTTAATTTGAACGACGAAAAAATGAAATATAGATAAAGCGTTTTAATTTGGCGTTTAAGTCAGATGCGCCAATATAAATCACCGCCAATAAGTCGTAATCGAAAAACCGCCAAATGTGGACACCGCCAATATAAAGCCGTTTACAGTATTATACAGTCACTCTGAGCCTGGTCAACACCATCAACAGAAACAGCCTGGTATCTACAGAGGGTGTGGTCACTGTTTATGTGGAGGTGAAGCTTTCTGTGTAGATGCTTTCAGAAAGATCAGCCCTGTGTTCTGGATGAAAATAATCACAAAACATTTGAGAAATATTACCCTGCTTTGCTTGTATACTGGCATGCAAAGTGGGGTGACAATTTCTAAATGTTTGCAAATATTTTTATATTCTCAATGCAGAGCGGACTGCTATTGTATGCTAATTATGGTATGAAAAGAACATAACACTTTCATTATACATTTTTCTGTATCAGTAGGAATTAATTTATATTTCATGTGAAACTGAATTATTATTAGAATTTTGCATCAGAAATGTATTGTCCTGAAAATATAGTCTTTCTTGACTCTTTGTTCAGAGAAAATGTGTTGATTGTATCTTTAATAAACGGTAGTCTCTCTTCTAGAAAAAATATTTACCATTACTGGACTATGCAACTTGGACTGGTATAATTCAAGACATTGATAACAGAAGATAAATGTTTTTCCATTGAAAAATAAGTGTCATTAGGTTAAAAAACATTAATAAAAAAAAAAGAAAAAATAGTCTATCACAAATATTTTCTCCTTTTACCACATCATGTTTTTATGTTTTGAGTTATGTTGAAATTGATTTAAGACCATTGTAATATAGATTTTTTGCTTTTATTAAAAAACTTAATCAAGCTGTAGTTACGAGATTTAAATATTATAATGACAATATTCACAGGCTGTTGAGGAAAATGTTCTACCAAAGAGAAGCTATGCTGCTGTTGAAGTATTTGTAAATGCTGCTGATCAGTTTGCACCCATCCTGTCAACTACTACTGGATGTACAACTGGCTTTATAGCGGAAGATAGGGACATTGGAGATTTGGTCCATTTACAGTTTGGATGGAATCTCAACTACCTGAAAGTCACTTTTACTGATCCTGATTATGTAAGTCATACTTATGAGATTTTTAAAATGGTTGTACTTTTAGTAGACCTCGCATGCTGTGATTAACCAAAGGTCAGTTTTGTGCATACTTGTATAGTATTTTACAGGATTTTCTTCTTTAACCCTTTCCTGTTTTACAAAATTTTGGACCTGTCCAAATTCAAAGGTTTTGCAGACGAAAATTTAAAGTGGATTTAATTTGAAAAATAACCATTCAGTAGGGTAGAAAATAGTGTGGAAAAAGAAGAAATTGCTTGTCAGAAGCAATTTCTTCTTTTTTCACAATGTTTTCTCAATCATAAAATCACAGGCACGTAAAAAGCAGGGATTAAACAGCAAAGGGTTAATTCTACATTGGCATGATGATAGATCTCAATGATACGTGTCTGCTGTCACCAAAGTCAAGGTCATGTGACAAGGTCAAGATCATCTGCCAAAGTAAAAAAAATCGCAAAAACGCTTGAATTGGCATGATGAAAGATCTCAGTTATGTGCATCTGTAGGTATCAAGGTCAAAGTCGTTTTAAAAGTCCAAGGTAATCTGTCCAGGTCAACATTTTGAAAAAAAATACTGTTATGGGGGCATTCGTGTGACAAATACATCTTGTTTGATCAATCAACCAGAAAATTGGTTACAAATTATTCCTTGATTCATATTGATTGTTGACAACACACTTTTCAGAATTAAAGGTGCAATGTAGTGAAAACAGATTTTATGGTGAAGAATATTGAGCTTGATGTTTTTCTTTTGTAATTCAGGGCCATAGTGTGACTATTGGCTTACTTTTAAGACCAGATATATTATCATCTGAAGTTGATGAAGTATTTTATAGACTTATAGATTCAAGGTCAATTGGTGTAGGGTCAATTTAACAGCATTCTTCCAGTAATAGCTGTAAAGATAAATATAACCTGTATAAAGACTTGTCTTAAGTTTTGTAAAACTGGTTCTGGTACAAACATTATCTTTGAGTGTACCCATGGTGCAGTTGAGGTCATTGTGATGAATTTCAAGGTCATTGTGAAGACTCAAACTTTTCATGGCCTTCAAGCTATTGTAACATATTCATACTCAGGTCAATTTTAGAAACAAAATGAACATGTTTGCAGTATTCTGCAAGCATAGCTTGTTTATCTAACAAGCACTTAATGTGTTATCATTCTTGTTCTTCTTTAGCTGGGCTGGATTATTAGATGGACGATACGACCACTTAACTTTGGCCAAACTAGTCAAGGAAGATGACAGGATGTTCAAGATAAGGAAAAATGTTACCGAAACTGATGTTCTGCTTATTGAAGAAGTGTCAATGCTTTCTAAGAAAGACTTTGAATAACTTGAACTTGTATGTAGGACAATTTTGGACCCTTTTCAAAGTTTTGGTGGTATTCAAGTAATAGCCAGTGGTGATTTTTATCAGCTGCCACCAGTGGGAAATACCATCTATGGTGACATAGGCCAGTATTGTTTTGAAAGTGATATATGGAGATCTTTTTTTTGTTCATCAAATAAATTTTGATGAAGTAATTAGATAGACAGAGCCAAAATTAATAAGAGCAATAAGTGAAACAGGAAGAGGGTGTGTTTCAAACGAGATTTATTTTTGAGGAACTTAAACAGGGATATTTCCGTCACATACAGCAACCCAGTACACTTTTTTTCAACAAATTTGGATGCCCGCATTTTCGATCACGAGAGACTGACAGAATTAAATTCTATAGGAAGGGTTTATGAGGCACTAAAAAACAAGGGATCTGAGAAATTTTTGAAAAGAATATTGGCACCAGTACATTTACAGTTGAAGATTGGATGCCCTGTGATTCTTTTAAGAAATATAGGAGGAAAATTAGTGAATGGACTGCAGGGATATATTACAGAACTATTTGATGATGAAATTAAAGTAAGATTTGATATTATTGACCAAGTTCACTGTATACAAAGGTACAATTTCACTGTAATTGACATGTCAACTCATGAAATTGTTGCAGAAAGGGAGCAATTCCCTTTATGTTTAGCATACGGTCTGACCATCCATAAAAGTCAGGGGATGACCCTAGACAGTGTAATTATTCACTGCAAGGGTATTTTTGAAAGTATGCAACTCTAGGGAGAGGAACCCATACTGCAGGAATACAACTTCTGAATTATAGTAAAGGCTTGTGTTTCCAACCAAAACCTGCAGTAAGCAAATTTTATGGGAGCCTATTTATTGCCTTTGATGAAGATCTACAGTGCTGTAAGAAATCTCACACAGTTTGTATACCAAATATAGATTTAGATTTTTATGACGGTCAAGATACTGATTTACACCCAGACAAATTGGAAAAAAATGATTTATTTGATTCAACGGAAGAAAAGACAATTCAATATAATGATATAAACTTACCAGATTACATTGACCTAATGGAAATTAGAAATGCAGTATATATTTCGACATCAAACAGTGTGAGACAAAATCAAATAAACAGCGTTTGCTCCTCAGTTACAGACATCCATTTAGAAACATTTCTCTTTGAAAACTTAAAACAAATTCAGCCTCTTCTACCTACAACAAACAACTAATAAGTTTTGGACAGATGTATTATCTAAATACCATAAGTATGTATCAGGTGATTATTTCAAAAGTACATGTACTCTTTCCCATTTATATGGAACATTAACATTATGTGACATTCATTTCTTTGTGGCATCTAAATTTATTTATAGATTGTTACAATTAGCTGTACACAAGAAAGCTGGAGAAATTGCTGAGGATGGAGACAAAGAAGAGTCAATGAACCTACAGATTTCTGAAGCTGGAAAAGCAAAACTAAGATATGTAGGTGGGATGTGTGTAACAAAATGTAGTTAACAATCTTGCAGACTGATAGAAAACCATCTTGGTAGTATAAAGAAAAATGCAAAAGAAATAATTTCAATAAAAGCAGAAAAGTTAACATTATTTAGATCTCTAAAATTAGAATTTGATGAAATTGATACAAGTGATGAGACATTTTCAGAAATCAAAAGAAGACAGAATATCAGAAAAGGCCTAACTTATATAAATGATGCATGCTTCAAGTTTTTCTTAAAGGTCAAATGAAAAGCTCTTTTGACCTTACGTAAATACAAAGAGATGTATTAAAATAATCTGATGCGATATTCAAAAAGAAAATAATATATACGATAATGGTAAAATTGACTATTTTCTCTGTTCACACCTGTAGCCCGCTATTGAAACTGACCTGTGACGTCATTGCAGTTATGAATGTATTGACGGAATAAGCAGATCATATAAAATTACAGAATTTCGTTCAACCTATCACAGATTTTTCACAAATTTGTCGTAAAAACTATTGTCTATAAGATGTTGCGGCAAGATGCAAGGGTCTAATTCATTTAAAATGTCTTGATGTAGCATTATTAATAGTATTAATTATCCTAATTGAATTCAATCGGGATCCGAAACATTTACTATACACAAAGACATAGAAATATCTTTCGGTTTACTGATTGGTTATTCTTGCGCATGAATTGTCCGATAACCACGCCCCGTCAAAAGTTAATGAACTAATTAAACGCCTTTTGAAATTTCCGGTGAACTGATTGGGTAAAATTTTGTCAAGTGTCAATTATAATCATGTATATCATTGGAAAACCCACCCCGTCAATAAACCAAAGTGTAAACAAGTGTCATAATTGCTGTAATTAGTAAAATAACTTATTTTGGTGTTCAATGTGAAAAACATTTTGTTGTTGTAAAACCAAAATATCGCACTTACAGTTTAAAACAATATTATTGAATTTTGAAAATGTACCCAATATTTTCGTTTACGAAAATGGCTTGTTGAGCAGCTTCTGATCAGCTATAAACAGATGTTTCAGTACCAAATTCTAAATCTTTCATCAAAGAACGTAAGGCTAGTGCATAAAGAGTCGACCCTACTCAGATTGCGGACCGAGAAGGTTCGTAAATTGTCCAACTTTTATGATTTTCTTTTACAAGAGTAATTTAGCTATTTGTTTCTTCCCTTGAAAGAGTTTTTTATGCGACCTCTGACTGACCCGTACTTGAACCAATCCTTTCATAACATAATTATTTTAATTTTATGGAGTTCCCAGTCGGTCCACTTTCGCGTGACGGGTCACATATAATGAAGCTGAAGTTTAATGAATGGTCTCTTTGAACTTATGCTCTGAGAAATTATTTCTTGAGTTCGAAGTTAACGTATAAACTTGAACAGATCGAAAGCCGGGAAGATTTCTTCCTGTTATAATTTTGTCCAAGGGCGTAAAAACATGACACGCAGTACGCACACGCTTAATAAGTAATATATTATTCGTTGAACAATATCGTCGATGATTATTGAATTATCGAATCAACGCAAGTACAGCTTTTTAAAGCTACATTTGCGACATTTTGATCACCCGTCAACATTTTTATTTGGAACATTCTCTCTGGTTTGGCGCATTCTGTCTGTCCTCCTCTCTTTCCCTCTCCCTCTTTTAGTCTTTTTTTCTCTCTTTATATCTTTTTTCTTGATATAAGACATTTAATACAACATTTAAACAGTTTTTCGATATTTACAATATTGTGAAAACTTTTTTGTAGAAAAAAGAGAAGAGATTTTCTTGGTGTAAACGATATTGAACCCGGTTGACACTTATTACAGCTTGAAATGGTGACCATTTTTTAACATATAAAAATGTTTTGTGTGCCGAAATAAAAAAAAACTGTATAAATTTGAAAAATGTTTCAGAAATAATTTTGAAAATAATTGGCATATTAGAAGAATTATCGGTACACAGATTAGCACATGCAGAAAGGGTTACCTTCGGTAAATCATTTGTCATGTGCGCTGTTGTGTAATCGGCAAGATGTCACAATGCTTTCAATAAACAAAACAAGCCAGCTACATGAAATTTATAAAACTTTATGACTTAATTAAACACACATTTTATCCTTCAATGATTCAACTGACATGCCGCAAAAGACTAATTTTCAACCGGCGGTAGACCTAGACACAACCTTCAATCGACAACGGAATACCATCAAATTTGTGTTTAATTGAATTTATTTTTCTAATTATTTGTTCATGATATTCACTCGTTATATTTTTGACAAATTCAAAAAAAAGTGAAAACATGGGTGAACATTTGTGGATTAAAGAAAATGGAAAAATCGTGGAAAAGGAAATTTGTACCGACAAATAATTATAGTTTGGAGGAATTTCATACCATTTAATTGCCAAAGCCCTGTTGAGGTAGGGTTTCATTCAATGTCTTGATTTAATTTTGCATAATATATTTGATTGACTTTATAGTTATATGGTTTTGACCAACCATCAAATGTGTTATGTCAAGCCTTTTTTATGTTTTCTTTTTTATATCTGTATAATAAACAAAAGTTGAAGCTAAATGATTGGTCACTGTGAAATATTACTCTTAATTAGATCAAATTGGATTTCCTTCTGAAGTTTTTACCAAATTTACGAAGTGAACAGTCTGAAAAATGCCGATTTCAATTTGTGAGAGAAAAATGTTTATTTTTAATAAGATAACATCGTTACAACGGCGTGAAAACACTCTAACCATGCCATAGTTTCCGACTTACGTTTATCGGGACCTTGTTGTTAGACTCGTGACTAGATATCTCAGATTTAGGGTTTAAAGTAAACATATCTGTAGTTTCCGCTTGCTTAGGTTTAAACTGTGCTGACTGCACAAGTTGATAGCGGTATAACAATATCGAACCTTCGCGTTGTTGTTCGATAGCTGTGATAATAACAAGCGTTCGCATTGTTTACCTTCGAGAGGAATGACTACAATGACGTCACATCCTGTGCACAAGTGCGAAAATCCGTTTTCGGCCAGGTGAAAATTTCCAAATAAATCACGGTCGTTCTTTTGTAATTATTGTCCCTTTGGGTGTGTGTTTTTCGACGCGGAATTTTTAATACCTTTTTATATCAATTAAACTGATTGAAATTTATATTTAGTTCTTGTTCGAAAAAAAGCTTTTCATTTGATCTTTAACATTAGACAGGTAAGTCCGCTCTGTTCGAAATGCCAACAAACTTCGACACGAAAAATTTAATGTGTTTGAAAACTCAAAAAGTGAAATATTGAATGACAAAAAATTGAAACTTGCCTGGGAAAATGTAACATTTGGTTTTAACAGTAGTGTTATTTATTCTATTTTTGAGAAGTTAATACATAGATTTTTAATGGTGTCTCAAAAACAATTCTTAAAGGATATGAAAGGTAGCTTTTCTATGAAAAAGAAAAAAAGGCTCACAGAGAAGAAATCAAGAAAAAGCTTGACAAAAGAAAATTAGATGTAGAGTTGACAATTGAAGACATACTTAAGGACAAGACAGAAAAGAAGATAGCATCACATGTGAAGCTTAAATGCAATAGCATAGCTAATAGAGAATATTTAAAAACCAGTGGTTTTACTAAACAACAGCTTTTACAACTTGCTAATGCATACAGTGTAGCGTTTTCAAGATCCTGGAAGAAGGAACAGCTTGCTAACAAATTAGTAGAATCTATTTTGAATTCAGAATCAATTCCAAATCCCCAAGCCATAGAACCAAACGCATTAGTGCCATCCACTTCAAAAAGATACAGAACAAGTGCATAAGTAAAGCCAATTAACCCTTTCCTGTTTTACAAAATTTTGGACCTGTCCAAATTCAAAGGTTTTGCAGACGAAAATTTCAAGTGGATTTAATTTGAAAAATAACCATTTGGTAGGGTAGAAAATAGTGTGGAAAAAGAAGAAATTGCTTGTCAGAAGCAATTTCTTCTTTTTTATGCCCCCGATAGGGAGGCATCATAAATTTGACTTGTCCGTCCGTCCGTCCGTCTGTCCGTCCGTCCGTCCGTCATTCCGTCCAAAAACTTTAACATTGGCCATAACTTCCTTATTACTTAACATATTCGCATCATACTTTACCACAACATTCCTTGGTACATTACCTTTCTGTAGGCACATACTTTGGTGACCTTGACCCCTGGATGACCTTGACCTTCAACATAGATTGGCCATAATTTAAAATCAAAGCGGTGTCGGGGGCATTGTCATCTTACAGTGACAGCTCTTGTTCTCAATGTTTTCTCAATCATAAAATGACAGGCACGTAAAAAGCAGGGATTAAGCAGCAAAGGGTTAAAGGAAAGGGTAAAGGCAACAGTAACAAAGATAAACTACCATTGTGGACGTTGTGGGAAGGATTACAGTAGAAATGAAGATTGTGTTCAATACAAAAGCTGTAACTGTTGGTATTACCGTTCCTGTGCTGGCCTTGATGGTGCTGGCCTTGATGGTGCTGGCCTTGATAGTGAACCTGACTGGGATAGTATTTTACTTGAAGACATAGATTGGGAATGTGAAGAGTGTCAATTATAAAAGGTATTTTATTGATCAATGGATTAGGTTTTAGATTTAACATTTCTATAACTGAATAGATCCACAAGTTTAAGTGAGTGATCAAAAGTCAATTTTGTCTATACCTGTATAGACAAAATTGACCTTTGATAACTCGCTCTAAATTGCGGGTCTATAAAAGCTTTTGACTACACATTTTTTTAAAAAGAAAATGGATTTAAAATTTAGGTTTTCTGCTCACTAATTGATTATGTTTCTGTTGGACTGAAATACAATGTACTTTGTTTTAACCACTGCTGTTAAGTTAAACTGCCGGGTTGCCAGGGTATCTGTCTGTCAAGTGACCAAATATACAACCTGCCACCTTATCAAACCTTAGTATGAATCTGCTTTGCATATTCATGTCATATGATTAGGCAGGGGTGTGGATTTCCCATGCCCGACTTGTCAGGACTCGGGCTTTTGTACTTGTGGACAAGTAAATATTTCTAAGCCACTTGTCCAAGGACAAGTAAATACCAGGGCAAATCTTGGAATGTTACTTAAAAGAATTAAGAGAGAAATCATCCTAATGTTCATATCATAGGGTAGAAAACATTGTTTTTAATGAAGAAAATGCTGGATACCAGCATTTTCTTCATCAAAAGGCAATGTTTTTTCAATTTTTTCTATTCACTCTTTAGCGGACAAGTTCATTTTGATCCTGGACGAGTAGAAAATCCGCTTTTACTTGTCCAGGGACAAGTGGAGAAAACTCGTATTTCAACACCCCTGGATTAGGTTTTAAGTTCCATACCTCTATGAAGTCAAAAATAATCTCTTCATCTCATGATCTCTTAATTGAAGTTAACCTCTTGTGATATTTCTTACCTGACACTATAAATATTAAAAGCAAAAAATTGTAAAAACATGAATTTTTGCTTCAGAAAAAAAAAAAAAAAAATATTTCATGAAGGTATAAATCTAAATACCTAATCAGTGTTATTGTATCAATAAGCAAAGTGGATTGAAAAAGTGTTTAATGCTTTTGATTTCATATGTTTATGAATTAAAAAGTGTCTCTTCATTTCCAAATTACATGTTACTAAGCAAAAATATAAAAAAAATCCATAATAAGACATTTATTTTGGGGGTATTTAGTTTGCAATCTAACAAAATAGATGTGGGCTTAAATAGCTTGATTGAGAAATGAAGCCAATTAATATGCCAACCATAGACTTGAATTTTGATAGACACAACTTCATTCAAAATAGTAATATTTGTTACCTTAATGAGCACAATGAAAATTTCAGGTGAGTCTTTGATTGCCCTTTTGGCCCTATTATGATCTAATGATTTTAATTTTAGTTTTGACTATCGAGATTAGTGTATTTTTATTGCCTTGAAACTTTGTTTTATTCTTGAATGAAAACTACCGTATTTTGAATACTCAGCTATTTTGTAGGCTTGCCCTTAAAGTAGTCCCAAAATCAGCCCTTAATGGAGAAATCTTTACATTTATATTTCATGATGAAAAGATTTTTTTTAATTTACATGAGGTATAAAAGTGAAAACCCAATCACTCTTACATATTGATTTGCCTTGTGATTTTTTTTTTTTTTTACCTTAATGAAATTGAATACTCTTTTTAGCTCACCTGAGCACAACGGGCTCAAGGTGAGCTTTTAGGGTGATGCTGAGTCTGTCATGCATCGCCTGTCTTGCGGCATCCGTCATCTGTCGTCAACAATTTATAAAAACTTCTTCTTCACCTGAACCACTGGGCTGATGTCAATGAAACTTTGCCAGAATGTTCCTTGGGTGACCCTCATTAAAAATTATTTGCTGAATTCTGATTGGCTAATAAATGTGGGCATGTCAGGGCATGGCATTTTTTCACTTTGAAATCTTTAAACGACATCTCCTCCTAAACACTGGGCCAATTTCAATGAAACTTTACCAGAATGTTCTTTGATGACCTTTTCAAATATTGTTCGTGAAAGTTTGATTGGCCCATGAATGTGGGCGTGGCAGGGCGGGGCTTATATTGAGCCCAAAATCTTTGAAAAACATCTCCTGGGCAGATTTCAATGAAACTTTACCAGAATTTTCGTTGGGTGACCCTTTTCAAAAATTGTTCGCGAAATTTTGATTGGCCAATAAAAATGAGCGTGGCAGGGCGGGGCTTATTTTGAGCCCGAAACCTTTGAATGACATCACATCTTAAACTTCTGGGCCAATTTCAATGAAACTTTACCAGAATGTTTGTTCGGTGACCCTTTTCAAAAATTGTGTGCGAAATTTGTTTGGCCAATAAATGTGGGCGTGGCAGGTGGAGCTTATTTTGAGCCCAAAATCTTTGAACAACATCTCCTCCTGAACCACTAGGCCGATTTCAATGAAACTTTACCAGAATGTTCCTTGGGTGACCCTTTTCAAAAATTGTTCGTCAAATTTTGATTGGCCCATGAATATGGGCCTAGCAGGTTGGGGCTTATTTTGAGCCCGAAACCTTTGAAGGACATCTCATCTTAAACCACTAGGCCGATTTCAATGAAACTTTACCAGAATGTTCCTTGGGTGACCCTTTTCAAAATTTGTTTGTCAAATTTTGATTGGCCCATGAATATGAGAGGCAGAGTGGGGCTTATTTTGAGCCTGAAATCTTTGAATGACATCTCCTCCTGAACTTCTGGACCTATTTCAGTGAAACTTTACCAGAGTGTTCCTTAGGTGACATTTTTTAGCTCGACTATTCGAAGAATAGGGGGGCTGTTCCATTCACCCGTGTGTCGCCGTCAGCGTCGGCGTAATGCTTTGGTTAAGTTTTTAAGTGCAAGTGTTTGAAATCTCTGTTTCTATTAAAGCTATTGCTTTGAAACTTTGCACATGCTTCTGTGACCATAATATCAGCATCTAGACAAAGATTCATTACTCTGATAATGATTTTAGTGGAATTTTAACCCTTTTCGGACTTAGAAATCTTGGTTAAGTTTTTACGTGCAAAAGTTGTTTATCTGTAATATTTCTGTTTCTATTAAAGCTATTGCTTTGAAACTTTACACATGCTTCTGTGACCATAATATCAG
The DNA here is from genome assembly GCA_948146395.1 of Fragum whitleyi. Taxonomy (NCBI): domain Eukaryota; kingdom Metazoa; phylum Mollusca; class Bivalvia; order Cardiida; family Cardiidae; genus Fragum; species Fragum whitleyi. The sequence continues at coordinate 13,384,680 of OX411558.1, forward strand.
CCTCTTGACAAAGATTCATTACTCTAATATTGAATTTAATGGAATTTTAACCCTTTTCGGACTTAGAAATCTTGGTTAAGTTTTTGCGTGCAAATGTTGTACATTGTATATCAGTTATAGCTTTATTTCTACCTAGCCTTTTGCTTGGAAACTCTACACATGTTTTTGTTACCATGATATCAGCCTCTTGACAAAGATTTATTACTCTGATATTGAATTTAGTGGAATTTTAACCTTTTTCAGACTCAGAAATTCCTGGTTAAGTTTTTACGTGCTAATGTTGTACATTAGTTATATCTCTAATTCTATTAAAGCTTTTGCTTTCAAACTTTGCACATGCTTCAATGATCATAACAACAGCCTCTTGATAGAGTTTCAATTCTCTGATATTTAATTCAGTGCATATTTAACCCATTTTGGGCTTAGAAATTCTTTGTTAAGTTTTTGCATGCAAATGTTGTACATTGTATATCAGTTATAGCTTTATTTCTACCGAGCCTTTTGCTTGGAATCTCTACACATGCTTTTGTTACCATGATATCAGCCTCTTGAAAAAGATTTATTACTCTGATATTGAATTTAGTGGAATTTTAACCTTTTTCAGACTCAGAAATTCTTGGTTAAGTTTTTACGTGCTAATGTTGTACATCAGTTATATCTCTAATTCTATTAAAGCTTTTGCTTTCAAACTTTGCACATGCTTCAATGATCATAACAACAGCCTCTTGATAGAGTTTCAATTCTCTGATATTTAATTTAGTGCATATTTAACCCATTTTGGGCTTAGAAATTTTTCGTAAAGTTTTTGCATGCAAATGTTGTACATTGTATATCAGTTATAGCTTTATTTCTACCGAGCCTTTTGCTTGGAAACTCTACACATGCTTTTGTTACCATGATATCAGCCTCTTGACAAAGATTTATTACTCTGATATTGAATTTAGTGGAATTTTAACCTTTTTCAGACTCAGAAATTCTTGGTTAAGTTTTTACGTGCTAATGTTGTTCATCAGTTATATCTCTAATTCTATTAAAGCTTTTGCTTTCAAACTTTGCACATGATTCAATGATCATAACAACAGCCTCTTGATAAAGTTTTTCCATTCTCTGATATTTAATTTAGTGCATATTTAACCCATTTTGGGCTTAGAAATTCTTCGTTAAGTTTTTAAGTGCAAATGTTGTATTTCTGAAATGTCTCTATTTCTACTTTAGCTGTGGCTTGGAAACTTTACACATGCTTCTTTGACCATAATATTAGCCCACAGAAAAAGATTCATTACTCTGATATTTAATTAGGGGAATTTTAATCCTTTTCGGCCTTAAAAGTCTGGGTTATGTTTTCATGTGCAACTGTTTTATGTTAGTTGTATCTCTGTTCCTACTAAAACTATTGCTTTGAAACTCTGCCCATGCTTCTGTGACCATAATATCAGCCTTTAGACAAAGATTCTTTTCTCTTGACTTTCATTTTATTGAATTTCAAATGTCAATATTGATTTGCTGTTACTATCCAGCACTAGGAATAGTCGAGCTTCGCTGTCCTCTGACAGCTCTTGTTGAAAATTGTTTGTCAAATTTTGATTGGCCAATAAATGAGGGCGTGGCAGGGCAGGGCTTATTTTGAGCCTGAAATCTTTGAATGACATCTCCTCCTAAACCACTAGGCCAATTTCAATGAAACTTCACCTGAATGTTCCTTGGATGACCGTTTTTAAAAAAAGTTTGCAAATATAAATTGGCCCAAAGATTTGGGCGTGGCAGTGCAGGCCTTATTTTGAGCCTGAAATTTTTGAAAGACAACATCTCCTGAGCCACTGGGCTGATTTCAATGAACTATTACCTGAATGTTCCTTTCATGACCTTCTTTTAAATTATGTTGCAAAATTTTGATTGGCCCATAAAAATGGGTATGGCAGGGCGTGCCTTATTTTTAGTTGCCTACGTAAAGAATGGATGGGCAGGGTCTATTTTCACTTTAAATTCTTTGAATAATATGTCCTCTTCACCAATTAGGCAAATGTGAATGTAAGTTGTCAGAAAGTTATTTGGATGGGTTCCACTGGACAAATAAAATTCAGGTGAGCAGTTTAGGGCCATTCTGGCCCTCTCGTTTTTTATATTTTGAATTATTTTATTCAAATAATAGCATGTTTTGTGAGCTGATTTGATTTGTAATTAGTCTCCAACATTAACGTTAAGTATTATTGTCATTTAGAATCATTTTTCAAGTTTTAGTATTTAAGGTCTGTTTATTTATAGATGTTGTTCAATAGTGGGGTTTTCACAGAAGGACCTAGTGGAAAGCCAAGTGAAAGTGGAACATACAGAAAATAAATTCCTGTGAATATATGTGTATGATATAGATGTGAAATTAGAATTCATGTAAAAGGTATGTTTAAGTTAGATATACGAGGGTGAATCAAAAATTACGTAGACTAGCGTTGCAGAAATTTTGATTTCACAGACTTTGAAGAGAAAACTACATTGTTATTGAATTGAGGCATTTTTCTTTTTGTCGTGTAAATTTGGATGAAATCCAAATAGTTTGTCACCTGTAGCAACCATTCTAGAACATGTAGTCATTTGGTACCGGCGCACGGTAACGACGTCAATATGACGCTGCGGTATTGATAAGTTCCGACTCGAAAGTCAGCACTTTTCAAAATACTCAACTCAACAATAAACACGATTTTTGCATCGCTTGTCGATTGGATAAGTACTTTTTTCATATCCATCTGATCCAAAACGATTAACTTAGATGTGTAATGTGTCTAAACAATTCTGCACTGATGCTGTTCTGTGACAATTACAGATTAAAAGCCGAGGAGACGTTTTCCATTCTCCGAGTGTCATCCTTCAGAAACACTCTCAATTCTTAAACAAACCTTTTAAACCTTTTAAAAAGAAGGTATCTGCTTACATTTGAAGACCTTTTTAGCATATTTAATCATTTAAACCTATCGACTAGGTTTTCCATAGGTCCAGTAGAACTTTATTATTGTCTGGTTGTCTCTAGCTGCGCCGGTGCCGTCGTTTCGAAGTTCAAAAATCGACGCGTGCCCTTAGTTTACTGACTTTTAATTCGAAACAAGCGAATGGATTATGCTCAAATTTTAAATATCCTATCTCATAACGTCAACACGTAATTAGGCGAAGTTTGGAAGTGTTTGGTCGAAATTGAGGGGACAATTACGGGTAGTAACACTAGGAAGTAACGTTACAAAATGGGTTGCGCCGGTAGCGCCTACCCAGGTATATCAAATGTTGGATTTTTTACGTCAGAGACATAGCAGACTCTTGTAAATTTGATATTTTGTCAACATTAAATAATTTGAGACGTGTACAAAATTTCATTGATTTCCGTTGGGAAATACCAAAGTTATAGTAAAAGTCCATGTATTTTTTGATCCACCCTCGTAAAGTATACTGACAAAATGTCTTATCCATTATACACTACTATAATGCAGTTAGCTATTAAACAAGTAAAAGTGATACTGTTGTCATATTGCATGGATTGGGTATGAACAGAGAAACATTGCTTTTTAACCCTTTGCTGTTTAATCCCTGCTTTTTACGTGCCTGTGATTTTATGATTGAGAAAACATTGTGAAAAAAGAAGAAATTGCTACTGACAAGCAATTTCATCTTTTTCCACACTAATTTCTACCCTACTGAATGGTCATTTTTCAAATTAAATCCACTTTAAATTTTCGTCTGCAAAACCTTTGAATTTGGACAGGTCCAAAATTTTGTAAAACAGGAAAGGCTTAATAATGGAAACATCTGATAATGTTTAAAGAATTTCTTTTTTGAACCATCAAAAGAATTCATTGTCTAGTACAAACAATTTCTAAGTCATATTTCGAGGGCTGGACCCCCTGACCATAGATTCCTAATATTTCTCTCACAAGTACTGAAGTTGGGGATCGAAATTGTGACCCCATGATTAGGTTATTGTTGGTTAAATTTCAATATATTTGTCCACATAATGTGTTCAAGTGCCAGTGATGTGATAATTAGTTGAATGATTCAAAAATCTTTTCTTTTTTTTATCCCCCGCTGATGAAATCGGGGGGTTGGGGGGGTGGGGGTGGGGGTTGGGGTGGGGGGGGGAACTTGGCACACAGCTTCACTACAATGAGGACATACGCATATCATCGTGGTTACCTGGTACGACCGTCAAATTTAGAGTTACTGCCCCTGACTGTTTAAGCCATATACATACAGAGTGATATTTGTTTCCACGCTATTTCTTGAAAACTATAGACCGGATTTCAATGAAACTTGGCACACAGCTTCACTACAAAAAGGATAGCGCATATTGTTGGGGTTACCTGGTTCGACGGTTGAATTTAGAGTAACTACCCCTGACTGTTTAAGCCATAAACATACAGAGTGATATTGGTTTCTGTGCTATTTCTTGAATACTGTAGAATGGATTTTAATGAAATTTGGCACACAGCTTCACTTCAAACAGGACATGCGCATATCCTCAGGGTTACCCGGGTAGACCAACGAATTTAGAGTTACTGCCCATGACTTTAAGCCATATACATACAGAGTGATATTCGTTTCCGCACTATTTCTTGAAAACTATAGACCGGATTTCAATGAAACTAGGCACACAGCTTCACTACAATGAGGACATGCGCATATCGTCAGGGTTACCCGGTTTGACTGTCAAATTTAGAGTTACTGCCGCTGACTATAAAAGCCATATACATACAGAGTGATATTCATTTCTGCGTTATTTCTTGAAAACTATAGACCGGATTTTAATGAAACTTGGCACACAGCTTCACTACAAAAAGGACATGGGCATATCATAGGGGTTACCCGGTTTGACTGTCGAATTTAGAGTTACTGCCCCTGACTGTTTAAGCCATACATTCAGAGTGATATTCGTTTCCGCGCTATTTCTTGAAAACTATAGACCGGATTTCAATGAAACTTGGCACACAGCTTCACTACAAAGAGGACATGCGCATATCGTCGGGTTACCTGGTTCGACCGTTGAATTTAGAGTTACTGCCCTAGACTGTTTAAGCCATATACATACAGAGTGATATTCATTTCCGCGCTATTTCTTGTAAACTATAGGTTGATGTAGATAAAAGATAACCTGTACCTAAGTTTGATATTAACTCCATTGACAATGAAAATATGTTCGGCGGGGGATATCAATTCAACGAATTTGCTTGTTTTTTTTAGATATTGGATCATCCTTTCAAACGCAGTGATCAAATTTAAGAGAAGACAATAATTTAGATAAATAAAGGGGACATATTCATAAAATTAAGGTACTGTATTGTAGCTACCATTCAACTACATGTAAAAATATTTGTAGTATATATTTGTAGTATATTTACATGTGAAAGAATACCAAAAATATTAAATATATATGCTTTGAACCTGTGCGTGACATTTCCAACAATTTGATGTGTGCCTGAATGGCCAACATTAACCATCATGGACTGCCTTGTAGTATAATTAGATGTTTGCCTGACTTTTTAAATCCACTATTTGACCTTATCTTTCTACAAAGCACAAAGTGTAGACCATGGTCAGACTGTGCAATAGCACAGGCTGACCAGAGTCTTTGCTTGGGGCACAATTGAAATTGTTGGAAATGTCACACACAGGCTCATTCATTTTGTCAGGCTTTTACACCATTTTCATCATACCCCTAAAACTATGGGGGTATATAGGAGTCAGCTTGTTGGTCGGTCTGTCGGTCAGTCCATCTATTGGTTGGTCAGTCTATCAGTCTGTAGACTTTTTTGTCACTCAATTTCTAAGCAACAATTAGGCAGCTTTCATTAAAAGTTTAAAAATGTGATCAGTGTCTAGCTGAGATGTACAAGTGAAATTTGGTCTACAACCCTTTGGTGGAAAATGGCTATCCATTATTGACATGCACTTGTAGGGGTGTATTAGTCCTTGCTACAGTCTAGTTAATTTAGAGTGTTTTTGAATTTTTCTATTTCCCCTCTCATTCAAAACCTCATTATATCAGGAAATAGTTCACATGAGATTCAGAAATCTCAAAATTAATTATATATATATTTTTGTTGGTCTTTTGTAGTGGTGGACAGATTTATCGATTATAACTGATAGTCAGTTTGTTTGGGCTTCTGATTGTGAAAATCAACTTTATGGAAGATTCAAGAAAAGCAGAACTTTCTTGTGAGGTCATTGAAATTGTTAATCATCAGAACAGTGTGGATTCAGGTATTTAATCATTTTCTTGTACCATCTTTTGTACTTGTTTAAAAATTATATGTGACCTGTCACACAAAGAAGGAACCTTGTAAAAATACTGTTCGGAAAAGGTTTGCCTATTGGCTCAAAACATTTCTCCTTTTAACCACATATTTTCAATATTAAAAGATGTGTTTGTTATTATTTTCAAACCACTAACATTATTATTCATCATCTTCAAAGTTTCATAGTCTCATTGGCTTGAAACTTTCTTCTCGTGATTATGGAGTGTAGTGCATAAGGACCCTAGCTGTACCTAACTTGATTTTTGAGTTACTAGTCCCCCACCGGTCACCGTTTGGGGGACTATAGGTTTGCTCGATTCCGTCTGTCCGTCCATCTGTCTGTCCGTCTGTCTGTCACACTTTTGTAAGGGCTATATCTTCTAAACCATATGTGCTAGCAACTTCAAAATCTCATTGAGGAGAAGTGTCATGTTCAAGAACCGTTACTCTGCCACGCCCACTTTTTAAGTTATTGTCCTTTGTTGTTTTTAGCTCCTGGCTGAAAGCCACTGGGGCTATTGTCATGGCGTTGTGTCCGTCGTGCGTCCATCCGTCCGTCTGTGTGTGCGTGCGTCCGGTCGTAAACTTTTCTTTAAAAATCTTCTCCTCAGAAACTACTGGATGAATTTCAACCAAACTTCACTGGAATGATCCTAGGGTGACCCTCTTTCAAATTTGTTCAAGAAATTTTGATCAAATGAAAAACATGGATTTAATGGGCGTGGCTAATTTCCAAATATGGTAAAAAGTGAGTTTTCTCAGATTCTTATCAATGGATACCAATTAAATTTTACATGAATGATCCTTGTGTGACCCTTTATCAGTCTACAAAAAATCATTGTGATTGGATGGAAAATATGCATTTCATGGGCGGAGGTCATTTCTCTATATGTTATATAGTGGAAACTTTGAAAATCATTTTCTCAGAATTTGATGGATGGATATCAACCAAATTTCACTGGAATGATCCTTAAGTGACCCTTTATCAGTCTACGTAAAATCATTGTGATCGGATGGAAAAAATGCATTTTATGGGCGGAGGTCATTTCTCTATATGTTATATAGTGGAAACTATGAAAATCATTTTCTCAAAATCTAATTTTTGGATATGAACCAAATTTCACTGGAATGAACTTTGAGTGACTCTTTATCAGTGTACCAAAAATTATTTTGATTGGATGGAAAATATGCATATTATGGGTGGAGGTCATTTCTTAAAATGTTAAATAGTGGAAACTATGAAAATTATTTTCTCAGAATGTAACAAATGGATATCAATCAAACATTTTTGGTATGATCTTGGGTGACCCATTATCATGCAGCCAAAAATTATTTTGATTTGATGAAAAATATGTCTTTTAAGAGCAGAGGTCATTTCTCTATCTGTTATATAGTTGAAACTTTGAAAATCATTTTCAACATTAGTAGAACCCCAAATATCTAAAAATCTAGTCAAAAAATTTATTTGCTTTTACAAGAATTTCAAGCCTGTGGATCGACTCAAGCCATTCATGGCTTTCTAGTTAGTCTTACATTCTTGTCCGGAACATATCTCCTAAAGTATGTGTGCTAGCTACTTCAAACTTTGTACACTTATAGATCTCATTATGGACAAATGTCATGTTCAAGAACCATAACTCTGCCATGTCCACTTTTTGAGTTATTGCCCTTTGTTGTTTTTACCCTTACATTCTTGTCCGGATCATATCTCCTAAACTATTTGTGCTAGCAACTTCAAACTTTGTACACTTATAGATCTCATTGAGGAGAAGTGTCTTGTTCAAGATCCATAACTCTGCCACACCCTCTTTTGAGTTATTGCCCTTTGTTGTTTTTAGCCTTACATTCTTGTCTGGATCATATCTCTTAACCTATAAGTGCTAGCAACTTCAAGCTTGGTACACTTATAGATCTTATTGAGGACAAGAGTCATGTTCAAGAACTGTTATTCTGCCACGCCCACTTTTTGAGTTATTGCCCTTTGTTGTTTTTACCCTTACATTTTTGTCCGGATCATATCTCCTAAACCATTAGTGCTAGAAACTTCAAACTTGCTACACTTATAGATATCATTGAGGACAAGTGTCATGTACAAGAACTGTCACTCTGCCATGTCCACTTTTTGAGTTATTGCCCTTTCTTGTTTCTATCCTTGCATTTTTGTCCGGTACTTATCTCCTAAATCATAAGCCCTAGCAACTTCAAACTTTGTGCACTTTTAAATCTCATTGAGAAGAAGTGTAATGCACAAGAACTGTTACTCTGCCGCATTCACTTTTTTAGTTATTGTCCTTTGTTGTTTTTTATCCTGACATTTTTGTCTGGACCATATCTCCTGAGCCATCAGTGCTAGCAACTTCAAACTTGGTACACTTATAGATCTCATTGAGGACAAGTGGCATGTACAAGAATCATTCTTCTCCGCCCACTTTTGGAGTTTTTGCCATTGGTTGTTTTTACTCTTATATTTTTGTTTGGGACATTTTGTTCAAAACGTAATGTGCTAGAAACTTCAAATTTTGTATACAGTTATAGATCTAGTAAGTAGGAGATATATTATAAGAAAGGATTTTTTGTTATCCGGTGGGGGACTCCTGTATTGCATCACAATACGACATGCACTTGTTTTCCTTTGTTGTTTTTTTATAGTTGAATATCCACCAGTGTAACAGGCTAATCTTAAGATAATTTGCCACCTTTTTTGCTCTTGAAATAAAATTAAGACAGTGCTCTCAATAAGCGGACGTCGATGTAATATACGTCCAGAATTTCAGAAATTACGTCCGGAAAATCAAACCCGGACGTAAAAAAACATCAGAGATTCGAGGAAAACGTCCTGTAATTTGACCCCGGATGTTTTACGAATTTACCTAAAAAAGGATTAACGTAAGTCTACTCGTGCAAAAAATCGATAATCAACGCAAACATACACATTATAGCTGACCAAAACAAGCCATGTGTAACGCGCGGGGTATTAAGCTGTCGCTATAACAACCAGTCTCTGATTACGCAATCTTGTTGGGTTAGCGACGCGTCATTACCGCTTCTGTCATTATCCTTCTTAGTCGGATGCAGATTGCGAGGGTCCATTGATAGGATTAATGAAACAAACAAAATTCAAATCAGGGGAAAATTCAAACGTAGTTGATGCAGCTCAGACCGATTAGATTTCGAAATATCACTTCCTAAAACTCTTAGAATAGATCTACGGGTAATATATCCGAAGTGAAAAAGACGCTACCAGAAAACATTTACGGAAGGTCATTCGACTGTCCTCGTTTAAATACTTGTAGAATCGGCATCTTCGGAGAACATGGGGAAATCCCAATGACGTCATTTAAGTTGTCTGCAACATGTCTGACGAGAGATTTGAAATGACTTCTGCTAGATCTATTTGGATAATTCTGCGTAAGTTCAAAAAACTACCTAGAACGTTCGCCACTTTCGGAACGACAGGCCGAGGAAAATTAAAGCTGCATTAATTGCAGAATACCAAAACATCGTAACCAAAATTGGAGTAAGCCGCATTTTTCAAGGCCCACTGCGCAAGATACAGCTAAGGACCGATTGCAAATAGAAACTCCACATTTTCTCATATGAGTTTCCATGATTTATTCAATGAAAGTAATAAAAAGGGGGTTGTTAAACCAAAGCTCGTCCCTACAGCTTAAAGTCAAAGCTACAAGTTTTAAAGCTTGGAAGTCGTTTATTCTTAGAGAACCATCCAGAATCATGGACTTTGGGGTTGAAAATTCCTTACTTCGTAAAAAAATTCCTGAAATCCCAACATGGAATTACAAAAATTCCTGATTTTGGCCGTTATTGAGAGCACTGTTAACATACAAAGATATTATTCTTTCATTACTTAGAGGTATGAAACTTAAGACCTAATCACATACATATATAAATATGCTTTGTGAATTCATAGTGTGAAAGGTTCTTATTTTCATACTTTCATTGAAACAAGAAATAATGTCTTAATTCATCTATTTTTTTTATAAGTGTAGTTCTCATTATTGTGAGCATTTCCTTTTCTTTTGCAGATGCTTGTGATTTACCATTATACTCCACCCATGCTGAAAATCCATAGATCCTCAAGGCAGGATTCCATATCAGTCACTTATGTTTTGTAACTATTAGACTAGAATGGTTTTACCACTTACAAGAACTACATTATTGATTTGGTTAATGAACAGCAACAGAGCTTTTTCATCAGGTATATTGTACACCAACTTACACAAAAAGAACTACCTAGTCTTAGCCTCTCAATTACTTATTTTCATGGATCTTAGTGATCTAATTAGAAATGAGGAAGCAAGAAGATAATTTGTATTCTTTACTTACAAATAATCTCTTTATTATTCCTCTAGACACTCATAGTTTATTGTGACAATCATTGAAAGTATTATCAAAGCACTGCAAGCTGTCAATGCTTATCATTGCATGTCAGTAAAACACATCAAAATTAGCAAAATCTTCTTTTCCAAAAATAGGAGGCATATCTTTATAATTATCTATGAAGCATCATCAAGTATGACTTTTACCAAGTTTGTACAGAATGCCCGTAGGGTAAAGTTGAGGCTCCTTCTGGGCTCATCCTTTTACGCATAAAAATGAAAAAATAGAAGAAAATCTTGTTTTCTAAAGCTAGACAGAAGACAGCTTTCATTTTGGGTATAAGGCGTCATCAAGTTTGTTCAAATTATGCATTTTTGGGGTCAAACTACAGCTCCAACTGAGCAACTTCCATTTACATAAAAAGTAAAAATGAAAGCTTTTTAAGGTAGTGGACCTGTAATAGTTTAACAACGATTTTGAAGTAATGAACTTTAACATTGTTAACTAAGGGATTCTAATGATTTCATTAGGAAACCTCGGTCAACATTGTGAAAGATTGCGAGTTTTGAAATGTTGCAGAACTATTACGCTTCTGCTACCTGAAAATAAACAATTTTTATACGCCCGTCGAAGACGGGACGTATTATGGGATCACCCGTGGCGTCCGGCAGCCGGGCGTCCAGGCATCCGGCGGCGTCCACTTCTTTGTCCGGACCATAATTCTGTCACTTGAAGTCCGATGGACTTCAAACTTGGCAATTGTTTTCTCCTCATCATTGCGGAGTGCAGTGCACAAGAACCACAACTCTGCCTGGCCTATTTTTTGAGTTATTGCCCTTTGTTGTTTTTAGACTTGAATCTTGTCCAGAGAATATCTCTAAAAGTATAATAGCTAGGATCATGAAACTTCATGGGTGTTTAGATCTCACCAAGGGGGAGTGCAGTGCACAAGAACCATTACTCTACCTGGCCTATTTTTTGAGTTATTGCCCTTTGTTGTTTTTAGACTTGAATCTTGTAGGGAGTATATCTCTTAAAGTATAATAGCTAGGATCATGAAACTTCATGGGTGTATAGATCTCACCAAGGGGGAGTGCAGTGCACAAGAACCATAACTCTACCTGGCTTATTCTTTGAGTTCTTGCCCTTTGTTGTTGTTCATACTAGTATCTTGTCCGGAGTATATCTCTAAAAGTATAATAGCTAGGATCATGAAACTTCATGGGTGTATAGATCTCACCAAGGGGGAGTGCAGTGCACAAGCACCATAACTTTTCCTGGCCTATTTTTTGAGTTATTGCCCTTTGTTGTTTTTCAGACTTGAATCTTGTCTGGAGTATATCTCTTAAAGTATAATAGCTAGGATCATGAAACTGCATGGGTGTATAGATCTCATCAAGGGGGAGTGCAGTGCACAAGAACCACAACTCTACCTGGCCTATTTTTTGAGTTATTGCCCTTTGTTGTTTTTCAGACTAGAATCATGTCCGGAGTATATCTCTTAAAGTATAATAGCTAGGATCATGAAACTTCATCGGTGTATAGATCTCACCAAGGGGGAGTGCAGTGCACAAGAACCATAACTCTACCTTGCCTATTTTTTGAGTTATTGCCCTTTGTTGTTTATCAGACTTTTATCTTGTCCGGAGTATATTTCTTAATGTATAATAGCTAGGATCATGAAACTGGATGGGTGTATAGATCTCACCAAGGGGGGGGGGGGGGGGGGGGGGCAGTGCATAAGAACCACAACTCTACCTGGCCTATTTTTTGAGTTATTGCCCTTTGTTGTTTTTCAGACTTGAATCTTGTCCGGAGTATATCTCTTAAAGTATAATAGCTAGGATCGTGAAACTGCATGGGTGTATAGATCTCACCAAGGGGGAGTGCAGTGCACAAGAACCATAACTCTGCGTGACCTATTATTTGAGTTATTGCCCTTTGTTGTTTTCAGACTTGAATCTTGTCCGGAGTATATCTCTAAAAGTATTGTAGCTAGGATCATGAAACTTCATCAGTGTATAGATGTCATCAAGGGAGAGTGCAGTGTACAAGAACCATAATTCTACCTGGCCTATTTTTTGAGTTATTTCCCATTGTTGTTTTTCATACTAGAATCTTGTCCGGAGTATATCTCTAAAAGTATAATAGCTAGGATCATGAAACTTCACGGGTGCAAAAAGTATTCATTTAAAATAACCTCAGTTCTATTCAAACCCCCAGTTAATACTAAGCAGTGTGACGGGCGTATCTTGTGACAATTTGGCACCTTGTTAAAAACATAAAAACAAATAAATATTGAGTACATCTTATCTCCTATGTATGTAATGTCAAGGGGTTAAGGAGTCTCAGATGAGAAATGTAGAACCACCATGGTCCTATTGTTTTTCTTCTAGGGTCTACTATTGATGTTTCACTGGCATAAGACACCAATCACCTAAACTGTAGATGACATCAAGATTATGGCAAAATGTACAGATATTTAAAAGGTAAAATAACAAGCGTAAAAGGAAATAAAATCTGATTTTTCTGTCTTTCATTATTGCAAATAATTATAATTGAGTGTGATCATTATTAGTCCCCCACCGGTTACCGGTTGGGGACTATAGGTTTGCTCGATTCCGTCTGTCCGTCTGTCTGTCCGTCCATCTGTCCGTCCGTCTGTCCGTCACACTTTTGTCCGGGCTATATCGTCTAAACCATATGTGCTAGCAACTTCAAACTTGGTACACTTATAGATCTCATTGAGGAGAAGTGTCATGTTCAAGAACCGTTACTCTGCCACGCCCACTTTTTGAGTTATTGCCCTTTGTTGTTTTTATCCTTACATTCTTGTCCGGAACATATCTCCTAAATTATGTGTGCTAGCAACTTCAAACTTGGTACACTTATAGATCTAGTTGAGGAGAAGTGTCATGTTGAAGAACCGTTACTATGCCATGTCCACTTTTTGAGTTATTGCCCTTTGTTGTTTTTATCCTTACATTCTTGTCCGGAACATATCTCCTAAATTATGTGTGCTAGCAACTTCAAACTTGGTACACTTATAGATCTCGTTGAGGAGAAGTGTCATGTTGAAGAACCGTTACTATGCCATGTCCACTTTTTGAGTTATTGCCCTTTGTTGTTTTTAGCCTTACATTCTTGTCCGGAACATATCTCCTAAACTATGTGTGCTAGCAACTGCAAACTTGGTATACTTATAGATCTCATTGAGGTGAAGTGTCATGTTCAAGAACCGTAACTCTGCAACACCCACTTTTTGAGTTATTTTTAGCCTTACATTCTTGTCCGGATCATATCTCCTAAATTATAAGTGCTAGCAACTTCAAACTTTGTACACTTATAGATCTCATTGAGGATAAGTGTCATGTTCAAGATCCATAACTCTGCCACACCCACTTTTGAGTTAATGCCCTTTGTTATTTTTAGTCTTACATTCTTGTCTGGATCATATCTCCTAAACTATAAGTGCTAGCACCTTAAAACTTTGTACGCTTATAGATCTGATTGAGGACAAGTGTAATGTTCAAGAATTGATATTCTGCCACGCCCACTTTTTGAGTTATTTCCCTTTGTTGTTTTTACCATTACATTTTTGTCCGGATCATATCTCCTAAAACATAAGTGCTAGCATTTTCAAACTTTGTACACTGATAGATCTTATCGAGGACAAGTGTCATGTACAAGAACTGTTACTCTGCCATGTCCACTTTTTGAGTTATTGCCCTTTGTTGTTTTTAGTCTTACATTCTTGTCCGGATCATATCTCCTAAACTATAAGTGCTAGTAGCTTTAAACTTTGTACACATATAGATCTCATTGAGGACAAGTGTCATGTACATGAACTGTTACCCTGCCACACCCACTTTTTGAGTCATTGCCCTTTGTTGTTTTTACCTTTACATTTTTGTCCGGAACATATCTTCTAAACCATAAGTGCTAGAAACTTCAAACTTGCTACACTTCTAGATATCATTGAGGACAAGTGTCATGTACAAGAACTGTCACTCTGCCATGTCCACTTTTTGAGTTATTGCCCTTTGTTGTTTCTATCTTTATATTTTTGTCCCGTACTTATCTCCTAAACCATAAGCCCTAGCAACTTCAAACTTTGTACACTTATAGATCTCGTTGAGGAGAAGTGTAATGCACAAGAACTGTTACTCTGCCACATCCACTTTTTTAGTTATTGTCCGTTGTTGTTTTTTATCCTGACATTTTTGTCCGGACCATATCTCCTGAGCCATCAGTGCTAGCAACTTCAAACTTGGTACACTTATAGATCTCGTTGAGGACAAGTGTCATGTACAAGAATCCTTCTTCTCCGCCCACTTTTGGAGTTTTTGCCATTGGTTGTTTTTACTCTTATATTTTTGTTTGGGACATTTTGTTCAAAACGTAATGTGCTAGAAACTTCAAATTTTGTATACAGTTATAGATCTAGTAAGTAGGAGATATATTATAAGAAAGGATTTTTTGTTATCCGGTGGGGGACTCCTGTATTGCATCGGTCAGAATATAGTGAAGTTCACTCATTAATGTGCCGCTTGGCAATTAGTCATTCAAGGCTGGGGCTCTGAGATGCCTTGTCCAAGGACATACCCATATGACCAGTGGTGAAGCTTGTAATTCGAACATACAAAGTTCAACTTTCAAGGATCAAAAGTCTGTGACCAAACCACTGAGCAATGCAGTACCCCTGTGTGTGGTTTTGAGGAATAACACTAATTATAATATGACCTACGTCGCCGGAGTGAAATAATCCCGTTGAATATTTTTGATATTACACTGGTGTTATTACACTAGTGGAATAACTATGCAAATGAGCTCAGAGCAAATAGCAACGCTATTTTGAAACCGCAAAAATGACATCATAATCTATGTTTTGTGACGTCATTTTTGAACGGCGTTTTAAGTTTCGTGGAAAATTGAAACGTTGAATTTCAAGAATTTTGATGATTTTTCGCTAAAATTCGGGTCATATTATAAACAGAATATAAAATTTGTGCTCATAAAATACAGAATTTATTAAACTCGTCATCTAAAACAGATAAAAACTCGGCGCAGCCTCGTTTTTATCTGTTTATAGATGACTCGTTTAATAAATTCAGTATTCAATGACCACTCATTCAATATCCTCTATATATCAATAAACAGGCTAATACATTTACATTTATTTTGACTAGAGCCGGTAATTTGTCATAATGGTAAGAAGATAATACACTTTGAACAGGGTTAAGGAAAAACCCATATTTATTGTGAAGATATTCAAACTGTAATATTGCAAAGTGGTGCCTTCTGTTCAATATTCATTTTATTTTGTTATTGGCTTGTCATAATCTCAAGAAAATTGGCTACTAAGTAACATATGTGACCCGTCACTCAAAAAGGGACCATCCAGGTAGTGGGTAAAGTGTTGATCCTAGTCAGACTGCGCGTATTGCGCAGACTGACTTGGGTCAAAACTTTTTGCACCTTGCTTCTTTTCTGAATCTAGAATAATGATCAATCTACCTTCCTGTGAAGAAATTTTTGAATTGGGACCTCTGGTTGACCTATCCTTGACCCTATCTCTTTTTCAAATATTTATCTTACACAGTTCCCAGATGGTCCCTTTTCGCGTGACGGGTCACATATAAAAAAATCAGTAATTTAAACTAATGGGCCACAATTCAAAAGGTTAAATGAAGGGCCATCAACTTCATCTTCATCATATGCATATTGACAATTGTCCATAGATTGATAGATCTTATCAATTCCTAGAAACCTACAACCTTATACAGTGTTTTTTATTAAGTGGTTTAGGACAGGTAAAATTAAAAGGTGTACATGATTTCCTTTTATTGGCTGCATTGCTTTTTTTAGAAACAGCATTTTGTCCTAAAACTGTTGCATTTATAGCATATTTATACTGATGGACTGTTGGATTGCAATTTGACCCATGGTTGATTGTTCTCTGCATACAAAAAAAGTTTTCAACAACATCACTATTAACACCAGCAGGTGTAACACTTTTAGCATGTTGCAGAATTCTTCTTATGCATATACTTATGAATCCATGGATCATACTTATCATGTCGCTATATGTTTCTCGTGTCATGAACATTTTTATGCCCCCGCATTGATAGATCGGGGGCATATTGTTTTACTCATGTCCGTCTGTCTGTCTGTCCATCTGTCTGTCTGTCTGTCCGTCTGTCTGTCCGAAAACTTAACCTTGCCAATATCTTCAAGCCTATTCAAGATACAAAGCTCATATTTGGCATGATGATAGATCTCAATGATCCGCATCCGCTGGTACCAAAGTCAAGGTCATGTGACAAGGTCAAGGTCATCTGTCAAGGTCAAACATTGAAAAAAAAATGCCGTTACGGGGGCATTTGTGTTTCACAAACATATCTTGTTTTTTTTCAGATGCTGACTGGTTTTCACCTTTGTCTATGGAGTTTGACCATTCGTCCAGCCATTTTTCAAATAGAAGCCTGTTATCATGTACATCTGCAACTGGTCGATGGTCTCTGAATATATCAATTACCTTACTGGTATGTTTTAACAATTCTATTGTCATTTCTAAATGACTGCCATTGATTAACGACAACTTATACTTCAACATTAAGTTAAGCATGTCTTTGTCTAAGACCTGCTCAGCTAAGTGATTGCGCATTTTAGAAGTTTTGTTTAAAAAAATGTGCTCATCTGTTAGTTTTTGGTGTATTCGAATTGGTGTATTGAACTGTTTATCCCATGTATAGGCATCAACCCAGAAATCCCAAATAATGAATTGGTCTCCTCTTGTAAGTTTCCTTTTAGAAAAGTTTGAAATGTTCGGTTATTACTACAGCCATCAAAGCAAACATAATCTGTACAAAAATCATACTCTTTCAATTTATTCATCACTTGCCAAACCATATCATACAGCTCACTTGCATTTGCTGAAGCTGTTGGATAATATGCAATTGGAAAGCAAAATCCATCATATCCCAGAAAAATGAATTGCATAACATGAGTGGCAGTACGAGTCTCATGCTTGTGTGTATTTAAAAGTGCCATATCTTCACTTTATACTGTATCAAGATGGTATCTTTACATGTTGGGATGGCATATGAATTATTTACAGTTAGATTCTTTGTGCCTGTGCATATATTTTTTTTATCTTTAATTAATTTAAATGAAAATAATATATTAATTTGAATTGAGTAATCGGCTGCTGTAAATAATATTTTAGTAATAATGAAGTGACTGGATCATATAAGAATAATTCTTGGTATTTCTACCTTCAGTATGTTCAAACTTATATACAGTGTATGGTTAGATCAGAATGCACATATATGCAGGCTGATCTTAGTCTATACTGTCTGCTAAAGCAGGAAATACTTTGATCAGCATGGGGAGGGTTAATAATTGCTTCTTTAATTCATTTCTCCAGGAAAATACTGGGCCATGGCTGTAAAAATACCACCAAAATTAGTAAATGTTTGATATGCATTAAAAGATCAGTATAAGACATAAATACATATTTTTAAAATTGTTACCATGCACACTAGAAGGGCTCTCTAGGAACCATGTAATATGGAAAATTGAAAAAAGAGATAGTGTCAAGCATGTTTATTGAATTAAGTGCAAAAAGGATATTGTTTGTTTGTTTCAGTGTAAGATTAATTAATTTTTCATTGAGTACACAACAATAGCTATATTTTACTAGAAAAAAAAAGATTATTCTGTTTCTTTCATGCAAAAATGAAGCAAAATGTGGAAAATTAGGGACAAGTTTTCTTAAAGCATGTCATTTTAAGTGATTGCTATATATTGGTTATGATGACTTTATTTTTTTGAGCTCTGCATAGATAACGTCAGATATTGAATGAATATAGGGTATAAGTTTTTCAATAATTTAACTGGTTAGGCAGAGTGAGTTTATCAAATGATAATCTATCATTACTTCTCGATAATCCACCAAATAACATTAAGAAATTGAAAAGGGTTAGGTAGCATGACCATTATAGATTCAGAAAATCTATTATTTTATCTTTATTCATTTGTATAGTGATGCATGCTTTTTAGCTCACGTGACCACAAAGTGCTCAATGTGAGCTATTGTGAATATCCAATGTCAGTTGTCTGTCATGGCATGTCCATCATCCACAATCATCATGGTCCTCTGGATTGGTGTAGATATGAAGTGAAAAGTTCTTAACACACATATGAAGTGTAAATTTGGTTCTCAAAAATATTGTGATCATGCATTTTGTATCAAACAAACATTCCCTTGTTGTATACATATTAAACCTTGGTGAAATAAAAGGTTTGTTCTGGTCTGTTCTGAAAAAAAAAACCTTTTCTCTTCCATTTTTCTTATCCCGATTCAGCAATTTTTGGTAAATAAAAGTACACATTTAAATAGAAATGACCATTTTGTCAGCCATTTCAGTTCAATGAAACAAGTAGTTATTAGTAGATTCACCTGAATTATTTCCTTGTTCCATCTTCGACTTCTTTTGTCATTAGTCTCACAAGACATATCACTTTGAATCTTCATGAATTTTAAGGTCATAAGGTCATTAGAACCGGGAAACAATCTATGAAAAAGATCATCCGTTGTTTCGAGTATTGATGTGTCCAATAGCTGGTCCTTGTCTTTTTAGCTCACCTGAGCACGAAGTACTCAAGGTGAGCTATTGGGATCGTAGAATGTCCGTCGTCCGTCGTGCGTCGTCCACAATTTCTTTAAACATCTTCTCCTCCTAAACCAGTGGGCCAATCTTGATGAAACTTGGCAGGGATGTTCCTTGGGTCAAGCTCTACCAAAGTTGTTTAAATAAATGAAATCCACCCTTAACTTTCCCTTTACCCTTAACAAAAAGGGCGAAAATATGAAAATCTTTAAAAATCTTCTTCTCTGAAACCAGAAGGCAGACAGCTTTCATATTTGGTATGTAGCATCATCTAGTGGACCTCTACCAAGTTTGTTCATATCAAGACCCTGGGGTCATATTTGGGCTTTGCCCGGGCCCAACCCTTTTTACATAGAATCAAAAAGCGTAAATCTTTAAGAATCTTCTTCTCTGTAACCAGATGGCATACAGCTTTAATATCTTGTGTGTAGCATCACCTAGTGGGCCTCTACCAAGTTTGTTCATAACAAGACCCTTGGGTCATATTTGGGCTTTGCACGGGTGCATCCCTTTATCTCTTATGAGCACGAAGGGTAAAAAAATGAAAATCTTCAAAAATCTTCTTCTCTGAAACCAGAAGGCAGACAGCTTTCATATTTGGTATGTAGCATCATCTAGTGGACCTCTACTAAGTTTGTTCTTATCAAGACCCTGGGGTCATGTTTGGGCTTTGCCCGGGCTCAACCCTTATAACATAGAATCAAAGAGCAAAAATCTTTAAAAATCTTCTCTGTAACCAGATGGAATACAGCTTTCATTTTTGGTGTGTAGCATCACCTAGTGGGCCTCTACCAAGTTTGTTCATATCAAGACCCTTGGGTCATATTTGGGCTTTGCACGGGTGCATCCCTTTATCTCTTATGAGCACGAAGGGTAAAAAAATGAAAATCTTCAAAAATCTTCTTCTCTGAAACCAGAAGGCAGACAGCTTTCATATTTGGTATGTAGCATCATCTAGTGGACCTCTTTCAAGTTTGTTCATATCAAGACCCTAGGTTCATATTTGGGCTCCACCCGGGCGCAACCCTTTTTACATAGAATCAAAGAGCGAAAATCTTTTAAAAACTTCTTTAATTGAAACCAGAGGGCACACTGCTTTCATTTTTGGTATGTAGCATCATCTTGTGGGCCCCTACCAAGTTTGTTCATATCAAGACCCTTGGGTCATATTTGGGCTCCACCCGGGCGCATCCCTTTCAGCTCATCTTAGCACGATGGGTGAAAATGGGAAAACCTTCAAAAATCTTCTTCTCTGAAACCAGAAGGCAGACAGCTTTCATATTTAGAATGTAGCATCATCTTATCGACCTCTTCCAAGTTTGTTCATATCAAGACCCTGGGTCACTTTTGGGGTTCACCCGGGTGCATCCCTTTTTACATTGAATCAAGGAGCAAAAAGGCATATCTGTCTTGCTCTTCGCTGAAAACGTTCCATGGTATTTGATCTTAGGCAATTATCTTCTTTTTGACATCTGCCTATCTATTTAATGTGATGTCCCAGGGGTCAAAGAGACTCAGGTGAGCGATCTAGGACCATCTTGGTCCTCTTGTTGGTTATTACATTGCTTACAAGTCTTGTAAGCAAATGGTACTACCCCACGACATTTCCTAGCAGTGCGTTTTAATTCAAGATTATTTTCATCACCTATTCTATTCCATTCTTGAACGACACTGAATTTGTTTGTATCTGTTTTACTTTTGACACTTTTACCCTGACATAAAATGCACTGCCTAAATGTATTAAGTATTATTTTAGTATCCATGTACAGGGCTCGTGCTAATGTTTGTGATTGAGGAGTCATTGACTCCTAAACCATGAAATTGTGGGAGTCAAAACTCATTATAAGGGGTCAAAATAAGAGAGATGGCAAATTATGAGTAGGATATTACAGGTTTTGAGACGAATTGACCTCTTATGTAATATTATAAAATTAATCAGTATAATTCTTAATGTTATAAGATACATCTATGAAAATTAGAGAAATAAAACCCAGTTTTGACCCTTAGAAATTTCTCCCTATGGGGTCAAAATGACCCCCTAAGGAGAAATTTCTAAGGGTCAAAATAGGATAATTTCAGATTTTTCAGGGTCAAAACCCTCATTTGAGGGTCAAACACGAGCCCTGATGTAACTGTGGAAAGATAGTCCATTCAAACCAATCTCTTCTGAATCAACATTCCTACCCCCTACACTGAGTTTGTAAGTCTGGTCATTGAAAATGTTTAACACCTTTATAATCTCATTTGAATTTGTGCAATAGCCAGTGGCAAATCCTAATTTCAATAGACAATTTTCAACTGGCATTATGAAGTATCCCATATTGCTTGCAAGACTTTTGATTATCTCTATGGAACAAGGTTTGTTTTCAAGGAGGTTAGGGCGTAAACCAGAATATTTAGTCAATCCATTGTGTTTTACGACATAGACATTTCCCAATATTTTTTTTGTGATTTGTCCAAAAATTTTATCTGATATTGTGGTTGTACAAGCAGTGTAAAAATGATTGTAGACTTCTTTGGCTGTGATTGACACTGTCCCAGGCACTTCCATGTAGTTCTTTTGTAGCCTGAAAATAATCGTAATTATTTTTTATGGAATAGAATACCAAATTGTTTGTCTTTGATTTGATTATTTCTTGAAACAAAATTTGATAGCTTAATGTGAAACAGTTGTAATTTCCTATATGTTTATAGTCAGTCACAACTATCTTGCATTTAGCCATAGATTTAATTGTAAATGAAATTTTTGAATAATCACGTGAAATGTGTGAAAGGTGAAATTGTCATGATAAATCCAGAATTGTCCTGCTTTGGCAGGAGGTCTAGACAAAGACTAACCTGCACATATGTGTAATCTGATCTTAGTCTATTTGAACTGATTTTCATTTTTCAATAAAACAAATGACTTTTTTTTCTAAATAAACACTGACTCAATGCTCGGCCTTCTCTGGGGAGTCGCCATTGTTGCCAAATGCAAAAATTAAATGAATTTGGGGATAAAAAAATGAAATTGGTGAAATGACTGGCGACAAAAAATCCGAACTTTGACCAATTAGCGATTATTGATTTTGACATAGGCTGAGAGGATATTGTGTACACACGCTCATGAGTGACTGGCAATTAAAAGAGACAAAAGGCATGTGTGTCAACTAGTGACCTCTTGGCTACCAATAACACTTCTGTGATTGTTTACAAAAAATAAATGTCAATTAAATGTTAATTCAGATCAGTGTCCATTCTAGGAGGGGGGAATGTGCATTTTAGCACATACTTTTGACAAATCCCCCCTGTTTTGGATGGTGATGGGGGTATTGTTAATGTTTACATCTATTTTGGAATGTGGATGGTTTTCAACAAAATTCCCCCCTACTTTTCGAATCCTAGAATAGACACTGATTCAGATCCCTCTCAACAATGAGGTATATAAAAGGAACATACAATTTTATCAAGCACAATTTTTAGAAGAAAAATGGCTCCAAAAATGGCTCCTTAAATCCAAAATTGGCTACATTTTTTTTGATTTGGCGAAAGTTTTAGCGAAAAGAAATTTCAGTCCAGAGAAGGCCATGCAATATAAGTGCATCCACTGTTTTCTGCTCTTTGATAAAATTGCATTTTGTTCTCTGTTGGTCAGAATGTTGGCCAGGTCACAAGAATGAACCCTATTGAAAATGGGAAGGATCCATGCTAAACCACGGGAAAAGGGGCCTTAATGACAATTTTTAGCTCCACTGGCCGAAGGCCAGCGAGCTATTGTCATGGCGAGGTGTCCTTCGTGGGTCCCTCCGTGCGTCTGTGCGTGAGAGCGTAAACTTTTCTTTAAACATCTTCTCCTCCTGAACCAATGGGTGGGTTTTGATGAAACTTGGCCAGAATGTTCCTTGGGTGACCCTCTTTTAAAGCCAAGAGTCAAGAAATTTGGATTGACCCCCAAATATGGGCGTGGCAGGGCGGGGCATATTTTGACCCCAAAATCTTTGAACATCTTCTCCTCCTGAACCATTGAGGAGATTTCGATGAAACTTTACCAGAATGTTCCTTGGGTGACCCTCTTATAAAGTTGTTCAAGAAATTTGGATTGACCCCCAAATAAGGGCGTGGCAGGGCGGGGCATATTTTGACCCCAAAATCTTTGAACGACATCTCCTGAACCATTGAGCTTATTTCAATGAAACTTTACCAGAATGTTCCTTTGGTGACCCTCTTCTAAAGTTGTTCAAGAAATTTGGATTGACCCCCAAATATGGGCGTGGCAGGGCGGGACTTATTTTGACCCCGAAATCTTTGAACGACATCTCCTCCTGAACCATTAGGCCAATTTTGATGAAACTTTGCCAGAATGTTCCTTGCGTGACCCTCTTTTAAAGTTGTTCAAGAAATTTGGATTGACCCCCAAATATGGGCGTGGCAGGGCGGGGCTTATTTTAACCCCGAAATCTTTAAACATCTTCTCCTCCTGAACCAATGGGTGGATTTTTATAAAACTTGGCCAGAATGTTCCTTGGGTGACCCTCTTTTAAAGTTGTTCAAGAAATTTGGATTGACTCCCAAATAAGGGCGTGGCAGGGCGGGGCATATTTTGACCCCAAAATCTTTGAACATCTTCTCCTCCTGAACCATTGAGGAGATTTCGATGAAACTTTACCAGAATGTTCCTTGGGTGACCCTCTTATAAAGTTGTTCAAGAAATTTGGATTGACCCCCAAATAAGGGCGTGGCAGGGCGGGGCATATTTTGACCCCAAAATCTTTGAACGACATCTCCTGAACCATTGAGCTTGTTTCAATGAAACTTTACCAGAATGTTCCTTTGGTGACCCTCTTCTAAAGTTGTTCAAGAAATTTGGATTGACCCCCAAATATGGGCGTGGCAGGGCGGGACTTATTTTGACCCCGAAATCTTTGAACGACATCTCCTCCTGAACCATTAGGCCAATTTTGATGAAACTTTGCCAGAATGTTCCTTGCGTGACCCTCTTTTAAAGTTGTTCAAGAAATTTGGATTGACCCCCAAATATGGGCGTGGCAGGGCGGGGCTTATTTTAACCCCGAAATCTTTAAACATCTTCTCCTCCTGAACCAATGGGTGGACTTTTATAAAACTTGGCCAGAATGTTCCTTGGGTGACCCTCTTTTAAAGTTGTTCAAGAAATTTGGATTGACTCCCAAATAAGGGCGTGGCAGGGCGGGGCATATTTTGACCCCAAAATCTTTGAACGACATCTCCTGAACCATTGAGCTTATTTCAATGAAACTTTACCAGAATGTTCCTTTGGTGACCCTCTTTTAAAGTTGTTCAAGAAATTCAGATTGACCCCCAAAATATGGGCGTGGCAGGGCCGGGCTTATTTTGACCACGGTGACCTTGGTGACCCTCTTCTTAAGTTGTTCAAGAAATTTGGATTGGATGATATCCACTGGATCAATAAAATTCAGGTCAGCGGTTTATGGCCATTCTGGTCCTCTTGTTTCAAATTGATATCTATATAGTTTTCTTCCTTGTAATTTTACATATAAGTTAAATAAGTTCATTTCTTCATAAGTTAGTTTCAACATAGAAAACGTCCGAATTCCTTTTGTTCACTTTCATTACCTTCTATTTTCAATATCTCTCTTTCAAATGTTGAGATTTTTAATCCAGTGGAGCGATACAGGCCCTCTTGGGCCTCTTGTCTTGTTTACATCCTAGAGGCCACAAATATGGCCCAATCTTCATGAAACTTGGTCAGAATTTTGGCCGGGTCACAAGGATGAATCCTATAGAAAATTGGAAGGATCTAGCCATATCACAGGAAAAGGGGCATTTATGACAGTTTTCTTGTTTACATCCTAGAGGCCATGAATATGGCCCAATCTTCATGAAACTTCGTCAGAATGTTGGCCGGGTCACAAGGATGAACCCTATAGAAAATTTGAAGGATCATCAATGCGGTATCACAGGAAAAGGGGCATTAATGACAATTTCCTTGTTTACACCCTAGAGGCCATAAATATGGCCCAATCTTCATGAAACTTGGTCAGAATGTTGGCCAGATCACAAGAATGAAACCTATAGAAAATTGGAGGGATCTATGCCATATCACGGGAAAAGGGGCATTAATGACAATTTTCTTGTTTACACCCTAGAGGCCACAAATATGACCAAATCTTCATGAAACTTGGTCAGAATGTTAGCCAGGGCATAAGGATGAACCCTACTGAAAATGGGAATGATGCATGCAGTATCACAGGAAAAGGGGCCTTAATGACAATTATCTCGTTTAAGTTCTAGAGGCCATAAATGTGCCACAATCTTCATGAAACTTGGTCAGAATGTTGGCCAGATCACAAGGATTAACCCTATTGAAAAAAAAACAGAAGGATCCATGCCATATCACAAGAAAACGGGCCTTAATGACAATTATCTCGTTTAAGCTCTAGAGGCCATAAATGTGGCCCAATCTTCATGAAACTTGGTCAGAATGTTGGCCAGATCAGAAGGATTAACCTTATTGAAAATCGGAAGGATCCATGCCATATCACAGGAAAAGGGGCCTTAATGACTATTATCTCGTTTAAGCTCTTGAGGCCACAAATATTGCCCAATCTTCATGAAACTTGGTCAGAATGTTGGCCAAATCACAAGGATGAAGCCTATTGAAAATGAGAAGGATCCATGCAATATCACACATAAAGGGGCCTTAATGATAATTATCTTATTTAAGCTCTTGAGGCCACAAATTTGGCCCAATCTTCATGAAACTTTGTCAGAATGTTGGCCAGGTCACAAGGATTAACCCTATTGAAATGGGAAGGATCCAAGCCATACCCCAGGAAAAGGGGCCTTAAAGACAATTATCTCGTTTAAGCTCTAGAGGCCACAAATATGGTCCAATTTTTAGCTCCACTGGCTGAAAGCCACTGGGGCTATTGTCATGGCGTTGTGTCCGTCGTGCGTCCATCCGTCCGTGCGTCCGTGCGTGGGGTCGTAAACTTTTTCTTTAAAAATCTTCTTCTCAGAAACTACTGGATGGATTTCAACCAAACTTCACAGGAATGATCCTTGGGTGACCCTCTTTCAAAGTTGTTCAAGAAATTTTGATCCAATGAAAGACATGGATTTAATGGGCGTGGCTAATTTCCAAATATGGTAAAAAGTGACTTTTCTCAGGTTCTAATTGATGGATACCAATCAAATTTTACATGAATGATCCTTGGGTGACCCTTTATCAGTCTACAAAAAATTATTGAAATCGGATGAAAATTATGTATTTTATGGGCGGAGGTCATTTCTCTATATGTTATATAGTGGAAACTTTGAAAATCATTTTCTCAGAATGTAATCGATGGAAATCAACCAAATTTAACATGAATGATTCTTGGGTGACTCTTTATTAGTATACAAAGAATAATTGATGTCGGATGAAAAATATGTATTTTATGGGCGGAGGTCATTTCTCTATATGTTATATAGTGGAAACTTTGAAAGTCATTTTCTCAGAATCTAATTGATAGATATCAACCAAATTTTACATGAATGATCCTTGTGTGACCCTTTATCAGTCTACCAAAGATTATTGGGATCGGATGAAAAATTAGTATTTTATGGGCGGAGGTCATTTCCACTATATGTTATATAGTGGAAACTTTGAAAATCATTTTCTCAGAATGTAACTGATGGATATCAATCAAACTTCATTAGTATGTTCATTGGGTGATCCATTATCATGCAGTCAAAAATTATTGTCATTGGATGAAAAATATGTCTTTTATGGGCGGAAGTCATATCTCTATATTTTATAATGTTGGAGACTTTGAAAATCATTTCAACATCAGTAAAACCCAAAATATCTAAAAATCTAGTCAAAACTTAGATTTGCTATTACAAGAAATTCAAGCCTGTGGAGCGACACAAGCCATTCATGGCTTTCTAGTTATGAAACTTGGTCAGAATGTTGGTCAAGTCACAAAAATGAACCCTTCTGAAAATGGAAAGGATGCATGCCTTATCACAGAAAAAGGGGCCTTAATGATAATTTTCTTGTTATAACTCAAGAGGCCACAATTTTGGCCCAAACTTCTTGAAACTTGGTTTTCTGTTGAAATTATCTCCTTTATGACATCTGTCTTTTTAAATGATTTGATGTCCTAGATTACGACTAAATTACATCTTTGAAAATGTTTGCTTGTATATGAATGGGCCCAAACCACTTATTGTATGATGGTTGGCCCAGTTTTCATGGTATTAATAATTCACAGAGAACTCCGGGATGACAAAAACAAGTCAGTGCTACAAAAAGTGGTTTGGGCCCATTCATATACAAGCATAATTAAGTTAGAGCCAATAAAAAATTTGTATTTGTATTTTGTATATAAAGGAGAACAGTCATGACTTGAATGAGATACCAGTCGTGACTTCTGTTCTGCTGGCAATGTAGCTGTAGGTTGTATAAATTAACTTAAAGCATTATACCTAGTCCTAGACTATGGCGTGTAATCGGTTGCAAAATTATAAGAAAAAAATAATTGTTCTATAATACATTAATATATTCCTTCCCAGAATGCTAATTATTGAATAAATATTTTGTGTGAGGTATTCAATAAATTATTTTAAATTATAGAAATAATTATTTATGTTCAATCTTTGAACAAATATTTAAGATTATACAATAAATATTTTAAATCATACAATAAATATTTTAAATTATACAATAAATATTTCTTTTCATTATACAACAAATATTTACAATTATAGAATAAATATTTTTGATTATTGAATAAATTATTTTTTTTTTGAAAAAAAATAATCATAATTATAGAATTAATATTTATCATTATTGAATAAATATAAATAACTATAGAACAAATAATTTAATTTATTGAATATATATTTTCTTTTTACCATAATTTATTTATTTTTGGAATAAATATTCGTATAATAGAACAATTATTTTTTCATATAATTTTGCAACCAATTACACGCCATACTAGACAGCCGCTGCAGTTTGATCCAATAGCATAGACATCGTCTGATTCAGTGATGTAGATTGCTTCATTACCAGAGCTTCCAAACAAGCAAACCTTCGCGATCTTGTACACCTCTGTCTGATCCAAAAGGCTGAAAACCGGCCATTTAGTCACGTCCAGCATCGCTATTCTGTGGGAAATGGTATTTTTGCACCGGTTTGTGTGTTTTATGTCATGTTTTTGTCCGTAAACCTAAAAATCCGTAGACTATTAAACCTGTCCTATCTACGCTACCCTCCAATACTGGTATCAATAGATTGAGACAGGCTCGCCAGTCAACGCGTCCTCTTGTCGTATTTTTAGGCTAAAAATACCTCAATATAGCCTAGAAAATCAACATTCATTGAATGATAAAACATCATGAGAAAAGGAGAATTCACCAGTTTCTAAGATTTATAACTTTCCGTACATGTAAATGGCTTTCCTTCAGTATGCTCTAAAATGAAATAATCTCATATCAAAATAACAACAATTGCCATACAGATATATAACAGCTAAATCTACCTAGCCAGTGCTGGCTAGATAGTCTCGAGCTCCGTGACCGTCAGATTCATTCGGAACACCACTCGGCCAATCTCACGATCTGTTGCAGTTTACGGAAATGGCCGAGTGATGTTCCGAATGCCTCAGATTAGTTGGTGTCTGGCATCAATCTCATACTAAAAGATACGGTTTTCAATCGAGTAAACGGGATCATCGATCGATAGAGTGTATTTATATAAAATATCAAAATAAAATAATATCTTTTATCCACCGAATTTAAAAAAAGACAAGTGTAGCTTTTAGAGTCTGATACTCCGCATAATCATTTATTTTCATATCTTACCCTGCACTGGTGTTTAACGATGTTACCGTAAAATGTTTGTCTATGATTTTGTATGTTGGTTTGCTATGATTCTGTATTGCAAATGAGCGGGAAAAAATGCCTTTCTTCGATTTGCACGGGATTTTGTCTCATACACGTTGCTTTCCTACAACTGAACGCATGGCTGACAATTTGGTAAGTTTTTCTTATCTTTAAATATCATCTTTTATTTTTTTCTGTGCCGATTTCATATCGATGAAAGGTGTATATTTGTCTATGAGCGTGACTCTGTGGCGATGGTTTTTTGAACATAGTGTGTTGGTTTCTTGAAGGCATTTTTGAAACTTGACTGAAGTATTTGTGATATCTTTTATTAAAACACGATATGTTTTTTCAGGGAAATCGCGAATTTTCTGTCATATATAATTGATCAAAATAGCCCGAGACTTGCTGTTTCGAACAATGAAAGATAGAATTACATTAGTAAATCAGTTTATGTAATTCCTTTGCAGGAAAATGTTAGATTTAGATTGGCAGATGAATTTGTGGAGGAGTTTGTTGGTGACCCGGGAAAGAGAAGGAAATCAAGAACAGGTATGTAGATGCTATTTTGTACCTATCTAAGAAATATTCTTGTGTCGTAAAAAACGCCTAGGAAGTTAATGAAGTTTGATACCGGATTTACATATGAGTACACGTGTAAGCGGGTACACAGTTCCAAAACGCTTCGCATAGTTTTCATCTTGAACGCATAGATGGTTCATACAAAATGAAAGTATAAAGAAGCCTACGTTAGATTTAATTTGGAAGCAAAGTATTTAATTATGCTATTTAAACGTACTTATATATTACTGAATATTTTCGATTTTTATTTCATTACCCCTTCATGGTTTTAGGTTATATGTTCATGCATACAGCCTTACGACATTCCCATGAATATATAAATATACTAAGTTCCAAAAGAAAGTGTGCACTTTTGAATTTTAAATTTCTCTGAGATTACACAATTTATCGTCACGAAATGTCGTATGACTATCCCCCAAGAGTATCTACAGACGCTATTTGAAAGCAAAAATCGCGTGATTAGCATATATCTTCTGCTAAATTGAGACAAATGATTTTGAATGTTTTGCATGTGCATCTCGCTTCTGACGAGTGATTGGTCTGAACATGCATTCAATTGAATCTTTGCGGCTTTCCTAAGAATAAAATTACATCTTCAATACAATTATGCGTGATGCAAAAGCGTGCTTTGACTACCAAAAACGTCGTTGAACAAAATCGAACTTCTCAGATTTAGAATGTCATTAAAATTGATCAGGCATTCATGTTCCAATAGAAATCGAGGTCATTATTCTATAAGACCTTTAAATAAGCTAATTGAGATGACATAGAACGCCATAGCACCATTCAACGACGAGTAACTGGCCTAACAACGTAGCAATGTGTAACGTTGACGCACACGAAACGTCTGCATACAAATTAAGACTGTTGTTTGGAATTGGCTTGGAATGTCTTCTAAAACTCTATAATACAACATCAACACATAGCTCTTACCAAAGAAAAAAATTGTAAGGAGGTCAAATTGCAACAATAAATGTTCTGTCTGTGCGTTTGCAGCATGCGATACATTATCCAAATCTGATTTGATTTTTAATTTCAAAAGGTCTTGACTTAAGTACGGTAGCAATATACTCAACAATTTCCATCCAACTTTGTAAAAATCAATAGATATAGAAAAAGTGAAAGTGCTCACTTTCTTATGGGACTCAGTATATATTGAATCAAGGGGGGAAAATGCCCACTCACAACCGAATTTGTCGTCAATCAAGTTGATTTACAAAAGTGATAATCTTGTATTGGCAATGTGGAAATATGATTTTAATTCAAGAAAGTTTTACATGTATTAGCCAGTTTAGACACGTTCACACTTAATTACCTGTGTTCTTCGACAAAATGCCTTCGTTAGAAGAATTGCAATATTTCTTCAACGTGTGTTAGTGGATGGCTTTTGACTCGGTCTCATATTGTTATGGGATAACGAAAATGGCGTAAATACAGCTTTACTCGAGCTGTATTTACGACATTTAAGTCGCCAATCGAAAATATGTTTTCGATAAAGGAAAACGAAACTTCTTGACCATAATAAAAGATTCTTGATGATTTGTCTTTAATTGATTTGCAGGAGGAATCCACGTTACTGAATGGGTCCTTCGATGACGAGGTCATTATTAAAGAAAGTTACCAGGATGGGATGACTGTGGAATAAAATCAAAGACAGGTACGCGCTATTTTGTATAATTGCTATCCTAAAATTCTAACGCGATTGCTTGAAAATTTTTGAAGACGAAACAGAAAACTATCTAAAATCACAATGTAAACCTTATTGATAATGTGTCGCGTGCATTTGTTTATAGTCTAAAAAGGCATTTTTTCTCTCTCTCTCTCTCTCTCTCTCTCTCTCTCTCTCTCTCTCTCTCTCTCTCTCTCTCTCTCTCTCTCTCTCTCTCTCTCTCTCTCTCTCTCTCTCTCTCTCTCTCTCTCTCTCTCTCTCTCTGACACCTTCATTTGAAAATGAAGGATGTCAAGTGTAGAGATTATAATCAAAAACTAATTTCATTTTCGCGTGAGTCAATAAATAAAGTGTTTTGGAGGAGGAGTTATATGCACAAGGTAAATTCCGAGGACGGAGCCCGAGAAGGTTTGCTTTGTATATATCTCCACCCCACTTTATTCATGGACACATCAACGTTAAAATGAGATAATGCCCACAATAAAACACAATCACGATTCTAAATACTTTTTTCTATCCCTTTTTTGAGAATAAAATAGTTTTATTACATTGTCTGCGTGTAAAATTAATGAAAGACCAATGAAACTGACATTGGGATAATTGAAAGAAAAACGAAGCGCGTCACTTAGCACGTTACGTTATATGGCGTCAAAAGCATCAACGTTCTCGCTTAAGATGACGTTGAATATGATAAATAAGCGGTGCTTTCTGTGTACACAGTAAAACGCATGACATAAGAATTTTATTGCGAATGAAGCTCTAATCGATTTTTTATAAACAGGAGCAGTAAACAGGAGCAGTAAACAGGAGCAGTAAAAGAGGCTCTACAAGTGTGACGACTGCAGCCACTGTACCAAGGCGCCATCTTATCTGCATAGGCACAGGAGGCGCATTCACCAGAGTAGACGATTTCATTGTGAATTGTGCAGTAAGACATATGGTCAAAATTTCTTGAATAAACACGTACAAACCGTTCACCAAAAATTACATTTTTTATGCGACAAGTGTTCACAGACTTTTTTATACAAAACAAGGTTTAGCTTGCCACACTGTGTCTGTCCACGATAGTGCAAAATCTTAGTAATGAGTCTTTTTTATGATAAAACCTATTACATTGGGCACGTAAACAAACATATAGGTATCAAACCATTTTCTTGTAGGAAATACAAAACCTGTAAGTATATTCGGAATGAAAACGAATAGATTTATGTGCGCTAAATAGTGATATTACGTCTAGCACCATCAATTCTCCTGATGACGTTACATTAAATACGCCAAAATGACATTTCCAGCGGCGACGTCAAACAGAAACATTTGATATGGTGGCACAGTAAGAATGTAAAGATGTAGTGACATTTCCATGTAGTATTTTTTTGTAAAAGGCATTAGCCGAAATATCAAAAATATAGTATATTATTGTAAAGAATTAATTCTATTTTCTTAAAGCTAAATGCAAATATAACTTGGTCTTCAAGATCATGTGCGGAAAAAATGTACATAGGATTGTGCCGTCAGCTAAGATGTATGTTTACTTTTTTAACAGGCAAAATTTTCTTTTACAGCATTAATGTGACAAGCTGCACGGAACAAAACCAAGTCTTCGAAAAGTATCTAATGTGACTAGCCTTTACGACTTTCGAACTGACAGACTAAAGCAAATACAGTTTCAGTTTCTGTCTAATTCTGTAAAAGAAAAGAAGAACTGCTTCCTAGAGTATTGTTTATATTACTTACGGAACCGTAACTAAGAACTCAGGCGTAGACCGCAAGGCGACAAACTGTGTCTGTGCAATCAGAGCAAGTTAGAACAAAGAACAAAAACCAAAGACCTTTGATTTTGTTAAAGAAAAATGAGTTGAAACAAGTTGGCAAAATCTCACACAAAAGCCCGTTACAATGCTGGTTGTCAAAGTATGAAAAAACAACAAGAAAAGAATAATTAGAAAATTAAGCTATGTAGAGTAACATTTTCTGTACACTTCAGTCCGTTATCATGAGAGGAACTTAACTCCCAAGTTTCAAGTCAGTCGGACATAAGGTGACAGAGTTATGCTCCGGAAAAAGGAGTGTATGCCACCCGTCCGTCGGACGTCGGTCGCCGGACGCGATAGGTGATCACGTATTGCTTTTGACAGAAGTACAACAATCGCAAGGCCGAAGAGAACCCTTAGGTTAAAGACATGTCGTTAAATCAGTTAAAAGGGGTCGCGGCCATCAGACGATCAATGGTCAGCCCGTTTAGCTAGGTTGAGCACCAGACTTCAAAACCATTGAAGTTCGACGGCGTGGGTTCAAACCCGGGCTGGCACACTAACAAAACTAATTGTATTTCGGATGTGAGACGTTAAACCGAGGCCCCGTGAGACGGTGCTTTACACCGAGCACGTTAAAGAACCATGGTGGATCTCAGCAGTAGTTTCGTCATGTATCCTTGCACTATCCCCCGTAACAACTAAACGTCTTCTGGGGGCGTCGCTCATATGGGCATGTGCTACGGTAGCGACGATAAATAAACGGAAATACAAACAAACAGACGATCAATGTACGGTGTTGAGCTTGGAAATCTTTACCGCATCATCCTATTGTAACCGCTGTCACCATAAGGGGACATGCGACGGTCGTAAGGTGTACAGTAGATCTAAGTGAATGATGCCATCGTCTCCAAAGGGGATGCCCAGTTACCATGCAGCCACATCAGCGAGTCTTGTGATAGGTTTGGAAATACTTCGAGCAAAGCACAATTTTGTGTTCAATTTCGTCGTAAAAAACGTACAATATCAAATGTTCCGTACGATTTTTTTTTTTCAAAATATTTCCCTACATCTTTATCCTGGTTAAATACAGGATTCTCAGAATAAAAACACATCTCTATGAAACTAGAGAGGGTGTACTTTAATTTTGAAATGATATTTGTTGATTGATTATGAGCTGCAGTGACAGGTTAGTTTGACTTTTTTTTAAATAATAGCCATTTGTTGTTTTACCAAATTTACTCACAAGGCAATAATATAGTTGTATCTTTTGATCATGTGTCGTTAATGTTAAACATATATTGACTAATTTCTAATGATGAGCCAACATAGTTAACGATTAGTTTCCAGATTTTTTTTCCCTGACGTGTTACCATTTTTTATTTGTGGGAAAGTATTTTTATTAAAGAAAGTAATGATATAGATTAATTTTAGTCGAAGATGGTTGTGTCCTGATTTATCGCAGTTGGTCCGAAATTGACAAAGAACTGAAAAAATATTTCATACAAGCAATAACAGTATTTAGAGAATTGAATACTATTCAACCTGAAATGTTGAATCGTTATTCTTAATTGATACAACTACCTACGACCAACAGTCGATTATGTATATTTCTCGTATAAATTCGCGTTTTCATATGGTTTGGCTTCACATAAACTTTTGTAGATAATCACATATTAACCAACACACCAGCAATACTCTTCTTCAATTAACCAATATACCATCTTCAATTAACCATGTCTTTGAAAAAAATTAAATATTCACTAAAAATGATTTAACCGTGGACCATCATTGTTATAAGAGGCAAATACGAAGAACCCAATACAACTTCATCTGTAACAACCGACACTTGGCAATAGTTTGCTTTTTTTGAAATCATATAGCTATATAAAAGATTTTCTTCATAAATGAATTTATTTCAAGTTTAACATTCATGATAAATGAAGATCAAGACAAAGAGGTAGCGCAAAGTGCAATGAAAAGCGTTTACTTAGTCTAGGGTGATCCATTTTAAATTCATTCAATGCAATCTCCAAAATTACGAACATTCCGTACGACATGTGTATTGTTTACAAAAATTACCTATATAATCATAGCAAACCAACATACAAAATCATAGACAAACATTTTACGGTAACATCGTTAAACACCAGTGCCCTGCAAATAACTAGAACTTTGAAGATTAAAGGGACATTAAAGTAATGTGTGTCATGTTCCAAAGTAAAGGCATTATAAGTTTTTAGAATGAGTTTCATTTTGGAAATTCGTGCAATCTCAAACAATAATTCCAATTGAATAATTGGTAATATTTTTCCTCCCTATTATCACAACTGAAAATAAAAAAAAATCGAAAAAATCATAATGAAATATATGTTACGGTGCATGACAGAGAGCGCTACAGTATAGTAACTACATAACTAATATAGGTTACAGATTCTTAGTGAAAACATTTGGTATGTTTTATGTATTTGAGTGGGATCTATTAGCTATTATAGCTATGATTTCCTGTCTGTCCGTATGTTTATCCGTCCGCCCGTCTGTTAACATACACTTATTTTCCCAAAAGAGTCCACAATCTATATCCGATTTACTTCAAACTTTCACATAATCATTATACCAACATCAGAAGGAAACAACAAGGAAATTTGATTACAATATACTCGTTGAGGCATTAGAGTCAGGGCGGTGAAGTATTAATAAAAAAAAAGCCTTATGATAATTGGTGAAATTATCCCAACCATTGAACTCAAATTTTAGAACTGGTTCTATATCTAGCACAAGAAGTTCAAGAACTAGTTCTAGAACTGGTTCAAGAGCTAGTTCGACTGTTCTTGAATTGCCAATTCACGTTCTAGAACCAGTTCTTGAACTTTTCGCAGGGAAGGAGGCGTTAGAGCGTCTCAGGCTCTTGTGGACGTCCTGTGATTTCGAAAAGCTTAAAAAGTATAATCAACTAGTAATTCGGCGGGTCTTTCCTCTCAGAAAATATTTTAAATCAGACCATGGCTAGCTGTTTTGACCTTTTTTGTACAAATCTCGGAGATGGTTCAGAAGGTTTGATTGACTTTTTATATAGACAGAATAAAGGTTCTTTTCTCGTATTTACTTCAATGCAAATTAGTGCCTATTTTCAATCAAAATGCGAAACAGGTCCTTTTTGTGCTTAGCTTTATATTGAATAAATTCACTTCAGGGTTATATTTTCCTTAGAATTTCAAAAGCAACTTAAACAACGCACTTGGCTGATGGTACCCATTTGTAAACAGGTCTAGGTATAAAATGGGCACCACGACCCATTTATTACATTTTTTAAAAACAGCATAAGTAAATTTATTTGAACAAAAAGTTTCATATTTGAAAGTTTCATATCGGAGCAATGCTGAGCGAACAATTGTAACAACGTCATTGGTAGAAGAGATTTTAACCGATGATTTTGAGAATGTTTAATCCATTTCGATTTTGGGATTTTAAACTTACACTTTCTTGACAAGATACCTTTCATTTAGAGCAGGTGAATGTTTTACGATGTTGATTAAACTACCATGTATAGACATTCGTGTAATTAATATTTGCGAGTGCTTTCTTATCCTGAAAGTAAGACAGATATAATTGATAAGAAGGAAGGCATACTGTTTTTCATAAATAAAATGGAGATCAAGGTGTTATTTTTAGATTTATCGCATTAAATGAAGTTTGGGGACTTTTCTTCCCGTCTACCTCGTATTTCGCAGAAAAGACCTAGATATAGTAAGATAATTCGGATTTCGTAGCGCTTTCTTTTTTTGTGTGTTTTTAGAAAACCCTGGCGTCAAGAAAACTAGGTTTTTTGTATGCAATATCAATGACGGAGGTTGTAACAATGTAGGGAAGATACTGTAACATACCAAAAGAATTAGGCAGAGTTCGTAACATACGAGTAAAATTGAAATAATGCATATAAGTTTCGAAACAGAAGACATTCCTTTTAGATAACGAGTATAATAGAGAAGACTGAGGGGTTTTAACGCCAAACAGATAAAATGTTTCAGTATTTCTTCTTTCTCTTCTCAAATCCTGAAAAGAAGAAGACGAAACACTGTTTTTCGATCAAATTTACATCAAAACTCTTTTTTTACCGAAATATCAATATCAAAAATATTTCGTTCAGGATTATCCATTATCTAAGGAATGGAATAGGAATATATAAAAA
This sequence comes from Fragum whitleyi, assembly GCA_948146395.1. Lineage (NCBI taxonomy): Eukaryota > Metazoa > Mollusca > Bivalvia > Cardiida > Cardiidae > Fragum > Fragum whitleyi. The sequence goes on from OX411558.1 coordinate 13,422,005, forward strand.
AATTTACGTGTCTTCTGGATGTACAAATAATGTCGAAGCCGACATGTATTCAAACAAATAAGCAGACGCCTTAACAGTTTTCATTGCGAATCCTTAACATGTATTCATGCAGAGGTATTTGTCCGTTGTAACAGTTCTTAGGGAGTGTAGAAAGTAGTTTCAAGATGGAAACCTACGTGATACGGACGAGCTTAATTGTACGGGGAAAGTAACGCTTCTAGATAACGCGTGTAAAACATTTAAATAATCAAAATCAAAATGAAATACATATACCATCAAAGTTTCTGTCGATCATTATCAAAATTTAGATTGTAGTTAACGTATAATAATAGGTTTAACCTATAGACGGGAAGAGTGATTTGAAGATGGAAATCATTTTTGAGTTACTCATTCACTCAACTTAAGCTACCGAATTTAACAATAAAGCTCCTGCACACCAACCTTAAATGCTGTATCGACACGTATGAATGCTGTATCAACTTCAACATTACATACGTCTGTCCGAGGCTGTTCCGACCGCTCCTCAAGTTCTGTTTTTTTTTTTTTCGCTGAACGTGGTTTAAGGCCGCTTTGTGTCGTTTTAAAGTCATATGCGAACAAAACAAAGAAAACAGAATCAGTTTTTGACCCTTTGCTACTCCGAAGATATTTTCACTGGAAAAAAATAAGTGTAGTAATGTGAAATAAACTTCCCCAGGTGCTGTACTAAACGTTCACATGATAAATAATTACCAGAAGACAAAATAGGCTATTTATTAAATCGGTGGCTATTTGCTTTTTCTAGATTGATTTCCTCAGTCACAGTCATTTAGATAAGTGCTAAACGTAAGAAACTAACCTAATACGAGTGAAAGATACTCAAATAACTCTTATTGTTTTTTGTTTTTTTCATCGTAAAATATGTGAAGGGGGGTTACTTTGAAAATGGGCGCTCGTAGTATACAAACTGCGTCAGGTCTAAATCCTAAATGTTGCGATTCCGACAAGATGTTTCGCCGGCATTGCTTTAGCTAAAATAGCTGTATTTTCAATTTTTGAGGAATCAAACTGCGAATTTTGTTATAGATTTGATTTTTTTCCAGTCTTAACCGGGAATATTGCCATAGATTTCGACTCTTTCAAGACTTATTCCGCTTTTTATACCGACGTTAAAACGCAAGTAGGGGAACTACTCTGGAGGTATTGTTGTAGAGAAGAAGGAGAAAACAAAACTTATTTTTCAAAAAAAAAAAAAACAAAAAAAAAAAAAAGATAAATGCTCATCTTTTTGCTTGTTTATATTAATTCATTACAAATACAAAAAAAAAACACATCTTTACCTGAATTCTATGGAACTAAAATCTTAATTACATTGTTAACGAAATTGTTGTAACTTTCAATTGGGTTAAAAAAAACTTGTTTCAAAAGCAAAAGTAGAAAAACAAACAAACATACTCGCATAAAAATGAGTAGTAAAAGGTCTAAATAATATTTAAAAAAGTGAAATGTCTATTAAAAGAGAAATGCCTCTAGTATGAAACGGTTTCAATGTGAAATGATGAACATTCAAAATACAATCGAAATAATCACAGGTGACATGTAACGCCCATAAACATATATAAACCAAAACAAACAAACAACAACGTAAAAAAACACACACAAAAAAACAAACAACAACAACTAATAATAATAAAAAATCACCACCAACAACACGTAATAAAAAAAAAACAAACAGAATTGGTTTATCAAGTAAAAGCACTAATTATCTGAAGAAATATACCGGAGTGACACCGTTAGCATAAAAGCAAGCCAGCTTTCGATTGGCTTACAGCAACCAATCGAATGGTCCGTTTTATCTCCAACTTGGCTGTCAAAATAGAAAATGACAGATCGTCAACCTAACAATATTTTAAAGATCAATTTTCTGTAAAGTTAGGTATCAGTTGAGACTAAATAGCCAACGTGAATGATATTAGGTGATTCATCATTCATTTTTGTCGAATAAAGAGATGACAAAGTAACCCATTTTGTAGTTCAAATGCAATTTAACCATATGAAAAGATGACTCTCGGTGCGCAAATTATTCTCGTGAAGTGCAATTCGGTACTTTTTCACCAAGAGAACATTTTGATCTTTGAATAAGAAAATCACTCTGCAGCTTCTTTGATAGTTTGCTAAAGCAACTGTCGATTACCAAAGTGGCGGTAGAACCGATTTATTCTCCAATTAATTTTAACAGAATTAAATCTCGAGTCGAGAGGAATAAATGGGGTTTACACAATCAAGTCTAAATAAACAGTTTTAAACAAATATAGAGCTATTGGTTTTATGTTTGAAACAGTGACAGCCATCAATAGCGTATCAATTTTAATGTTGATTGAACTCAAATAAATTTTTTGTAGAGAAATGTCACTATGTTTTTAAGTGAGAAAAGGGTAAATTCAAACTAAAAAAAGGATGAATTATGTCATTTAGGCTTGACCAGTCTCACTAATACTTTCAAACAACCTAGTATTTACTGTCTGTGACAAATTTTACTAAAGTATGCAGAAAAAATAAGCAATATAATCAGGGATCTTAGTCAATGTTTTGACACCCAAAAATCCTATTTTGACCCTCAAAAATTTCATGCAGGGGGTCATTTTGACCGTCTGAAATTCCAGTTGTACAACCTGTGCAATTTAAAAGACTATATAGATCAGCTGTTTTATATTATACTATTACAAAAGATCTATATAAAAAAAAACAAACAATAAGGCCCAGACTGCTAAGAGAACTCTGCAATGAAATTGCTCTGTGCCTTACTAAAATTTTTCGGGGCTTCTCTAAAAACAGGCATTGTGCCTAGAGACTGGAAAACAGCAGCAGTAGCTCCCGTCTAGAAATAAATAGGCCAGTAACTATAGACCTATCTTTCTTACATGTATTTCTTCAAAAGTTATTGAACACATATTAGTATCAAACACCATGACACATTTCAACTTGTAAAATTTTATTACAACCCTTTCAACACGGCTTTTGCTCTAAGCATAGCTGTGAAATCCAGCTCCTTTCCCTCACACAAGAAATCTGTGATAATTTAGAGAGAGGTAAACAAACTGATCCGATAGTGATGGACTTTAGTAAGGCAAGGTAGATCATTAACTTCTTATTCATAAACTCATGAAAATTGGTATCAACAAACATGTTACATTTCGGATTCAAATTCCTTCTAGTCGAAGAAGAAAAATCTGGTTCAGTCCCAGTCTTATCTGGTGTCCCTCAAGGCTCTGTGCTTGGTCCTTGCCTATTTCTCTGTTACATAAATGACATGCCTGAAACTGTTAAAAGCAGAATAAGACTCTGATGCAAAAAAAAGTCCATCATGATCTGACAAATCTTGAACTCTAGGAAAAGCAGTGGTCAATGGTATTCAATCCTGACAAATACGAATTAGTAAGAAGAGAAACCGCATAAACTTTCCTTTTGAACTACATAACATAGAACTTAATACAACTAAACATGCCAGATATCTTGGAGTTACTACCTGGAAAAAACATATTGATAACGTCTTGTCGAAGGCATGTAACACTCTTAAATTTATAAAAAAGAAACATCCAAAACAATAACAGAAACATAAAAGAGTTAGCATAAAAAAACTCATGTCATACCATAACTAGAGTATTGTAACACAGTTTGACAAACATGGCAGAAAAAACTCTCAAATGAATTAGAAACAGTACAGCGATCTGCAGCAAGATATGTAACAAAAGACTATTCACCCCTAATCAGCGTTATATTCATGATCAATGAAATGAATTGGCACACACTAGAACGTCGTTTATTCTTCTCACCAACTTTTCTGTACTTATGATAACCTAGTTTGCTCAGATCTAGAGCCTTCTCTGGACTTAAATTTCTTTTTGCCAACACTTTCGCCAAATCAAAAGAATTGGAGTCAAATTTGGATTTTAGGAGCCAAATTTGGAGTCATTTTTCTTCTAAAAACTGTGCTTGATAAAAGCTTATGTTCCTTTTATATAGCTCATCGTCCAGGGGGATCGTATTTAAATATAAATTAACATATAGTTGGCAATTATTTTTTGTAAACAATCACAGAAGTGTTATGGGTAGCCAAGAGGTTACTAGTTTACACACATACCTTTTACCTCAATTAATTATCAGTCACTCGTGAAACAATATGAATTATGGACGTTTCGTACCATAACCATTTCGTACCAGACGTTTTGTACCATAGGCAAAGACGTTTTGTACCATAGGTGAAGATGTTTCGTACCATAGGCGAAGACGTTTCGTACCATAGGCGAAGACGTTTCAAATCATAGGAAAAGTCGTTTCGCACCATAAAATTACCATTTCATGTGTTGGTTTGGGATGACAGAAAAAAGTCAAAATTAATCGAATAATGTTCTGTTGATATTTTATGAAAAGATACATGATACATACTACTCTAAAGTATAGAATATACAAAACAAATATATATACACAAAAAAGTGGAAGGATGATGAAAATATTTTTCTATTTATTTCTTTTTATTTTGCTTATTGTTGAAGCTTGAATTTTGAAAGGCACATGAATTTCGTAAACTTGTTAGCATCTATACCCGAAAAATCATAAGTTACGAAAAAAAAACGTCGTAACTAGAACTTAATCTTACTGGAAATGATTTTTTCAATTGCCAAAATTGCTATAGTTTTCTTAAAAATCTAAAATTATATATTCTTAATATATAGATAGTTCGAATTGAACATGTTCATATTCTTTTTTCCTGGTTATGTATTAACTATTTGACGACGTGCTGCAGTTGCTTCAGAACATCGAATATAAAATTCATCATTCTCTTGTAGTCTCAAAAAACGTATCACCAATCTTATACACTCTCAAAAGCATGTCGTTATTTAATCAATTAACCAACAAGGCTTATTGCCAATCAGTTGACAATTAACAATTGAAGGCAAACACCAAACAATTCATTGTCCGCAAATTGTTATTACCAATCTTTTAGCAAACAAGAGTCAAACAACATACCAGCCAATCAACCTATTCACAATTTTGCCTACTCCTTTAAGTAGTATATTAGCTCGCAGCACAAGCAAATACAACTCTTTTCGTGCAATTTTACATGGAAAAAAGTCAGTTATTTAAGAAATAAACATTTTGAAAATCAATTAGTTTATATTTCCATTTTGGTACGAAATGGTCAATGTTTGGTACGAAATGGTTAACATATGGTACGAAACGTCTTCGCCTATGGTACGAAATGGTCATCGTATGGTACGAAATGGCAATATATTTTATGGTACGAAATGGTTATGGTACGAAACGTCTGCATACCAAACAATATCATCTCAGCCTATGTCAAAATCAATAATCGCTGATGGGTCAAAATTCAGATTTTTTTGTCGCCAGTCATTTTGCCAGTTTCATTTTTTTATCGCCAAATTCATTTCATTTTCGTATTTGGCAATAATGGCAACCCCCAGAGATGGCCCAGCTCAGATCATAATCATGTGATTCCTTCACAAAATCCCAACTTTCTTATTCCATATTCTCGTACACAGTACCATATGAATAACTTTTTCCCTCGAACAATCAGATATTGGAATGCCCTGTCAATTAACATCAAGGCTAGTGATCAAGTGATAGCTTTTCAAGCTTCACATCCAGTCTTACATCATATATGTTCTAATTCTTATTCTGTTTTTAACCTTTTTTTTGGTCGTGTCATATAACATATATATTGAGATTTTAACTTTTTACTTTAATTTGTCTCGGATCTATCAGAAAAGTCAGAAATTGACGGTTGATAGTATCAACGTAGATGTAGATGTGTCTACACTTTATTGTTTAAGTATGTTGTGTAAGTTATATGGATTACTTTAAAGACTGATAAGTTTTCATGTTGTGCTCTTTTTTTGATCCCTTTAAAACCGGTTTTGACCCCCAGAATCTTATGTTCAAGGGGTCAATGATTCCCAAATTTTAAAAGCTAGCAAAATCCCTGATAATCATCAAGTATTTCAGTCATACTAAAGAAAGAACAAGTTTTGAAGTTGAAAACAGCCTATAGCAGCTTGTCAATAATGAATAAATGAATTACAAAGCTGACTGATTGGTATTTAGGAGTGGTCTTAACAGATTTTTGTCATTGTAGATGTCTTCAATCACCATCAAAATTTTAGAGAAGCTGCGGACAACAACTAAAAGTTGATGCAGTTTCAGAAAAAAAAGCAAAATTAATCATTTAGGGTCAATGAAAGTGGGCAATTGAAGATTTGCTTCTTACAAGCAATTGCTTAGACGGAAGTAATAGTCTTCAATTAACCCTTTCCCAAACAAGACCGAGTTTTGACATCCCCATTATAAAAGGCTTGGGAAAATATTGAGGCAAAAGAAGAAAATGCTGATAATCAGCATTTTCTCCTTTTGCCTCAATCTTTTCTCAGCTATATTGTACAAAAAATCATTTTTAGTTACTCTAATGTTGTCGTCTGCTGCAGCTTTGAATCTTTGGAACACCCTAAAATTTTGTTGTTTGGGAAAGGGTTAAACAGATTATTGTTCAGATATTCAATAATGATTTTATCTGAAATGTCTTTCTGAACTTTTGTAGAACACAAAAGCAATAATGAAGTTGTAGCTTATTTGATTCCAATCTCTGGTGATCCTGTAAAAGAAGCCTGATACCTAATCTTAGAAAGATGAATCAAAGAATGATTGATTGATTGATGGGGTTTTATGCCGCTTTCAATATTATTTCTGTTATATCACAGCAGCTGGAGCACCTAAAAATGGATTCCTGGTTTTTCTCAAACCAGTACTACCATTACATTGTTTCCTAGCCTCCAGCTGCTATCCCACATAGGTCTATTATTATCGATCTATTGGTGGGAGACAAATAGTCGGAAAGAATGAGTGTCACCGAAACAAGCTGTTAACTTGACAGACTAATATATATACATGTAGTCTTCCTAGAAGATAAAAGCTTCACTTGAACCAAAACAAATTTTCTGTAATCCATTGTCTTCACTTTACTTAGAACTTGTTGTCAGTCTGGAACCATATTAAGCAATTTTAGACTTACATTTCTCTAGACCTTTGCTGGCTGACTCTAATGACATGTATATATCATATTGTGATCAAAATGTTATAACAACTTTCCTGTAGTTGGAAAGTTTTGGGTTACTTACCTAAGATATCAAGACCTCAAATTAATTGCCAATGTCATTTCACAAAGTCAAAGTTATCATTAAAGGTCATATTTCTAAGGAATGTGAGCCGCCGTCATAGCGCAGTTGGTAGCGCGTCGGACTGTCAATATAGAGTTCGCGGGTTCGATCCCCGACGGCGGCACTCATTCTTTCCGACTATTTGTCTCTCACCAATGGGTTGATAATCGTAGACCTATGTGAGATAGCGCTAGGCTAGGAAAGAATGTGGTGGTTGTACTGGTGAGAGAAATATCAGGGATCCATTGTTAGGTGCTCCAGCCGCCGCAATATAACTGAAATAATGTTGAAAGCGGCGTTAAACTCCATTCAATCAATCAATCTAAGGAATGTGCTTTATGTTGGGCACTTAACCCTTGTCATGCTGAACCCTGAATATTCCTGCTTAGGTAGGAGCTATAGACAAACATCAGCCTTCACATTTGTGCAGTCTGATGTTAGTCTACACCACCTGTTTCTCACTTTCAAACCAGAATTGTCAATAGATTTAATTTTTCAAATAAAAATTGACCTTCATTTGGTAATTTCAGTGCTTTTTGCCCTTTGATTTTGATGAAATTTTTTAGCAAAAATCTATTCAGCGTGACAGAGGTTAAATAGCACTCACTGCTCCTTATTCAGTTTCAGATAATTTGGTATACCATGTGGCTCAGGATGTCAAATGAACAGACGATGTACGATTTGTCAGACAGGCTGATAAGAGCCATCAGTAACTGGCGAACATTCTCAAATTATGAAGAAGATGTTGAATCCCTGATTGATGAAGGTATTTGTTTCACTGTAATAAGTCTTAATCTGAATATTCCATTGTGAAATCAAAAGAATTACTAGGAGTATACAAGCTTAATAAGCTGTGCTTATCACTTTAAAGATACCAACCAGTAATTTTTGCCATAAAGGTTGGGCAACATTGCATTTCTAGTTTATACGAGGGATGTTCAATATTTATCCGGATGAGGTCATTTAATCATCACTGACTCATCGCTTTGTGAAAAAAAGTATACTCATATCAACGGGACACTTTATATGATCAAACTTGCCAAAGCCTGAAGCAGTTGAACGATGTATATTCATTTCACACGCAAACAAAAGTACATGGCGCACAGTTAATGACGCTAACGACGTTGTCGAGAATAGAGACATTTGGTGTTGTGTAATTTAGCTTGTCACGACTCGTTATTCATGGAAGAAGGATAAATTCAGAGTTCCTGTAATTAAGCTGTGCTTTTATGGTTTGTATAAAGGTAAAATCGAATGGTGCGGCATCAAAGTTCTCAGAAAGGTACCCCTTAGTTAATCGCCTATATCTTCCAGAGACTCGGTAATTGACGTCCCTACAGTTGTTTTAACAAGTTTCTCTCTGTCCGTTCTTCCTCTTATCGCACGGGGCACGGAAGCATCTTCACCGATGAAATAAAGCATTTGGAAGAATGAAACATTCCCTTTTATGTCTTTCGTTATTTTGGTGGATAACAAATAGAATGATTAAAGATCAAAATTCTGAGCATTCAGTTGACGTCATCTTAAATGTTCGGAAACACTTACCCCGCCACATTTTCTACGGTCAAATTACTTCAAATTAAGACAAGGCATTTGCAATACTTATCCCAGCAACGCAATTAATTTTCAGATGTTTCAACAGTTAGAAAAGAAAGAATTTTTACAAACGAAGACCAAATATGTAGATTATTTTATCTGCTGGGCCGGGTACTCGTTTCCATGACATTTTATATGGCAGATGCACGCGCGCTATGTTCGATAACTATACCAATTTTACATAGCCATATGCAGATTGAGATCCGACAGCGAATGATACCAAATTTATTTTGATTGCTTCAAAAATGAAAATTTGCGAGGCAAAGTCCGGTTAATTTTTGAACAACCCTCGTATGATAATACCAAGGAAAGAATTTCCAGAATAGTTCCTCACAAATTAAAAGATTTTATTTTATTTAAAAATAACCAGTAGATATAAGTTTTCAACATTTGTTTTGAGCTGAACTAAACTTTAAATGCCTGATTTTTATAACGCAGGGTTTAAAACTACTTATCTTATCCACTATACCTATATGCTAAATGATTACCAATTACCTTTCAATTTGGATCTGTCTTTTATGTTATCATCTGCCATCAAGTTGAATTTATAATGGGGGCTGGCATAAATTATTTTTATACAAGGGTTAAAACACCGCTTTAAAAAGCATTGCAATTATATCACAGAGAATGGCAAATCTTCCATGATATTTCTCCTAATAAACGTTCACAGGAGCTATACATTGCATGGTTAGGGAGCTTTTTTAAGTCTGATTTAAAAAAATCATTTAATGATGTTTTTTAGGCCTTTTTCCCTTACATTTGATGTGAATGTCCTCTAAATGATTGTATAGAGGAAATTCACATCAAATTAGAGAAGAAGTCCCAAATAGTTCTTAAAATTTTGGCACTTGAAGAGGGTTTTCTTGATAAAAAATGTAGGGATGCTACTATTAAGGAGGGCAGTATGTTTAGGAGAAATACAGTACTCAAGTTTTCTTGTTGTACAACCACTAACTGGTCATCTCTATTAGTTGTATCAATCATACATTTATGGGAAACATAATTGAAACTTATTACATAAGAACCCATTAGAATCGTCTCAATGAGATGATTATTTTGGTTTCGAACATCATACAATACAAATCTTTATATGATATAAAATAACGCATCTAATTTATCATCAGATATTGTATTTAGCGACCATTTCCAGTTATAAGCGACCACTTTTTATTGGTCCCCTAGGTGATTGCTTTACACAAGTTTTACTGTATAAACATTGATCTTCAATTTGGATCAGTCCAACATTTTGTTGTCTGTTAACAAGTTACATTCATTACAGGTGCCGATGTTAATAGACTACATGGAACGCTGTTACCCCTACATTGTGCATGTATGGTCAGCGATAACTATATACTGCGGTTACTCATTGAAAAGGGAGCTAAAGTAAGTTTTTCTATTGATTCATAAACTTCATGCTGTACTTGGAATATTCCCCCTTTTGATGAGTCTGCATATAAAGGGACAAAAAAGTGAAATACAGGAAAGAATAAGATATGTTTGTGAAACACAAATGCCCCCGTTACAGCATTTTTCTGCAAAATGTTGACCTTGACAGATGACCTGAAACCTTGTAACATGACCTAAACCTTGATATGTAAAATAACATATCACTGAGATCTTTAATCATGCAAATTGTGAGAAAGGTATCTAAATTAGGTTTAAATGAACTGAACATGTTAAGTTTTAACATAAAGCTTTTAAGAAGTTACTTGACCTTGACAGATAACCTTGACCTTGTCACATGAGCTTGACATCTACAGATGCACGTTATTGAAATCTATAATCATGCCAAATATAAGGATTGAAGATATTGGCATTGTTAAGTTTTTTGGTTAAGATTTTGAGTTATTTGAACTTGAAAGATGACTTTCACCTTTGCACATGACCTTGACTTTGGAATCAGCAGCTGGGTTTCATTGAGGTCTATCATCATGACAAATATGAGGCCCTTGAAAAGGCTTGAAAATATTGGCAATGTTAAGATTTTTTGTTAAGTTTTTTAATTATTTGACCTTAACAAAAGACCTTGACCTTGTCACATGACCTTGACTTTGGTATCAGCAGATGCTAATCCTTGAGATCTATCATCCTGCCAAATGAAAGGCTTGTATCTTAAATAGCCATGAAAATATTGGCAATTTTAAGTTTTTTGGTTAAGTTCATGAGTTATTTATCTTGTCACATGACCTTGACCTTGCTATCAGCAGATGCGTATCATTGAGACATATCATTATGCCAAATATGAGCCTTTTATTTTGAATAGGCTTGAAAATATTGACAATGTTAAGTTTTTTTGTTAAGTTTTGCATACATGCGGGCAGTCAGACGGACACTCAGACCAACAACGGTAAAACAATATGGCCCCGATCTTTTGATGGGGGGAATGAAAATATTTTCAGTGAATGCTTATAATTTTTTTTATGCCCCCACCTTGATAGATTGGGGGCATATTGTTTTACCATTTTCTGTCCGTCTGTCTGCAAAACTTGACCAAAAAACTTAGCATTGCCAATTACTTCAAAGCTATTCAAGAAACAATGCTCATATTTGGTATGATAATAGATCTTGCATCTAGAGATACCAAGGTCAAGGTCATGTGACAAGGTTAAGGTCATCTGTCAATGTCTAAAGTTTGAAATCTTGCCTTTACGAAGGCATTTCTCTTTCACAAACACATCTTGTTTTCTCAATTTTTTACCGGGATCTTTCTTTAGCTGTTTTACTGGGCTTCTCTTCACTATACAATTGAAACACAGGACAATTCTAGCTTAGAGCTTAAAGATTTTTTGATTTACAATATTTGCTGTTTTTATGTACCTTAACAATTTTTGTCCAGTCTGCTTGGGGTGAGCAAAACCTGCTGTTGTACAAGTCGCTTTATGTGCATGTGTAAATACGAGGTGTCTGTCTGATTTTGTTTGGAGTATTGTTATCCATCATGAATAGATGTGATGTTTGAAAGAAATTTTTAGACAGGTCAAGGTCATTAAGAATGTGAGCGTCAAACGGATGGATTTCAAATTAATTTGGCCAACACAATTCCCTTAATGAGTAGATGTGTAAAATGAAATAAATTTTCAGATTCTGTAAAGGTCAAAGTCAGAGGTCATATAGTCTAGGTCAAGTTGATGGGACAACCATCTAGTTTTTATTACATGTCAATTGTTTAACTAGTTACCAGTTATTCTGAATGAGCCTGTGTTTACTATTTACAAGAATTTGACATAAGCTCTAAGAAATGATTGGCCAGCCTGTTCTTCTGCACGGGTCTGACACAAGTCTTTGCTTTGTAGATAAATACGAATTCAAAGTTAAGTGAACTTAATAATTTGTGTTGCTTTCCAGATTGCCCATTTACAATTTTTGGACAAGCCAGACACATGCTCCTGTCATTGACCTTAGCATTTTGAACATTGCTCACATATTTCTGTACACTGGAAAGTACCTATGTGTAGTAATTTTGGGTCATTTTATAGGTAACTCGGCTTCTGGTGCTACTTTAGTCAATACCCTTGAAGAATAATAAAAACCCTTTAATGCTTTCGGATTATGCATGGAGATCTTTATGGCATGTTATAATTTGAAAAAAAAAATCAAAGGCCTGAAAGGCCTGAATTGAAGACAGGACTGAATATTAAAATTGGAATGAAAATTGTGGCGCTTTGAGAAGATCTCTTGAGTGGGAATCAAAAATTTAAAACAATCATTGATGGTTACATATGGAAACTGCACCTTCCTAACAAATGAATATGCTTTATATGAAATGAAACTGCCTTCATAATCGCTATTCATCCCCAAGTGTAAGTTTTCAATATCCTAAATGAAAAATATTCATTTAACCAACAGAAATATGGTGGAAATTCCTGTATTCCTGTAAACTCATATGAATTATTGCAACCCTGTTTTATAAAATGTTATAGATTATCCCCAGCAATCCAATATGATCCAAATCCGATTTTTTCCCAGTCAAACTTATTAAGTGGATGTGTAAAAATCTTAAATAAAATGTTAATCCACATGACACACATTGCTTACCCCTTGATGAAGAGCTGAACATTTCATTGCCATGGTGAATATTGCCCTGAATTGGAAATTTGTTCAAATTTCTTTTACATTTATTATCTTATCCAGGATTTGACTAATTATCTCCACATAGAAGAAGCAATGAAAGTAATACCAATATTCTTATACTTTTACTAGTCAAAGTCAATACCAAGAAGAAGTATTTTCACGTACAATAGCTGTAGCTTTTTTATGAATACCGTTTAAGTTTCTTCCAGGAGTGAAACATTCTATTTCTATTTTTCCATTGAGATATTTCGATCTCCATTCCATTTCAGGTTATTCTCCTTGCATATGGTCTCACTTAGTAGAAAATTATTTTTACTACAAAATAATATATAAACCTGTTAAGACAACCAACCTTTCAGGCCTTTTCCAAGGGACTGCTTTTCTAGATCAAGATTCGGATTGAACTATCCGGTGAACTATCAATTTTGACAAAACTGCCAAAATGACAGATCGTTAAATGAAATCCCGAGCTACAGCATTTATCACCTTGAGTAGAATTCTTTCAAAGTCCACTCCAGCATGTTACAAATAAATCCATTCCAGTTTCCAAAACAGTTTTTAAGTTGGAATGCGGAGCAATTCCAACTTAGATTTAACAAAACCGCAAAATGAACACAAGATAATTTCATTTCGGATTTTTTGAGAACACATATCACGTGAACAGGATGTGAATACTCTTCGACCTATTTTGTGTATCTCAACTTGACATAGACATACAGTTTATATCATCAAAAAAGTAATAATGCTGTACAATTACACAACATGTATATTATTAACACGCTTATTTATGTTTTAAACGATATTTATTGAAAGTTGCGTAAGAATTTACTAGTATCACATGTTTGCATTACTATATTTGGAAATCATGTGATAAGTCAAATAAGGTCAGCTATATACAATAGCACTAGCCAATCACGTGATCTGCTTATTTGGCAATGTCACGATCTCTTTCCTCAGTATTGTGGCAATAGCACAGGCCAATCACGTGATCTGCTTATTTGGTAATGTCGCTCCTGTTTTTCGTAGAATTATGTTATGTCTTCTTTTAGATGTATAGTTTCTCTTTCTGAACGAATTTATTACACATGTAACTTTTGACAAATTGTTTTATTGTACATTTCTGTCTACAGTTACCAAATAAAAATCTTCAGTTTTTGTTGAAGGGATGATACGCTTTTAAAGTTGATAAATATTTTTGCAACATATTGTCGTTTGTTTTCCGTTATATTGCAGTTATCTACATGAATGTTTTATTAAGAGCACCACTTTACAGTTAGTAACATCGTATAATTGACATTCATCTCAATCAAAAATATACTTAATCGCTCACTCAGCGCTCCATTCATTCATTCCAAACACTCACCCAAACCATTCAAAAACGCTAAAAATTACTAAGAAAAAATTAGATCAACGTGTACATTCAAAATGAATAAAGTAAGAACCAAATCGTGATTTCACTAACATTATTGAAATTTAAAGCGTCTGATTGGTTCTTAACGCAATAGAAAAAGCTATTGATGGAACTTTTATGCATGTTTTATTAAAGGGAGGTTTTACATATCGCTAATTTTGTTCAGGATGAACAAAATAAGTGATATTGGATTCCCTCCTTTAAATTTCACTCAAAACTCGCTCCGCTCACTCATTCAACATCATTCCTAAATCAAATCCAAAATCGTTCAACTTGTCAATGTCACGCTGTTATTAACTGTTCCCTCTACTCAGGAGTAGAGAAGCATATATTGATTTCATCATGCCTGTCTGTCAGTCCATTGACCGTTTGCTTTCCGCTAGCTAAATGGAGAAGCAAATGACCTTCAGTAACGGAACTACACAAATATTGCCAATGACCCAAAGAAATGCCCTATTGTTTCGACATCATGAGTAGACCTTAACTGCTAACAATTTCCACTCTAACTGAACAACCAATTGACCCAAATCATAAAACTCGATACAAATGTTATCAATGGCCCAAGAAAGTACCCAATTTTGGAGTCATGAAGGTCGAAGGCACAATTGAACTTCGTCCAAAAATTGTCTTGAGATTTCAACTCATGAAGTAAAAGACTTCCCTGCGAAAATAGCTATTCGTCAATCGGTGACCCCTTTCAAAAAATTGTTCACGAATTTTTGATCGGCCCATAATTACGGACGTGACAGGGCGGGCCTTATTTTGAGCCAGAAAACTTTGAATGACATCTCCTCCTGAATCACTGGGCCGATTTCAATGAAACTTTACCAGAATGTATATTTGATGACCCTCTTCAAAAATGTGTTGGCAAAATTTTGATTAGCCCATTAATATGGTTTTGCAGGGCATGGCTAATTTGTAATGAATGGGTGGGTACGGCCTATCATCTCTGTTTATTCTTCGAATAATATCTTCTCTTCAACAATTAGACAATATTTGAATGAAACTATGCCAGGAAGTTTCATGGATGCGATCCACTTGACCAATCGAATTCAGGGGAGCGGATAAGGGCCATTCTGGACCTCTTGTTATCAGATTTCGTTCATCAGTTTCAGTCCTGTATAGCGATTCAGGGGTTTAAGCGTCTCTCGTTTTTGAAATACATTGATTTATATACGCCCGTCAAAAGACTGGATCACCTGTGGTGGGCAGAAGGCGTCAGCTTCGTTAGTGGCTTGAGGTGACCGTCTCTTGAACGCATTCCAACTTATCAGTACTTTCAGTACTTTGATTGTTATTGTCAGAAAATTGTCGAAAACAAAAGCGGAAACTCAAAACCGGGGTCGCGCATGCGTGGTACTACTGTATAGGCCATTCGGAACGCCGTTCGGCCAATCTAACGCATTCGTCACAACTCGGCCGATTCCGTAACCGACATTTAGATAGATCTGAGACTTCGGAGATCGCCCGGTGATTGCCGAATGAATATCACGATCACGATCTGTTGCCGTTTACGGAAATGACCGAGTGATGTTCCGAATGCTGTACAATATGGATAGACAAAACAAGCCTAATAATAAAGTAATTTGATAAGCCATCGAAATTTCTTCGTAAATCCAAGTAAAAATTCAAACCTAGGAAATTCCAAGGGTTTACGAGTTTATTCAAATAGCCTTGTGCTATTTTAGTTTTTATCAATTTACACTACGACAGGCCCGGGAGACGGATAAATAAAGCAACCTTAAGGACACACAAACACACAATTTTACGAGAAATGGGGAGTCTAAAATGGGGAACTGAAAATAGCTTGCCAATGCTATGCATAAAACAGTTGTAGGATGCAATTGAAAATTTGGAGCAAATGCAAAAGATTGCAGCCGAAAACGCCCTAAAACAGCACCACTTACGATTGTAAAACACGTTTCTGCAGGCAACTTCTGCATAGATCACATGTTCACTCCCCTGAGGTCCCGGCCAGAATTTAGGTCAGCACCAAAATTTTACGGTATTTTGCTACACTATTGATTATTTTTGCCGCGTTTATTTTTATGAATGGGTCTACTTTCTTGAGCGTAATGACACATGTAGGTTTGTTATCAGAATCCGATGGCGACGATCCCTATATTGAAAGACAGGTAAACATGTCTTCAATAAAAAAAAACGCATTAAAACACTGGGTTTTGTTTTCAATTTACAATATGCCCAATTTTAACCTTTCGTTGATTTTGTCTTTCGCATCTTCATCTTCAGAAATGTGTGTGACATGTTATAAACCCATGTACCATGTGACTCTTTTTCATGGCTTCACCTTTATTATTCCCTAGGTCTTACCTAGTTACACATTTCTTTCTACAGGTAAATGAGGTAGATGGATATGGACGCACAGCTCTTCACTACGCAGCTGAACGAGATGTCTTCTGCGTAGAAATTCTGTTACAAAACGGTGCAGATGTCAATGTCGGTGATGGGAACAGAGACACAGCCCTACATTGGGCTGCATTCAAAAATAACCTCCAATGTGTAAAAGTATTACTTCAACGTGGAGCCAGTGTAGATCCTCTAGACTTTAATAATGACACGCCCTTAGCATGGGCAGCTAGAAAAGGACATTATGATGTTGTTAAAGTATTATTGGAGTATAACGCAGACGCACAATTAAAAAATTTGCGTGGACAAACACCTGTAGAAAAGGCAGCTCAGGTTCAGATCAGTGGATTGAATACAGAGACAGATAATTCTTGTTTGGACTTGTTGTTACGTGCCTCGTGTAGGATGAGTTTGACGAGTACTCAACGTGAGACTGTTCAGCAAGACAACAGACTGAGTGAGATTTTGTCGAAGAATTTCTCAATTCCTTGCTCTCTACAGAGTCAATGTCGATACTCTATACGACAATCCCTTGGAAAACGATATCTGCCGAATGTTATACCCAAATTACCTATGCCACAAAGACTACAAGATTTTATTGCTTTGAAAACTTGATTGTTGATGTATTTTAGAGATATTTTAACCCTTTCAAAGATGAATAAGTCTTTCTATATAAGTAAACCAACTTTATAGACTCTGAGCTGGGATTTAGAAAGAAGAGCAGTTTAACTATCCATTCAGACAAAAAATTGGACCTTGATGATCAGCAGATGCACAAATTCTCAGTTGATTTGAGGTTTTGTCTTTGCAAATACATAATTTTATGGTTGGTTACCATAGGCATAACAAGAATTTTGAAAATCATATATCTTTTTATATATGATAAAGGTGATATGTGGATAGTGACAAAAGATAAATGCCTTCTACATGTTCCTCCTTTTTTTTTTTAGCTCACCCGAGCAAGAAGTGCTCATATTCTCACGTTAGTTCTTGTGATCATCCTCTATTGTGCGCCTGTCCCGCATCTGTCAATTCTTAGCAATTGTCAAACGACATCTCATCCTAAATAACTGGGCTTATTAACAACAAATTGTACAGGAATCTACCTTAGGTGGTCCTCTTTCAAAATAGGTAAAAGAATATAAATAGGTTGAAAACTCTGATCAAATTAATGAATAACATATAGAACAATGACCTCTGCCTATTTATAGCATATTTTTTCAATGAAATGAAGGTCAAGAGAAAAGAATCCCTGTCTAGAGGCTAATATTATGGTCACAGAAGCATGTGCAAAGTTTCATAACAATAGTTTTTTTAGAAACAAATATTCCAGATATACAGCAGTTGCACGTAAAAACTTAACCAGGCATTTGTAAGTCTGAAAAGGGTTAAAATTCCACTAAATCAATATCAGAGTGATGAATCTTTTTCTAGAGGCTGATATTATAATCACAGAATTATGTGCAAAGTTTCAAAACAATAGCTTAAGTAGAAACAGAGATTTTAAACACATGCACTTAAAAACTTAACCAAAGCAGTACGTTTCCAGTATATCAAATATAGAAAGCCTGCCCTCATTAAAAGACATATTTTTTTATTTAATCACAAAAATATTTTGAAGACTGATAAAGGGTCACTAAAGGATCATTCCAGTTAAATTTGGTTGGTTAGATTCTGAGAAAAGTAACATAAGTACCATATATGGAAATTAGTCACACCCATTAAAGCCTTATTTATCATTGGATCAAAAATCCTTGAACTACTTCTAAAGAGGGTCACCCAATGATTATTCCTGTGATTTTTGGTTAAAATTCATCCAGAAGTTTCTGAGAAGATTTTTAAAGAAAAGATTTATGACCAGACACACAGATGGATGCTCGACAGACACAGTGCCATGACAATAGCCCCAGAGGCCTTCTTTGGCCAGTGGTGTTAGAAATCTTTGAAATTCTTCTTCTGAAAATCCAGAAGCCCTACATCCTTGAAATTTGGTATGGATCATAAGATCATAGACCTTTATTTAAAATCATGACTGTTTGACCACCGGGGGAAGGATATCAGGGGGATGGGGGAGGACTTTGATCAAATAAGTTATCTTTAAATTATCTTCTGACCAGAAGCCCTGCAGCCTTGAAATTTCCATGGATCTTAAGCTCATACACCTTATTAGAAAAGCTAAAATTATGAGTATTGGACTAGCAGGGGAAGATCACCAGGGGAAGGAGGGGAGGTTTTGGTTCAATTTAGAAATCTTTAAAACTTCTTCTTCTGAACTTTTAACCATACAGCCTTGAAATTCGGCATGGATCATCAGCACAAAGACAATTTCCCTGTTTTACAAAATTTTTGACCTGTCCAAATTCACAGGTTTTGCAGACAAAATTTTAAATAGGATTTAATTTGAAAAATAACCATTCAGTAGGGTAGAAAATAGTGTGGAAAAAGAAGAAATTGCTCATCAGAAGCAATTTCTTCTTTTTTCACAATGTTTTCTCAATCATTAAAACACAGGCATGTAAAAAAGCAGGGATTAAACAGCAAAGGGTTAAATAGCTAAAAACATGATTATTGGACAAGCAGGGGCGGAGCTATAGGGGGATGGGGTAGGACTCTGATCAAACAGTTAGCGCTTTTATAACCAAGCATCATCTAAACAACATTTTCTATACTTAACATATACATAAGGATAATTTGTCTTTGAGATCTATTTATGTTCCATTCTAAGATTTGCTTTGGTATTTACTTGTCCACTGAATGTTTACAGTAGATTTATTTTAAAAATGGAGGGATTAGCAAAAACTATCGAAAGTGCCTATTTATATTAGATTTTTACTATCTTACCTAAAATAGTATTAAAAGACCCTTTTTTAGCTCACCTGAGCAGTGCTCAAGGTGAGCTATTGTGATCGTACAATGTCTGCCGTCAGTCGTCCGTCGTCCACAATTTCTTTAAACATCTTCTCCTCCTAAACCAGTGGGCAAATCTTGATGAAACTTGGTGGGGATGTTCCTTGGGTCAAGCTCTACCAAAATTGTCCAAATAAATGAAATCCACCCTTGACTTTCCCTTTATCTTTAACAAAAAGGGTGAAAATATGAAAATCTTCAAAAATCTTCTCTGAAACCAGAAGACAGACAGCTTTCATATTTGGTATGTAGCATGATCTAGTGGACCTCTACCAAGTTTGTTCATATTAAGACCCTGGGGTCATATTTGGGCTCCACCCCAAGGCAACCCTTTTTACATAGAATCAAAGAGCGAAAACCTTCAAAAATCTTCTCTAAAACCAGAAGGCAGACAGCTTTCATATTTGGCGTGTAATATCACCTTGTGGGCCTCTACCAAATTTTTTTTTATATCAAGACCCTGGGGTCATATTTGGGCTTTGCCCGGGTGAATCCCTTTTAGCTCTTCTGAGCATGAAGGGTAAAAAAATGAAAATCTTCAAAAATCTTCTTCTCTGAAACCAGAAGGTAGACAGCTTTCATATTTGGTATGTAGCATCAACCAGAGTGTATCCCGTTTTACATTGAATCATAGATCGAAAAGGCATATCTGTCTTGCTCTTTGCTGAATACATTCCATAATATCCATCTTATGTAGAAAATATCTCCTTTTTGAAATCTGCCTACTTACTTAATGTGATGTCCCAGGGGTCAAAGAGACACAGATGAGCGATCTAGGACCATCATGGTTCTCTTGAACAATTATTCAGAAATATCTTGAAGTTCACTAACTAGTATTCATGAGCTTCATGTATCAAAACTCTCAAAGCCATAACCATGTGAGCGATGGCAAGACCTGGATTTAAACTAATCACCTTTGATTTCCCCTAGATCACAAGTCCACCATCCTAACCACCTACACAATACAAAATTTTATGTATAGTCCGTTTTGTGACAAAAATAAAATTTTGTATCTTGTATCTTGTACCTGACCACGCAATCCCCTTACATTTGTTTGATTGATTGATTGATTGATTGAATGGAGTTTTATGCCGCTTTAAACTTTTTTTCAGTTATATCGCGAAAGCTGGAGCACCTAACAATGGATTCCTGGTATTTCTCTCATGAGTACATCCATCACATCCATTCCTAGCCTCCAGCTGCTATCTCACATAGGTCTACGATTATTAACCCATTGGCATTGGTGAGAGACAGATAGTCAGAAAGAATGAGTGCATGTCGGGGAACAAACTCGGGAACTCTAGAATGACAGTCTGACGCACTACCAACTGCGCTATGATGGCGGCTCTGTGTTTGTTTGACTACATAATCATGATCTAGATATCTGTTAATTATGTATAAATTGTATCATAAAATTATAGTCTATTTTGGTTTTGTTGAATAGAAAATAAGACTTGTTAAATGTTAGTTCTTTTTCTATTTCCACCATTATCACACTATGTAATTTAAACAATGACTAACATGTTTAATTTATTTAATTCATTAATTTTTCCACAGTTCAATAAAATTTAAGGTATTTGACCCGTAATAATCTTGCAACATTTGGAGAGTAATGAGCTTTAACAGTATTAACCGAGGTTTCCTAATGATTTTTATTAGGAACGCTCAGTCAACATTGTGAAAGATCATGATTTCTGAAATGTCGCAGATCTATTTCGGCTCCACTACCTTAATTTCTGATTTCAATCACAATCATGAATTACGATGATAGCATTGTTGTTCAACCTAGTTACAATACAGTAATTATTAATTTATATTATTATTAATGATATATCGAGGGGTCAGTGCAACTCTCTTGTAAGTGCCTTTATATCTATAGGCACTTACAATAGTGTTACACTGACCCCTCGATAAGGAATAAAAAATATGCTTATTTTTGAAACCATTTTGTAACAAATTGTTACCTTATTCCTAAATAATAATGAATTTAAGCTTTTGAAGAAAAACAGAAGGAGGAGTTTGTGATACAAAATTATTAGAACAAACAGACAGACAGATGGACAGGCTGATTCCATTAAACCCAACCCTCTCCTGGAATATATAGTTTTATTGATTATTTGGGGGTATAATACCACTTAACGCAGGTATACTTTAGTTTAATTTGACCCGAATTTGACCTCTGTAGAAAAATGTTCAAATAACAATTACTGACAAATTTTATCAATTAACAAAATATAAATTACATTCAATACAGTGTGTTTATTATTCCTATGAAAGCACATGCAAAGCTGATAAGGAATAATCAGATATTTATTCATCCAAATAACAGGGGTTTGATTCAGGTCAATAAAACTATATACTATATTGACTGATGCACCTACCCATGGTTTCATGTAATTTCTTACACCAGCTGCAGTACAAGCACAACACTTTTTCAGAGCCACAAGCTGCCCATTGGCTGAGCTGGGATTCAAAATCATGATCCCAGGATTGTGTTAACTATGCACTAAATAATGACAAGCTATGCTTGAGCGTTGATTTGTTTTGCTTTTAATCTCAAGGAGTCAGATTAAATAAGATACAACTTGTACACCATTTCACACATGAATGACTCAGGTCAGAAATCAACTTTTTTATAAGAGTGACCCTGTCATTTACAACAAGAGGGCCGTTGGCCCTGGGTCGCTCACCTGAGAAAAAAGCTTCATTACCTAGGTATGTCCATGCAACCACAGAAAAAGAGATTTTCACTTATTCAATCAGATAACATTTGAAATAGTCCTCCCCCCTCTGCTCCTCCCCTGGTCATTATTTATTTAAGCTTTTTTCATAAAAGGTCTGTGATCAGCTAATCAATGCCAGATATACAGGCTGAGTCTGAGACTTTTAAAGTTTTCTTTAATGAGTTGATCAATCCATGTCAAATATAAAGGCTGTAGGGATTCAAAATTCTCAACAAAGCACTCCCCCCCCCCCCAAGATGCTCTGCACCAGGTGAATCTACAGTCATTATCTTAGCTCATTCAATTAATGTCCATATGCTTATCATCCATGCCAATATTGAAGTCTGTAGGGCTCCTGGTTCATTAAAGGATGAAGGTTAAAGTTACAAAATTTTCATAAAAGTACTACCCCCTCTCCCCTGGTGCTCTGCACTTGGTGGCATTACAGTCATGATTTTAGCTATATTTATTAAGGTCTATGAGCGGATCCTCCATGCCAATTTTCAAGACTGTAGGGCTCTTGGTTCCGAAGAAGAAGAAGCTTAAAGATTACACAATTTACCCAAAGTACTACCCCCTCCCCCCTGGTGCTCCGCACCTGGTAGCCCAAAAGATATGAGTTTAGCTATTTTTATTAAGGTCTATGAGCTGATCATCCATGCCAATATTCAAATCTGTAGGGCTTGTGGTTCAGAAGAAGAAGAAGGTTAAAGATTACAAAATTTTCACAAAAGTACTACCCTCTCCCCCCTGGTGCTCCACCCAACAGATATGATTTTAGCTATTTTTATTAAGGTCTATGAGCTGATCATCCATGCCAATTTTCAAGTCTGTAGGGTTCTTGGTTCCGAAGAAGAAGAAGCTTAAAGATTACAAAATTTACCCAAAGTACTACCCCCTCCCCCCTGGTGCTCCGCACCTGGTTGCCCAAAAGATATGAGTTTAGCTATTTATATTAAGGTCTATGAGCTGATCATCCATGCCAATTTTCAAGTCTGTAGGGCTTGTGGTTCAGAAGAAGAAGAAGGTTAAAGATTACAAAATTTTCACAAAAGTACCACCCTCTCCCCCCTGGTGCTCCGCACCTGATGAATCTACAGTTATGATTTTAGCTATTTATATTAAGGTCCATATGTTGATCATCCATGCCAATTTTCAACTCTGTCAGGCTCCTGGTTCATTAAAGGATGAAGGTTAAAGATTACAAAATTTACCCAAAGTACTACCCCCTCCCCCCTGGTGCTCCGCACCTGGCAGCCTAACAGATATGATTTTAGCTATTTTTATTAAGGTCTATGAGCTGATCATCCATGCCAATTTTCAAGTCTTTAGGGTTCTTGGTTCTGAAGAAGAAGAAGCTTAAAGATTACAAAATTTACCCAAAGTACTACCCCCTCCCCCCTGGTGCTCCGCACCTGGTTGACCAAAAGATATGAGTTTAGCTATTTATATTAAGGTCTATGAGCTGATCCTACATGCCAATTTTCAAGTCTGTAGGGCTTGTGGTTCAGAAGAAGAAGAAGGTTAAAGATTACAAAATTTTCACAAAAGTACCACCCTCTCCCCCCTGGTGCTCCGCACCTGATGAATCTACAGCTATTATTTTTGCTATTTATATTAAGGTCCATATGCTGATCATCCATGCCAATATTCAACTCTGTCAGGCTCCTGCTTCAGAAGAAGAAGAAGGTTAAAGATTACAAAATTTTCACAAAAGTACTACCCTCTCCCCCCTGGTGCTCCGCACCTGGTGTATCTACAGTCATGATTTTAGCTATTTATATTAAGGTCCATATGCTCATCATCCATGCCAATATTCAAATCTGACAGGCTCCTGCTTCAGAAGAAGAAGAAGGTTAAAGATTACAAAATTTTCACAAAAGTACTACCCCCTCCCCCCTGGTGCTCCGCACCTGGCAGCCTAACAGATATGATTTTAGCTATTTTTATTAAGGTCTATGAGCTGATCATCCATGCCAATTTTCAAGTCTGAAGGGCTCCTGGTTCCAAAGAAGAAGAAGCTTAAAGATTACAAAATTTACCCTAAGTACTACCCCCTCCCCCCTGGTGCTCCGCACCTGGTTGCCCAAAAGATATGATTTTAGCTATTTATATTAAGGTCTATGAACTGATCATCCATGCCAAGTTTAAAGTCTGTAGGACTACTGGTTGAGAAGAAGAAGAATTTTAAAGATTTTCTTAAAATTTCACCTTTTGTTGCCATAGCAACCAGAGTTTTTCATGGATTTCAATTCTTTTAGCTATTTTTGAAGGGGACCACCTAAGCAACATTTCTGTAAAATTTGGTGTTAATTGGCCTAGTAGTTTAGGAGGAGATGTCGTTTAAAGAAATTATTGACGGACGCCGGACGACGACCGACGGACGGACGCCGGACGAAAGGTGATCACAATAGCTCACATGAGCACTTCGTGCTCAGGTGAGCTAAAAACACTTGTTAACCATTTCAGACATCATGAACTTGAAACCAAATAACAATAAAACTTGTTTTAAGCGTCAACTAACTGGACCACCAGTCATTAAAGAATATGGCCGCTTAATATATGTTTAGTTTACAAAAGAAATGTTCTTTTTGATTGAATATGCAAATTATTGTGAAATTCTTGATAATCCTAAGTTGTAAAAATGTCAATAGTATGGTCTCATTAAGACAATTCTGGTGAGTTTTAACAACATAGGATTCATTTTCAATAGTTTTCAGACCACAATACCTACTGTTAAGGATATTTTGATAGAAAAAAGTGATTTTGAAATTAATGAAAACGGTTGCTTCATAGATGTGGTTGCTCGAGCAAGATTGACTGTATTCACTGTATAAGGTTTGACAATGCCCTATTCAGTAACCTCATTCTAGAACCTTCCAGTCAGGTTTATCTTTGGTTCCCTCATTTTTTGGCCCCAGGAATGATGTAGAGGATGGCTGCTGTCCTTCCACCAAATATCTGTAAGAGGGAAATAGATAAAACAATTTACTTATTACTATGATGTAACATTAAAGATATTATAAAATGACAAAAGCATCTAAATAATGCAAATCTTGACAGAGCTTTGTTATTCTTATCAAAATAAAACATTTATGCCCCCATAAAAGCAGGTCAATAGCCTATTCTTTGTCAAACAACAAAGGGCAATAACTCACAAAATATGATGAGTAGAGCTATGCTTCCTATGCTGTGCACTTATCCTCAATAAGATCTATCCACCTTGAAGTTTCATGGTTCTAGCTTGCATACTTTTTGAGATACACTCCCGACAAAAAATGGCCTATGGACGTACGGACCAACATGTGCAAAGCAATATACCACCTTGAATGGGGTATAATAAGATGAACTTAAAATATTTTGTTCACACTTCTACTGCTGTTCGAGGCAAATCCTGCTTTTACTTAAAGCTCTAGCGGACAGAATAGACTAGGATCAGCTTTCACAAAATTGCAGTCAGATCTGGGCCTACACTGCTTTCTCTACTTGATAATTATGTTAAAACATAAAAGACAATTTCCTAATTCAGCAAGATAACCAATTACTGATGAATAATGCAGTCATAAATGAGGTTTAAGTAGAGTAAAAGGTAGGTTAATGTTATAGATTGGCCTTGTAAATTCTTGTACTTGGCAATGAACATTGAGTTGGCAACTAAACATATTAAGCTAAAAAAAACCAAGATGTGTTTGTGAAACACTAATGCCCCCGTAACGGCATTTTTATGCCCCCGAGGCGAGAGATAGGGGGCATATTGTTTTACTCGTGTCCGTCTGTCTGTCTGTCCGAAAACTTAACCCAAAAACTTAACCTTGCCAATATCTTCAAGCCTATTCAAGATACAAAGCTAATATTTGGCATGATGATAGATCTCAATGATCTGCATCCGCTGGTACCAAAGTCAAGGTCATGTGACAAGGTCAAGGTCATCTGTCAAGGTCAAACTTTGAAAAAAAAGCCGTCCCAGGGGCATTCGTGTTTCACAAACACTTCTTGTTTTTTCAAAGTTTGACCTTGACAGATGACCTTGACCTTGTCACATGACCTTGACTTTGGTACCAGCGGATGCAGATCATTGAGATCTATCATCATGCCAAATATTAGCTTTGTATCTTGAATAGGCTTGAAGATATTGGCAAAGTTAAGTTTTCGGACAGACGGACAGACAGACAGACAGACGGACATGAGTAAAACAATATGCCCTCGATCTATCGATGCGGGGACATAAAAATGTCTGAATGGTTTCAAATGGGGATGAGTGTATTTTTCACTGAGTTTATTGGAGTATAAAGTGCAATTGCCTTAGTAAATAGGGCGTAATGTAAAAGCCATGTGCTGAGGTAATTGTACATTATACTCCAACAATCGCAGGGAAAAATACACTCAGTCCTTATAATTGCAATCCTTTTAGACCTTTCAAACAATTAACATACTTTGCAAAAAAATAAAAGGTTCAAGTCTGCTGGCATATATAGATTTTGCGCAGTGAGCAGAGAACCGTTAGATTCTCATGCCATTTGTTCAAAATAGATAAACCAGGTTTACATAGCGCATTAAGATAGTTAAAAATTTACCTTTTAAACAAACGCTATTACCTGTCTTACTACGTAAAGTTAACTCAAACAAATACTTTCACAATAGCAGTGAAGGGATCAGGTTTAATTCCTATCATTTGCTTTTTTATTCATACCCGATTTACCTATGGTAATGGACCCAGTGCCTTCGTCAGACCTCAGTTTTGAAAATATACCTATACAGTTTTACAAATTGGAAACAAATACAAGAATTATTTTGGGGTGAGATAATGGGAGATTCTCTCCCTTTTCTACCAGAAATCTCATTGAAACTGAGAGAAAAATCTCAAAACAAAATATAAACTGGTGAATGATTTGGTAAATTTTCTCACCGAAAATTCTTAATTTCTCATTATATTTCCCTAAATGAGATATTTTTGCACATGATATGCTGAGCTAGAATAATCCCTGCAAATAGACAACAACTTTGATATTACAAGAGGTATTTATGATCAGAAAATTATTTCTGCCTAGTATTGCTCCATTTTAAAATGAAATTGGTATGATCGAGAGAGGTTGAGAGGGTTGCTTGATGGTCCTTGTTGACTCGCTGTAAAAGGTGACTCAAAATGAGAATTATATGACTGTAATCAACACTTCTTTAGGAAATATTTCAATTCTTTACTGATCAAATGGTTAAGAAAGAGAAACAACAGATTTTCGGGTTCCATCAACTCTGGACTTACAGATCGATGGTCGTGGGTTTCCCTGAAATATCTTTTGCATTTTATACAGAAATAAAGTTCAAATGATTTCCCCACGTGATGCAATTTAAACCAATCAAAATTCTTTATAGTATTGGATTGCAATTGTGTGAATATGAAGCCAGTAAATCAATTACCGTATAAACTTTTTGCTGTTGAAATTATCCTGGTGAATTTAAACTTTGTTTCAATTAATTGTTAAATTTCAGAACATTTCAATTTAGTCAGGTCATATTTTGCCAACAATAACCAAGTAGAAAACAAGATGTGTTTGTGAAACAGGAATACACCTGAAACAGCATTTTTTTTTCAAGAAATTTGACCTAGACAGATGACCTTGGTGCAAGCTGATGCGTATCATTGAGATCTATCATCATACCAAATATGAGCATTGTATTTTGAATAGCCTTGAAAATGTTAGCAGTGTTAAGCAAACACTTTTATGAGTGAAGTATTTCAACCTTGGTCAGTCTGCACAATTGTGCAGTTAGACTAGAAACAACACCTTTTTCAAACATTCCAAAATAGTCCCTTTTTGAAGGATGAATCACATATGAATTCACTCACTTTTGTGTCACATTCAGCAGGTCCTTTCTGTCCACACTGAACAGTCCATCTCTGGCAGCCTGTCTCATCTCATCTGTTACCCTGGTTAGAAACAGTGTAGACCCTACTGAGCCTGGAGGGACAGGCTTATCAATCTGCAAATTTTTATAAAGAGCATATTTACTTTTACACAGGAGCGCTATCAATCTTGGCTCTTTCATTGGCCCACTCATTTTGCGTGAGTAATTTAAAATACATAGGCTGAAACCATTTTCTTTTACCGTCAGTAAAATTTGGATATGACAAATGATGCAAGAAAGAAAAAATATACACTATCAGGTCTGAATTATGTTATAACTATCATCTTAATTTCTTATAGGAACATTTGATAAGGGCCATGAAATTGACTTTGTTATAATTGAAATGTTATATAATCTGGGTCTAAGATTTATACACTTTTCATTTTCAAATCAGAATTTACTCAAATTTCAAATCAAGATCAAAGTTTTAAATCTGTAATAATACATAAATAAAAGTGTGATTTGGTTCCACAACATTTTCGGAACTCATGATCTTTCACAATGTTAACCCAGTTTACAGAATGAAATCATTAGGAAACCTCGATTAACAATGTAAAAGTTCATGTATTCCAAAACTTTGCAGTTCTTTAACAGGTCCACTACCTTAATAAGTTGTAATAAATAAAAACTTATTACTAACTTTTTCATTCTCATACAGTTATTCACCTTGTAAATTTGAGAAAATTCTCGGTTGAGAATGAGAAAAGTTTTAGAATGAATATCTGTAACTGAAGCACAGCTTAACACAAAAGCCTGTTACATACCTACATGGAAAAGATATATTGAATTTTTAGGTTAACAAGACCAATGCCCTGACCACTTAGCCAAATCAGATCTTCCCTGATGCAGGTTTCAGGTATCATAGTCAAATCTTATAGAAAGCTATGCATATAAGACGGGGTATCGCAACCATCTCTTTATAAGCAGAATTTACTGCACTCATTGACAAAACCATAGGGGTCCAAAATTACCCCCTACCACAATATAGACCAATAATATATTATTGGTCTATATGGTTGTAGGGGGTAATTTCGGACCCCTATGAATAAAACGACAAAAAACTGCTATTTACCTGTTGAAATACTGAAATTTTGGCCTCCTCAATATCTTTGTCTGAAAACTGACCACTGGCTGCCCAGTCTATTGACCGGTCAAACACAGAAAGAGTTTCCATGGAGTTAGGATCCCTGAAAATAAAGAATAAACACTTAAAAGTCAATTTCAGAAATTTTCTTTTGATTTATGATTTAGTTATGAAATAGAGCAAAAAGATTAATAAATCAAAAAGCAGACAAATGCAGAAACTAAAAGAACAGTTCTGTTGGTTACATGCTTACTGAAGTTACCTGATATAACATGTTTTAAGTTTTCTCAGAATGGAAAAGGCTTTTAATTTTTTCTCAGATAATTTAATGGTTTGTTTAGGGAGTGGACCCATAATAGTTCCCCAATGTTTCAGGAGTAATGAACTTTAACAGTGTTAACCGAGGTTTCCTAATGATTTTCATTAGGAAACATCAGTTAACATTGTGAAGATCATGTGGTCCAATATGTTGCAGAACTATTACAGTTCTACTACCTTAAAGGATTTGAACAATAAAGATTTTCAAAGGTTCCCAAAGGGGGCCTGTTTATACACCAACCTATAAGAGAAGAAGCTCATCACACCATTAGCACAGGAAGCCCCTCCTCCATAAGCCCCGCCCTTCTCTCTGATTTCTCTGTGCAGGAATTTCCATGACAACAGTCTAGATAGCACTCTTAAACTGAAAAACAAGTTTATATAAATTGACATCTATAAAAATAACCTTGTTCATTCTAAATCTCCATTTACAGAATACCTGTTAAAGGTAAGCTATGTTCTTATTTCATAGTATGTGATAGTAAATTTTGAGATAATTCACGATTTATTCTTGTGTTGTTGTTTTTTTGAAATCCAATAATTGGCTTACTGGTTTGCAGGTCAAAAACTTTATCAAAATTGAACAATTTGAAATCTATGACTAAAAGGTATGTCAAAATGTCTGAAATTCAAGGTTTGACATTAAGGTGAGTCCAAGACTCCTTGTTTACCAGTTGGGACTCCTTCAATTTGCAAGTAAAGAGTCCATAAGACTCGTATATTAACCCTTTGCTGTTTAATCCCTGCTTTTTACGTTCCTGTGATTTAATGATTGAGAAAACATTGTAAAAAAAGAAGAAATTGCTTCTGACAAGCAATTTCTTCTTTTTCCACACTATTTTTTACCCTACTGAATGGTTATTTTTCAAATTAAATCAACTCTAAATGAATTTGGACAGGTCCAAAATTTTGTAAAACAGGAAAGGGTTAATAGAAGATAGAATATTTAAGCAAACAAATGCTCAGGGAAGTTTGCTTACTTCTAGTAATATTTTGAAAGAAAGCTATCTTCTTTGTGGGGAGAAACTTGTGGAAAATGAGAAATTGCTTGTAACGAGCACTTTCTTCTTTTCCACAAGGTTCCCCAATTATGAACATCTAGACTCCTTACCTTGAGCTTGAACTCCTTGATTTTATTTATAAAGTTGGAGACATATAACATGCACAACACAAGCTCCTGAGAGCTTTTCAAACCAACTTAAAAATTATATCCCACTTCTGACATGTTTGAAAAGATCTCGAGAGCTTGTGTTGTACTTGTTATATTGTTCCAACTTTGTTAATAAAATTTACTTGACTTGACTTGATTCGGACTCCTTACTCACAGAAGTTAGTGTCCCTGAAGTCAAATGGTGGATAAAAGTTTGCCACAATCCTAGAATTAGCGGCTATTTCACTATCAACTCAAGCTTACCTTGAGAAATCTTCATGGCCATAAGGGACTGTTTTCACACTTTTACTCATGTAGTTGACATTAAAGGGTAGCTGTATGTGGGTCTTTAGGGACTGAGATTCAAACATGTCACTCTGAAGGAACAAACAACACAGTACAATATTAATAATTTGAAAAACTTGAATAAGTATCTGGTAAGTAAACTTCAAACAGGTGTTATTGATGTATTGAAAAAAATAAGCATCCCAAAATGAAAACCCTTTACAGTGGTCTCTCATTACCTCGAGAGGGCAAAAACTCGAATTCATGCGAAGGCTCGAGCTAGCTTTCAGGTCCAAATGCGTCTTATTCTATTTCCTTGTTGGTTATTACTGTACTTACTCGGACATGCGATTGCTCGATCCCTCAAACAGTTATCTAAGTCCCGTGGTCAAATTTTACTTCATCCCCTTGAGCAAAGGGGCTCGCACCTTTCTGACATCTATTGTTTTGCATCAAAAATAACTTACAGTACGCTTTTGTTATTTCTGTCCATTATACCTCTAGGCATTTTTTACGGGGTTTCGACAAGTCAGACAACTTGTTATTACACCTCTTCGTATGCCACACTTATTCAATTATAGAATATAAATGACGGGAATTCAATGATCAGAAAATAATTTTAAGACTTTGAAACAATCATAAAGCAAATGAGCGTTTTTGTCAAATAAATGTTCATAACAATTTTGAAAGTCTTTCGAAAATTATCCTGAATAATTCAGCAAATTATTCACCTTTTTAACGAAAGATATTGACGATTGCCTACCCAAACATCATATCCACACCATCTAAGCTGCAGTTTCAATGTTTCAGTAGTTCATTGACAGTGTTGGGCACAAAAAAAAGTGGATAAAGGAAAAATACACAAAATCTTCTTTTAATTGTCTTGACTCCCACTTCGCCTTTAATTTTGTTAGCTGCTGATCAAAACTTTTTGATAAATTCCAGAAAAAAATCATAAAAAGTTTGTAAACTTCTTCCATTGTTTATTGTTGCCATGTAAGGAAACACCCTTACAACTTAATTATTTTAGGTACTGAGGAGTTAGCTCTAAAGAAAACATTGTGAAAAAAAGAAGGAATTGCTTGCGACCTCATCTATCTAATATGACTGATAAAACGTCTAAAATTTTGTCATTAAGAAACCATAGCTACAAAAATATTATTACTGAGGAAGAATATGCTTGTTATTGTATCTCTCTTTGAAATTGCCAAATCTAAACTTTTGTCATTTCAATGTTTTATGTACTACAGAATAGGCACCACTAGCATTGACAGCGATACAACTTTGTTGGATTTTTCTCTTATCAACGCTGACGATATGACCAAATTAACAAATTAACAAATCGTTTTAAATCATAAAATCATTGATATTTCTTAAAAGTATTCCTCGAAGGGAATTTTACGGGTAGGTACTAAATATTCTTAAGGCAATATATGCAAAGGTAAGTTGATAACACAGTAAAAAATCTTTATAGAGGACAATTTTGCGTCCTTGCATTAACTTCGAATCATGCGATGACTCCAGCAAATTGGTCGGTCCCGTGGGTGTTCGAGTTATCGCAAGACCACTGTATATGCATTTGTGAAAATAACATAATCTACTGGGCAGTGGCCATGAAACTGTTCAAGGTCTCTATTTCATAAAATGACTACTTCAAAAATTTTCATTTGACCAACCATCTTTGGTATAGCAGCCCATTTTGTGTTTGATTTGATGGTATTTAAGGAGGTTCCTTTACTTAGAACATAGGCAATTTAAAGTAGAACTAATGTTAGAATTGTCATATACCCATTACGAGACAAAATCTTGGCTAAATGTTCTATATTCCGCGAAACTTATAATGCCGTTTAAAAATGACATCACAAGGTATACAATATGACGTCATTTTTGCAGTTATTACATAGCCTTGCTAATCACTCTGAGCTCATTTGCATAGTTATTCCACTAGTGTAATAACACCTGTGTGGTTCAAAAATATTCAAAGGGGTTATTTCACTCCCACAACACAAGTCATTATATAGAGGATAATCATTTGTTTCAGTGTAAGATCGATTTATATTTCATTGAGTGAACAACAAAAGCTATATTTTCACGAGTGAAAATATAGCGTTTGTTGTTCACGAAATGAAATATTAATCGATATTACACGAAAAACAAACGACTATTCTATTTCTTTAATGCAAAAATGAGACAAAATGTGAAATTTCTAGGACAATTTTTCGTAAAGCACGTCATTTTGCGTGTGATTGCTATGCAATGTTCATTGTGATGTCATTTACTTCGCCCCGCATAGATGACGTCAGATAGGATGAAATGCAGAAAAGCAGGGTATAAGTTTTTGATAATTTCACTGCTTTTGCGGTGAGATTATCAAGTGATAATCTACTGTTATTCCTCGATAAACCATCGAAAAGCATTAAAGAAAATTCTCTAATTACCTGTACTGTGTGGGGTTTTTGTGTATGTTCCTCAGGTTTTCTGTTACATTGTAGAGTACCCAGAAATTGGTCAATACTCCTGAGGGCCTTAGGCATAAAATCTGGTGTTGCATTCACTGACATCCTACAATTAACAAGAGATGTTTGTAAAACATTTATGCCCCCCATAAAAACAGGTCAATAGCCTATTCTTTGTCAATCAAAAAAGGGCAATAACTCACAAAATATGATGAATAGAGTTCTTGTAAACTGCACTTCTCCTCAATGAGATCTATCCACCTGTGAAGTTTCTTGATTCTAGCTTGCATACTTTAAGAGAAATGCTACGTAAAAAAAATGGTTGACGGATTGACCGACCAACGGACCGACCGACAGACCAACTGACAAGTGCAAAGCAATGGCGTAATAAGTAATGGTTTGTTCAACAAGCTTAACAAATTGGATTGATTATTTGATAGAATGGAGTTTTACGCTGCTTTAAATATTTTTTCAGTTATATCGCTGCGGCTGGAGCTCCTAACAATGGATTCCTGGTTTTTCTCTCACCAGTACAGCCACCACATCCTTTCCTAGCCTCCAGTTGCTATCTCACATAGGTCTATGATTATCAACCCATTGGTGAGAGACAAATAGTCGGAAAGAATAACAAATTGGAAACTTAGTGGTAAATTGTCACATGATACACCAAGGGATCCTTTAGATATTGAGAGATTCTCTCTGCCAGAAAGCTCATTGAAACTTGCTTGATGAGAGAAAAATCTCAAAGAAAATTTCAATTTATTGTAGGATTTAGTTGGCTCAAGGAAAAACAGTTGTAGCTGTCTATATTTATATTGGCAGTTACAACAGTTTGCGCTGAGCCATCCACTTGTTAAAATATCTCACCAAAAGTTCTTTATTTCTCATTGGATTCAGCGAAGTGGGATATTTTGCACATCCTATTCTGAGTCAGAATTATCACTGTGTAACACCTATTATGCTGCTAAATGTCCAAGTATGAAAACAACAAAGGAAAATAACACAAAAATTAAATTAGGTAGAGATACAGTTCTTGTGTTTTCTAAACTCTGTAATCATTTAAGAGATGAAGATAATTTTTGATGATTTCATAGTGGAATGAAACTAAAAACCTAATCACACTGTATGAAAACCAAAGCAGATTTGTACATGAGTGTGATTAGGTTTTAAGTTTCATACCTCTATGAAATCAACAAATATTATCTTCATATCTTATAATTAAATATCTTCAAGCATAAATGTAAAGATTTACAGTCAAATACATGGATTGTTTAGTGAACTACATTCTGTGGAAGCTTACAAAAAAGCTGAGTAACCAAGTTTTCAGCCAATCAGAATGCGTAAATCATAATGGAAACAACTGGAATTAAATCATTAGACAGGGGTGTGGACTCCCCATGCCCCACTTGTCCGATATAAGCTCTTCCACTTGTGTGTAAGTACATTTTTCTAGGCTACTTGTCCATGGACAAGATAATACTAGAGCAAATCTTGTTTGTTTCTACAGGTTGAAAACATTGTCTTCAATGAAGAAAATGCTAAGTTACAGCATTTTTTTCATTAAAAACAAGGTTTTCTGAATATTTACCATTCTACTTTTTTGCGGACAAGTTCATTTTGATCCTTGACAAGTGAGAAATCAACTTTTACTTGTCCATGGACAAGTGGAGAAAATTCATATTTCCACACCCCTGTATTAGAGGAACATAACTTCAAAGATTTATGTCAACTAGAACAGTCGTAGAGCGGACTTATACCCCCGCAAGCACTTTGTCAGAATGCAAGTGCTATTAGTGCAGGATGTGTTTGTAACAAATATTGAGGTTATATGCAGCATTTGCATGAAGTTTCATGATTGTAGGCCGCTTGGTTTTGTAGTTAAAGTCAGGAAACCAAAATTGAACAAAAATTGACCGTGACCTTGACCTTTAATCTATGTGACCCAAAAACAATGGGGCACTTCTTTGGATCAAAAGCTACATTTGCATGAAATTTCATGATTCTAGGTGGCTTGTATCTCAAGTTAGAGTCCCGAAACGAAAATTGAGCAAAAATTGACTGTGACCTTGACCTTTGACCTATATGACCCAAAAACAATAGGGCACTTCCTTGGGTCATACGCAACATTTGTATTAAGTTTCATGATTGTAGGTCACTTGGTTCTTGAGTTAGAGTCCGGAAACGAAAATTAAACAAAAGCTTACTGTGACCTTGATCTTTGACCTTTGTGACCCAAAAACAATAGGACACTTCCTTTGGTCATAAGCAACATTTGTATAAAGTTTCATGATTGTAGGTCACTTGGTTCTTGAGTTAGAGTCCGGAAACGAAAAGGTCTACGGACAGACGGACCGATCGACGGACAGACAGATGGATGGACAGACAGACAGACATGGTGAAACCAATATACCCCCCTCTACTTCGTAGGAGGGGGGTATATTAAGGACATTAGGTAACTGAGTTGTGTTCTGGACAAAGAATTGGATGCTACCCATTTTCCAGACAGCCATACACCATGGATGGTCATATAATAGGTCCAGTCTTTGAACAGATGTATAAAAATAATCAACAGAGAATTAACTTGAAAAAAAATCTGATGGTCAATTTTGTTGAGCACGAACTTACAAATATTGAGTCATGTAGCTGTTTTTTGGTCATCTTCAAGGGATCAGAATTAGTTGTTTTTTTGAGGAATCAAAGTAAGATTAAAGTCACTTTCTTAAACTTGCCATAAAATAAAAGAAAAATCGGCCGAATTGCATTTAAGTCAAAGTGCTGAAAGCAAATTATACACTAGATGTAAGTCGGCAAAACTATTCATTTTGAGAATATAATTCTTAAACCCTTTTTGGTTTAAAATGAAAACAGGTGGTATTGCCTAAGATCAGACTGTAGATATTTGCAAAGTCGTGTGATAGCAAAAAGATATCTTACTTCAAAATAAAAATAAACTCCTAATAAAAATGTCTGATGAGTAAAGAAATGAGAAAATCATAGGCCTTCTTGTCTTACCCATTTTCAATATGAAGTCACTATAAATTTCTCGACTTCAAACGAACCACCAAACACCTTGTCAGGCTGTATGTGTTTAACAACGACAGACTTTTCTCTCGTTTATACTTTGCAGCTTTATTAAATCACATACAAAGTGAAATCTAACTTTAAGTGGACCTTCTTTAAAAAGGTTATTTGCTTTGGCCAGCCCCTTTAACTTTGGAGCTTTTAATTCGTACCAATCAGCGAGCTTTAAATTTGAAAGCCATTGGTACTTGATGATGATTAATGATAAAGATGTAAATAAATTTCAATAAAACATTTTTTCATTTTCATAAAATTTATAGGGAACACAAATAAAAGCAATCGATCAGAAATGGCCAAATGTCCATGTAATTAATAAGCCTTAACTACACCATCTTCACTCACATTACATTGGTGATGATTATAGCCAGACTCCTTGAAGCAAAAGTTTACATTTAAATTTTGACTTACTTGAGGTTATTTTTGTTGAGCACACATTTTCCTATCTCAAAGAGATGTTCCATTATTTTACTGATATCCTGGGATTCTGCCACTCTCTTCATCACAGACACCTGGATTTATGTTTGTGAAATAATTTCAAATTCCAGTTGATGTGTCTATGAATAAAGTCTGATGGAGAGGGTGTTATGTACAATAGGTAAAATCCACGGGCGGAGCCTGAGGATTTTGCTTTGCAAGTAACTCCTCCCCCTCCCCAATCAGAATTTATTCATGGACATATAAAGGCAAAAATGAGCTTATATCCATAATAACACAATCAGAATTTTAGAAAATAGTTTGATTACCCTTTTCTAGGAGTAAATTAGTCTTGTAACTTTTTTCTAGATGTAAATTAATGAACAAATACTGAGAATTTCACAGAATGCAAAGCACATCATTTAGTGCGATGGTTATATGATGTCAAAAGCATCAAGGTCCTCACTCAAATGACGTTGAGTATAATGAATAGGAGAGGGTATTTCTGTACAGAGTAAAATAAATGGCATGTAAATTTTGTTGCAAATAAAGTTTTATTTAATATATTCTTATTTCATATATG
This sequence comes from Fragum whitleyi, assembly GCA_948146395.1. Classification (NCBI taxonomy): domain Eukaryota; kingdom Metazoa; phylum Mollusca; class Bivalvia; order Cardiida; family Cardiidae; genus Fragum; species Fragum whitleyi. Next base: position 13,459,563 of record OX411558.1, read on the forward strand.
TATTTTATGTAATCATGTTATAATATAGAATAACCAATGAAAGGATGGAAGTAAATTTGATGCTACAAGGGCATCAGACCTATGTGAGATAGCAGCTGGAAGCTAGGAAAGGATGTGATGGTAGTACTGGTAAGAGAAATGCCAGGAATCTGTTGTTAGGTGCTCCAGCTGCCGCGATATAACAGAAAAAAATGTTGAATGCGGCGTAAAACTCCATTCAATCGATCTACAAGGGCATAACACGTGGCACTTTAAACCTGATTAAAAAGGAGATTAAAAAGGGGATAAAAATACTTCTGTAAGCCAAAACTGGGTCATAATTTGTACAAAATGCATTTAGGTTAATCCCATTAGAAAGCATGAGTTTGCTCATTAACATTGAATTAAAACTAAGGCATGTGATCAGTGACCATTAGTAAAATCCATAACCTTTTGATTTTCTTACATTTCTGGAATTAGTCGTCCTTATTAGTGAACAATCTATGACATTAAAAGAATTTACCCAAAATTTTTAAATTTTGTCTAATTTAGTGTAACAATTTGTTAAATATGAATGAAACTTTGCCAGAGAGTTACTTGGGTGAGTTCCACTTGACCAATAAATTTCAGGTGAGCGAATAAGGGCCATTCTGGCCCTCTTGTTTTCAAGGCATATCTGTAAATTTTTCATTTATTTTTTCACTCACGGCTTTGTCATCTGTGAAAATATAGTTATTGTTGTTCATGCAACCTATTAATTACCTTCCATGTAATTTTTCTTTTTTATCTTTTATACACCCCTACTATTTATCTAGAGTATTGAGATTTTATGCTATACATGTACTCACCTGTGTTATGCCAGAAAATATTTCACTACGTTTAGATGCCGGTGTCAGGGAAGAAGCAGAATAAGTCATTGCATAACTATGTCCAGCATGCGCTAATCCGGCGGCCATGTCTGCAGCTGTCATACGTATTAAGGTTTGCAATCTCTCTGTGTCTCGTAAATTTGATCTGGTTAAAAAGAAAATGAAAAACATTTAATCTTTAGAACAAAGCTTTAATCTATTTTCTTGTAATTGTTTATATTAATCCTTGTCATGCTGAGCCAAAATACTACTATACATGTGAAATATGAAGGCCCTATCACTAACCAATCAAATGGCCAATGTTAAAGTATGTTGAAATCAGTGACTTTCAAAAATGACCTTGACCTTGACTAGTTATAACCCTGACACTTGTATTCACTAAAAAAGTATTTTCATAAGCAAAGCACATGTGAAATATCAATGCTATATCACTTATCAATCCAAAATTATGGCCAATGTTAATTTCTTTTTAAATTTTCACAAATTTGATCAAGAAAAAAGACCTTGACTTTGCAATATGATCTTGACATTGGTATCAACAGAAAGGTCTTGTCCCAAGCATAGATCATGTGAAATATGAGGGCTCTTTTATTTACCATTTAAAAATATGGCCAATGTTAAAGTATTTATTCTGAAAAATGGACAAACAGAGTAACAGACAGGCCAAAAACAATATGCCCAAGATCTATTGATGCACAGGGTATAAAAATGCAACTTTTAAACTTTTCTAGTCTAAAAAAGAAAATTCAGGTGGTATAAATTAAGATTAGACTGCACATCAGTGCAGTCTGTTCCTTGTCTATACCTCTAGCCAAAGCAGGAATTTCCAGGTTCAGCATGACAAGGGTCAATTATAAAATGAGCCTGAGCGTGACATTTCCAACAATTAGATACCTGCATGAGCTGCAAACATTGAGCAACCCAGAGATATACATGGTGCAATTTGGAGATTGCCCTGTTGTCATAAGATATTTTGGGACTTGATTTATCTACAAAAGGCATAGTGAAGACTCTGGTCAGACTGAGCATCGGCACAGTCTGACCAGAGTCTTTGCTTGGCGCACATTTGAAATTGTTAAAATTGTCATGCACAGGCCCAAATGAAAGATTGGTAATAAGTTAGAACTGAACTGTATGATTGAGCTCAACATATTTATTTTGTTGAGAGATGGTCCTAATCTGCATGTTAGATCAGGTGGGGCTCTTAGAAGCTTTGAATTGGCTCCTTGAACTCTCTACAACAACTATTAAAGCATGGAACCTGGAATATTCTTGCTTACATGGATGAATCCTTTGGCTCTAAACAGATTTTCTGGATGTATAATGGTCAATTTATCTTAATTACTACCATAATCTCTGACAAAAAAGATGCACACATCCAAAACTGGATTTTCAAGTGCCTTTAATCAAGCAATTTCTGTACCTGTCAAAAATCTCAGTCCATAATTCCAACATCTTATCAAAATTCCTTTCTAAACAATGGGCTGAGAACATCACTCCCTGGAAAAAATTAAACAATTAATGTAGAATATAACTAATCTCCCTTATTTGGTTTCCATGAAAATTATACTTACATTCTCAAATTTGGCCTACATTATTTTTCATATACCCTTAACAGCGCATCTACATTTTTTGTAAGAACAATGTCAGTGGGACCTAGTGCATGGTGATATGTCAATTCTGTAATTTCAAAACTAAGTTTGACAAAGTTGATATTAGTCTAAGAATTATATTATATATATTTAAGAAGGCCCTTTTCTTGCAAAACTATGGACAAAACTATGGACAAAACTATAGACAAAATTGTTACAAAACTATGATTGCAATTAAGATGCCTCCATCCCTTATTCAATGATGCCCAATTATTTGCATAAATCACGACAATATACAATAGGTCACTTAGTAAAGACACATCCACCCAACCACAAACACACACATCCATGCACACACGGACAGTGGTAACTCAATATGACTGTCACCATTTCATAGGTGTATAACAAAGGTTTTCTTTTGTTTGAATGGGATTTTATGTCGCTTTAAACAATCTTTCAATCATGTCGCGCGGGCTGGAGCGTGTAAATTGGAATCCTGATCTTTCTCACACCAGTATTAACATTACATCAGAATTCAACCTAGACCTTTAGACACATAGTCTGGCGCGCTACCAACTGTATTATAACGACAGCCCATTACAAAAGTTGACATACCTCATCATATCCGGCAATATTAAGTGGATCAGCGTTGATGTGTGTGCCAGAATTTAGCCCTCCTGTGTGGAGATCTGCCAGATGTGAGAGCTCTCTATAATCATAGGGACCAGCCCCCATTCTGAAATAACAGATTTACAGTATAAAAACAAATTCTTATTGACAAATATTTGAGCCTGTGCGTGACATTTCTAACAATTTCATATAACCCCAAAGCAAAGACTCTAACCAGTATGTGCATCCTCACAGCCTAAAACCGTCTTGATGAGACGATTCCAATGGGTACCAACAACATAGGGCTTGTATATTTTTTTTTTAAAATACTTTGGTCTTAATTCCAGATTACTCCCTATATCTGTTACTCTGCTCAACCATGAAAATATTGTTATGGTTTTTCACTCAGTGAAAGATAAATTAACCTTACACTTAAACAGTCAATTTTTATCAATATGTTTTATGATAAACACAAAAGCACTTAACAATTATCACAATCCATATTCTGATTGCTTCTTATCACTTCGGGCATTTTTCCATTCAAATAAGGTATCAAATATTGATAAAGCTAAAGCAAGATTAAGTATAAACCAATGGAATGATTCTTTAAACACATGCAAATCACCAGTTACAAAGACATTCTGCTCTTAATGTTGTTAAACCCAATTAAACAAGATGTTTGTAAAACATTTTTGTCCCAATGAAGGAAAGTCAATGGTCTATTCTTTGTCAATCAACAAAGGGTAATAATTCACAAAATTTGATGAGTAGCGTTACGGTTCTTGAGCACTACACTTCTAAAAAAGATCTATCCCCCCCTGTGAAGTTTCATGATTCTGGCTTGTATACTTTTTAAGATATGCTCCGGACAAAAATTGGTCTACTGACGGACTGACTGACAGACTGACAAGAGCAAAGCAATATACCCCTCTTCTTTGAATGGGGACAAAACAGTCAGAGAGAAGAGACTATTTGTTGATTTCATTGATGTATGAAACTAAAAAACCAAGTCACATTGCATGAAAAGGCAAAGTGGATTCAAACATAAGTGTGATTAGGTTTGTAGTTTCATACATCCATGAAATCAACAAATATTATTTTCATAGCTTAATTTTATACAATGAAGCAAAAATTTAAAGATTTGTCAGTAAAGAAACAGATTTCATATGGGACTACTATTTGCCCAATCTTACAAAACAGCTGTATACTCAAAAATGTTTTCATTGTGGAATAAAACCAGCTTTTCAGCCAATCAGAACACATGAATTTTGATGAACACAACTAAAATTTAATTATTCAAAGGTATTTTTTACACCCATTACACCCACTTGGTAATAACACTGGCAAACAGTGGTATATACATCTTCAGTTCCTCTGGTACATCATCTAAATGTGAGACCATCTTGAGATAGGCTACTTCATTGGTGGGTTGACTGCTGTGTTGTACTGGAACATCGTCTAAAAGTGTAAATAATTGGATTGATTTACAAGTAAATCATCTAAATGTGAGACCATCTTGAGATAGGCTACTTCATTGGTTGGTTGACTGCTGTGTTGTACTGGAACATCGTCTAAAAGTGTAAATAATTGGATTGATTTACAAGTAAATCATCTAAATGTGAGACCATTTTAAGATAGGCTACTTCATTGGTTGGTTGACTGCTGTGTTGTACTGGAACATCATCTAAAATTATAAATAATTGGATTGATTTACAAGTAAATCATCTAAATGTGAGACCATTTTGAGATAGGCTACTTCATTGGTTGGTTGACTGCTGTGTTGTACTGGAACATCGTCTAAAAGTGTAAATAATTGGATTGATTTACAAGTAAATCATCTAAATGTGAGACCATTTTAAGATAGGCTACTTCATTGGTTGGTTGACTGCTGTGTTGTACTGGAACATCGTCTAAAATTATAAATAATTGGATTGATTTACAAGTAAATCATCTAAATGTGAGACCATTTTGAGATAGGCTACTTCATTGGTTGGTTGACTGCTGTGTTGTACTGGAACATCATCTAAAATTGTAAATAATAGAGTTGATTTACAAGTTAATCATCTAAATGTGAAACTTTCTTTAGATAGGCTACTTTTTTGGTTGGTTGACTGGTATGTTGTGCTTGGATATAATCTAAAATGGTTAAATATCTATAATGCTTTGTCCAGCTGCACTTATTCTCTCTGACTATATCGTCTCCCACAAATGGGTTGATAATCATAGACCTGTGTGGAATAGCAACTGGAGGCTAGAAAAGGTTGTTAGGGTAGTAGTAGTGAGAGAAATACTAGGTCTCCATTGTTGGGTGCTCCAGTTGCAGCGATTTGTCTAAAACACTATCAAAAGTAGTTTAAAACCCATTTAATCAAACATATCACCAAAGGACTTGCTCCTGTGAGCAAAGGCATGTCGCAAAATTATTGAATATGTGTGTTTTGGTGGACTTTAGTAATGCTTTCAACAATTTTCTAGACACAACCATACATTTCTGTTATTTCTTTCATCAGTCCTGGTCACTGGACCACACTACCACAACATCCATTTTGAACCTTTGTTTGTTCGTTTGAATGGGGTATAATGCAGCTTTCAACAATCTTTCAGTTATATGGTGGTGGCTTGATTGCCTAACAAGAGCACTATCTACCTTTGCAAGGTTTGGCTGCAGGAGCTGGTTAATGAAAAAAAACTAAATAAAAAAAGGGCATTACACTTACAAAAAGTTTAAAGCAGTGTTCAATTCTTTCCTGAAGTTGAACCCCAGAGAGTCTTTAGAACTCACATTATAAAGTTTGGAGTCCTGGCTACTTATTCTTGACTCTCAGATGCGCAAAACCTGCGTCCCTTAAAACCCTGTACCAACTTTATCAGGCATTTCTCTGTGTTCACTGACATTTGGTAACCCTAAAACTATGATCCTTCTATGTTAGACCATGGGCATTTACACATTTCCTAAAACACTGGCAAGAATGCTTCAGTGTGACCCAAGATTACTCTGTAATACAAAGACTTATAATATGACCTACGTCGCGGGAGTGAATTTGATTTGAATTGGGGTTTAACGTCGCTTTCAACAATCTTTCAGTTATATCGCGACGACTGGAGCAGCTAACGATGGATTCCTGGTATTTCTCACACCCGTACTACCACCACATCCCTTTCCTAGCCTCCAGTTGCTATTCCACATAGGTTTACGATTATCTACCCATTGGTGGAAGACAAATGTCGGAAAGGATAAGAGCCGCAGCCAGGGATCGAACCAATGTGAATATAGACCCCTGGATTAGAAGTCTGGCGTGCTACCAATTGCGCTATTGCCGCGGCTGTCGCGGGAGTGAAATAACCCTGTTGAGTATTTTTGATATTACACAGGTGTTATTACACTAGTGGAATACCTATGCAAATGAGCTATGAGCGAATAGCAAGGCTATTTTGTAACCCACAAATGATGTCATAATGTATATAATGTGACTTCAGTTTCAAGCAGCGTGGAAAATTGAAAGGTTGAATTTCAATATTTTTGACTTGTCATCTAAAACAGACAGAAATTGGGCGCAGCCTAGCTTTTTATCTGTTTAAAGAGGACTTGTTTAATAAATTCGGTTTTTAATGACCACTCATTCAATATCCTCTATATACTCACCTATAGTTGTATGTTCTACAACTTCAGAGATGATATTCCTGTCAATTTCACCTAACTGGATACATGGTAGACAGCTAAAATCTTCTACACTGTTCTGTGCTTCTTGAAGCTCCTGACCTGAAGCACGGAAATTTCTAAACTATAACATTAAAATAGTGCTTGTACAACATATACATATAATTTGACAGCATTGATAACATTCAATTTGATAATATATCCCTCAATCATAACTAGACTGTTGCAAAGGACACTAATATTCCCCTTCAAGTGCTTATCAATAATGAAAAGCTATTTGCCATCAAAGGGCTACACTCTGTAAACTAGAAAGCCATGAATGGCTTGAGTCGCTCCACAGGCTTGAAATTCTTGTAAAAGCAAATAAATGTTTTGACTAGATTTTTAGATATTTGGGGTTCTACTGATGTTGAAAATGATTCCATTAGTTACATTCTGAGAAAATGATTTTCATAGTTTCCACTATATAACACATTGAGGAATGACCTCTGCCCATAGAATGCATATTTTCCATCCAATCAAAATAATTTTTGGAACACTGATAAAGGGTCACTCAAGGATCATACCAGTGAAATTTGGTTGATATTCAATGATTAGATTCTGAGAAAATGATTTGCAAATTTTCCACTATATAATATATAGAGAAATGACCTCCGCCCATAAAATGCATATTTTTCATCAGATCACAATGATGTTTTGTAGACTGATAAAGGGTCACTCAAGGATCAATCCAGTGAAATTTGGTTGATATCCTTACATTCTGAGAAAATGATTTTCAAAGTTTCCAAACATATAGAGAAATGACCTCCGCCCATAAAATGCATATTTTCCATCTGATCACAAAGATTTTTGTAGACTGATAAAGGACCACTCAAGGATCATTCCAGTGAAATTTGGTTGATATCCATCTGTAACATTCTGAGAAAATGATTTGCAAAGTTTCCACTATATAACATATAGAGAATTGACCTCTGCACATAAAATGCATATTTTCCATCCGATCACAATGATTTTTTGTAGACTGATAAAGGGTCACTCAAGGATCATTACAGTGAAATTTGGTTGATATCCATCAGTTACATTCTGAGAAAATGATTTTCAAAGTTTCCACTATATAACATATAGAGAAATGACCTCCGCCCATACAATACATATTTTCCATCCGATTACAATGATTTTTTGTAGACTGATAAAGGGTCACCAAAGGATCATTCATGTAAAATTTAATTGGTATCCATTGATTAGAATCTGAGAAAACTCACTTTTTACCATATTTGGAAATTAGCCACGCCCATAAAATCCATGTTTTTCATTGGATCAAAATTTCTTGAACAACTTTGAAAGAGGGTCACCCAAGGATCATTCCTGTGAAGTTTGGTTGAAATCCATCCAGTAGTTTCTGAGGAGAAGATTTTTAAAGAAAAGTTTACGACCGGACGGACGGACGGATGGACGGACGCACGAAGGACACAACGCCATGACAATAGCCCCAGTGGCTTTCAGCCAGTGGAGCTAAAAAACCAACAGATTGTTACCAAAATTTCACTCGTACATCTCTGCTTGTTACTCATCACATCTGTAAAGGTTGACTGGAATCAGCTCATTATTTGCCGAAAAATTGAGTGGCCAAGGAAAAAGCTACAGACAGACAGACTGGAGAACGACCCGACCGAAAAGCTGACTCCTTGGGGGAATAAATAGGTATTTCAACCTTGTAGTACATGTACTGTAGCCTAACAAAATTTTTAGGCACAGGGCAATACTATTGCCAGCGCTTTTATATTTATAGGTTATTACATAGAGGATATTGAATGAGTGGTCATTGAATGCCAAATTTATTAAACGAGTCATCTTTAAACAAATAAAAACATGGCTGTGCCAAGTTTTACCTGTTTATAGATGACATGTTTAATAATTCGGTATTTAATGAGCACAAATTTTATATTCTATTTATAATATGACCTGATTTTTTGCAAAAAATGGTAAAAATTCTTGAAATTCAACATTTCAATTTTTTGCAAAACTTATAACGCCATTTAAAACTGACGTCACAATATATACATTATAACATCATTTTTCAAGGTTAAAAGATAGCATTGTTATTTGCTCTGAGCTCATGTAATAACCCTGTGTAATATCAAAAATATTCAACGGGGTTAGTTCACTCCCATGACGTAGGTCATATTATGAAATAGTGTTGTGCTAATCCCCTTGTGTAATGTATTTGTCAGCAGTGATGAGAGATTCTATAAAATAATCCTCCTATGATAGCTTACTGTCCTTCAAAAGTACTTCTGTAGTAAATCAGTACTTACAAAGTTTAAAATATGTTCCCTATCCATTTCTGATAGTTGATCTATACACATCTGTAATTATTCAGTACCTACCAAGTTTAAATGTGTGCTCCCTGTGTGCTCAAGATAGTTAATACAGAGAAATTCGCAATAGCATATATATTCAATCAAAATAATGTTTCTTTTTTATAAACAAGAAGTGTACTGAGCGTCAATATTCTTTAACCACTGCTTTTTGGTGGTCCTGTAAGTGGTCACTTAATAAACATTTTACTGTATTTACAAATCTGTAATTAATCAATACCTACCAAGTTTAAATATGTGCTCCCTGTCAGCCTCTGATAGCTGATCTATACACATCTGTAATTTTTGTTCTTCTTGATGTTGTTTTTGTTGTTGGTATGTTTCATCTGGGCTCATCACAACTGTCAACTGATGGGGGTTGTCCTGCAATCATTGCATAAAATGTACATACTTAGGTTGTTAAAGGCATACTATAAGGGACAAAATCTGGGCGTGAAAGTGAGAAAAGATGGATTACAGAGTAAATCTACATGCCATTAACACCCTACTTTTTTTACTTAAATATACTCAGTCTAGGCCTAAACATTTTATCAGTTTCTATGCCTTTAGAGCATAAATATAGCCGTTGATTCTATTTCTGCATTAAATTTGTGACATTATTAGTTTACCATGCAACATCAATACGAATAAAAGTGACAGTGCCATGCATTATTTCCCGGCAACAATTAGTTTTGGAGATACAGTAAAATCTCAGTGATTTGCACGCCGGTGGTTCGTAGGTATGTGTTTGTTCGTATACATTCTTTGGTCCCGATTTTTTTCCTTCTTAATCTTTGTAAGAAGGCTCCGAGTAATTCGCATGTCGGTGGTTCGTAGTTCGTAGCCCGTGTCAAGTCCCGGGAGTTACCAAATAACACAAATTAATATGTTTAATTCGTAGGTGTGAATTGTGCGATCAATAGCTGTCCTAGGTGTAACAATAGACATGTACCTTTATTTTCACACCTGTTGATTGGTATTAATCGAAGTTATTGTTTTGCATCAATATTTAATGCATTGTTTGATTTGTAAGTTTTGGCGGGTTTAATCGAATAAGGATCAATCAGTGACCTTAATAATTATATTTCATCAGGCTTTCTAATACCGATCATGACTAAATGCATATGCAAACCTTCGTAGACTTAATTGTCAACATGACTTCCTCACAGATTTACCGTAATGCGGAGATTTCATCGTCCACTGAATGAGTACTCAAAGTGATTTGATCCAAAGGGAAAACACTCTGATGTTGTTAATATTTGGCATGTAAATAATTGCCGAAATTACTTTATTTAGGATTTAAATATGGACGAAACGAAAGATGATCATTGTTCAAGTGAGATTTGTTGCGTCCTTACTTTCTACAAAAGGGTCTCGTTAGAACTTGATTTAAAACATATTCCGTAGAACCTTAGAATAAAGGCACAAAATATAGGGTACCTTAAGACCATGTCCGATCTGAGCCATCAAAAAACTACCGACCGCTTGACATTGGTTGGTTCGTACTACATTTAGTTCGTAAGAATTGTCCCGGTCCCTTGAGATACGAACTACCGAGACTTTACTGTAGTTTAAAAATGCTCCTATGAACCATTTTGTAATATCTGTTTGAATAAATACAATAATCTTTCTTTTTATGCAATAATAGTGTCAATTCGCATTTATTCCGGCATTTACATTTGTAGAGACTCAATACCCTCGTGCCTCGCACTCAGGCATTAAATCATTTTTTATTAAACCTATATTGAATAATAATTCATACATTAATATGTAGAAGGGTTTGAATGTGTGGATTTGAAATATCAGATTTATTGAACAAGTCATCTATAAACAGATTAAAACAAGGTTTTTCAGGGTTTTTATCTGTTTTAGATGAAGTGTTTGTAAAATTTTGGTATTCACTGATAATAAACTTGCAAATGATTTCATAAAATTCGTTTTGATGTCATTTTACAGCAACAAAAAGTGTTGCATTACGCTAGAAGCTACTTTGCAAAGTTATTACACTAGTATAATAATACCCATGCGATTTCAAAATAATTAAACTGAGTTATTTCTCTCTATTTTGCTCTATTTTGCTCTAGCAACATTGGTTATATTTTAAAATCATGTATTCATTTTGTTTATTAATCTGATTTAACCCCTCTTTTAAGAGAATTTAAGGTAGTGGACCCATGATAATTCTGCAACGTTTCAGAAGTATTGAACTAAAACAGTATTAGCCCAGGTTTCCTAATTATTTTCATTAGGAATCCTTGGTCAATATTGTGAAAGTACATGGGTTCCAAAATGTAGTGGAACTATTACAGTTCCACTACCTAAAGTCCACTCTCCATCACCTTATTATTACTTATGGCATTTCTCTCTCCACTGCTTATAGCTGCTAATCCAAATAAGGTTTGATGGGAGACAAATGCAACAGCCTAGGATCCAAGTTGATTTAATTATTATTATTTTTTTTTCTTAATTTTAGATCTCAAGTTTGGTAGCCAAAATAATTATAATCATACAGATGAGTTGTTTTCCACAAGACATCTATTGGGTTGTACAAAAGATGGTTTATATAAAGTTGTCCTCTAAAACCTCCTTACCATAGCTTATATGAAGTTGTAGTTACAAGGTTTTTTGGAGAAAATCAGCAATTTGAGCTGGTTAACATTTATTTACCTTAAGATATTCCTTAACTTTCTGTTGTAGATATTGTGGATTTTCTGCCAATTTTTGTTTGAACAACGTCACTTTGTCATTGACCTTCAACATCTCTGATGCATCACCACCATGCGTCCAGGCTGACGATATTGACTGGAAAAATAAGATGTGTTTATTAAGGTAGTGGATCTGCAAAAGCTCCGTAACATTACAGCCCTAATGAACTTTACAATGTTGACAGAGGTTTCCTAATGAAAATCATTAGGAAACCTCAGTTAACACTTTTATAGTTCATCATCTCTGAAATGTTGCAGAACTATTAAAGGTCCACTACTTTAAACACCAGCTGCTCCGCCATTCAGATGCAGTTCATTAGTTTATACTAATATATGAGCATGTGCATAGGATTTTCAACAATTTCAAATATGCTCAAAGCAAAGACTCTGGCTGGTCTGTGCATCCGCACAGTCTGACCAGAGTCTTTGCTATGCGTTTAGTAGATAGATAAGGTCTAACAGTATCTGAAGACTAACAGGTAACTTTATATTTACATTATGTGGCTGTCTATGGTACCCAATGATTGCACCTCACTAACATTTCAAATTGTTGGAAATGTCACGCACAGGCTCATATTTTAGTTTGATTGCGACAAAAGCTTTAGCTTATGGAATTGCTCTAGAACACTCAGTCCTAATGTTTTTGCATTCCTGAGAGAGGCAGTTGTTTAAACCAACTGCTACTTAATTTTACAGCTTGATGAATTTGGTTTGCTTTTAAATGTTTAATTGCCCATGAACAGACCCAAGCAACAGAGGAGCTCAAACCATGGACCTCCAGGTCACTAGCAGTCATTGGAGTACATGTATCATGACAAATGAAAATGTTTTAAACATAGTTGACTCTGAAATGACCTCAATCTTGACTGATGACCTTTGACTTGGTACCAACATATAGCTCTTATCACAGGCAATTAATACACATTTAAAATATGAATTGAAGAAAAAGTTTTGAAAGATGGTCCATAGCTGACAATCTGCTGAAACCAATTTCTTTTTTGGAAAAATTATTTTAGGAGAACCAAAATGGTCTTTTTTTAAGTGACAGGTCACATAAAAACATAAAACAGTTTAACATGCATATGAATCAATATACCTGGGTAAAGCAAAAGTTGTGTAACGTTTTTTTCAATCTCTCTAATGAAGAAGGCGTAAGGGCATTTCCTCCCAATTTTACAGTTTCAAGCCAACTATGCCTGGCTATCAAGAGTCTTGCCCACTAGCAAACCCTGTTTATAGTTTGCTTGGATCACAGAGTGAAGCACCTATACCACTTGCCTTGAAGTTCCCTATTGCATGATCATAGAGAAGTCATGTGAGTGAAAAAACTGTTTATCTCCACTTATCCCTTCACAAGTAAAGATGATTTCTACTAAGTCTAGTCCAGGATGAAATCTTATTTTCTGTATGCAGTGAGAGAATAGATTTATGATAGTAGTTGTAAGAAAACTTAGGGCCAACTAATTTCTGCCCTGAACGGGGCTCAGTGTTGTTGTTCTTTCAGTCTGAAACCAGCCCTGCGTTCAGGATGGCAAAACGATTCAAGTTATACCCTGCTTTACAAGAGTACTTTCATGCAAACAGGGTATAATTTGAAAACAGTTTGCAACATCTTTTCAGCCTAATGCAGGGCTGGTTTCAAGCTGAAAAAAACATCAACGGGCCTTGGCCGGGCCCGAAATAAGGTGGTCTAATGTTTTTTAAGGAGAAAAGGCTGAGTATTTTCTTCATTAAAAACAACGTTTGTTTATTTTTGTATATTCATCATTGCTACCATAGCATATGCCCATATGAGCAACACCCCCAGATGACAGTTAGTTGTTAAGGGAGATAGTGCAAGCATAGATGACCAAACTACTGCGGAGATCCTCTATGGTTCTTTAATGTGCTGGAGTAAAGCACCATCTCACGGGACCTAGAATTAACTTCTCATCCAAAAGACAATCAGTTTATTAGGGTGCCAGCATGGGAATCAAACCCATGTGATTGACCTTCAATTGTTTGATGTCCAGTGCCCGAATGACTGAGCTAATGGGGCCAACACATTACAATGTTTTATACCCCTTGATTTAAATACTAGGATTATTCATCACATATCTATTTATCACCAATATTTACACTGGTATTTACATGTCCCCAGACACTTGCCCTAGACAAATAGAGTTGTCCCAATGTTGGACAAGTCGATTTCACACATCTCTTCCATCATTAGGTAAGTAGATTTCTAAAGAAAGTGCAAGGAATAGAGGCATAGGTTGGTGATATTCTCTAGTATCTTTGCAAGCCAAAGGTTTCTAACTTCACTTTGTGCATTACAAATGTAAGGAACAAGGTAAAATTTGAACCTTGGCTTGAAAAGAAATTTATTGAGCCTGTGTGTGAGATTTCCAACAATTTCAAATATACGCAAAGCGAGGATTCTGACCAGACTCTGCACAAGCAGTCTGACCAGAGTCTTCACTATGCATTGAGTAGACAGATTAAGGTCTCAAAGTACATGTAGACAGTCTGGTAACTTTATTTTTACAACATGTAGCTGTCAATTCTGATCAATGTTTCCACCTTATGAACATTTCAAATTATTGGAAATGTAACTCACAGGCCCAATTTCTTACAGAAAGCATTCCTTAATTCTATGGATATAGCAGAATCCTACCAGAATCTCTTTGAAAATGTTAGAATCCTCAAGTTAGTATTGAACCCTGCACTGCATTCAGGATGACAAAATGGTGCAAACTGTTTCCCAATTTTACCAAACTTTGCACACAAGTGCACATGCAAAGCTGGGTATAATTGACAAACAGTTCATACCGTTTTGCCATCCTGAAGGCAGGGCTTCATACCATAATGATTCCAAGTCCAAAGTTACTAGTCTGGTGTTTTGTGGCCAGTTCTATCCTGTGTAACAGGTCATACTGTTTTCCAATTTTACCCTGCTTTGCACACAAGTGCACCTGCAAAGCGGGGTAAAATTGGCAAACAGTTCATACCGTTTTGCCATTCTGAAGGCAGGGCTACATACCATGATGATTCCAAGTCTAAAGTTACTAGTCTGGTGTTTTGTGGCCAGTTCTATTCTGTGTAACAGGGCATATTGTTTCCCAATTTTATCCTGCTTTTCATGCAAGTGCACAGGCAAAGCAGGGTAAAATTGGCAAACAGTTCATACCATTATTTTAATCCTTAACACTACATACCATGATAATTCCAAGTCCAAAGTTACTAGTCTGGTGTTTTGTGGCCAGTTCTATCCTGTGTAACAGGGCATACTGTTTTCCAATTTTACCCCGCTTTGCATGCAAGAGCACATGCAAAGCGGGGTACAATTGTAAAACAGTTCATACCATTATTTTAATCCTTAACACTACATACCATGATTATTCCAAGTCCAAAGTTACTCGTCTGGTGTTTTGTAGCCAGCTCTATCCTATGTAACAGGGCATCTATCCTAGATTGTTCAAAACCTTCACTGTGAAATGAAATAGATTTGACATGTCAACAAAACATGAGCTTGAGGATACATATAAACCCTTATCTTTCTAAATATAAATTTTGTTTCAATCAAATTGCTAACTCTTTCTACATCTCTACCAATCTGGCTCATTTTTTTCTGAGATTCACAAGTGCTTGTTGAATTACAATGCAAGTCCTGACTGAATTAAAAAAGTCTTTTTGATAGAACTTTTTTATTGTAATTTTGGCATAGATTAAATTTTTGCCACTTCGGTCAGGGTTAACAAAATTTGGACAAATAAAGGTCGACATGGTTGAATTGGAAAGACAATAAAATAAAGAAGATTATTTTAAAGACAATAACGTAAGAATATCATTCACCAAAGGGCAATACCTCAATGTGTCTGGCAGAGTAACAGTTCTTGTAATGATACTTTGCCACATTGTGATCTACAAGTGTATAAAGTTTTAAGTTATCAGCACTAACAGCTTAGGAGATATGCACCAACAAAGCAGTAAATGTATCAATAACAAAGGGAAATGACTCAAAAATAGGTAGGCTAGAGTTACAGTACTTGTTCATGACACTTCTCCACATTGTGATCCGCAAGTATTTAAAGTTTCAAGTTCCTTGTACTAAGAGTTTAGGATATATGCTCCAGACAAAAATTCAAGGGTAAAAACAAAAGAGGATAATAACTCAAAAATAGGCAAGCTAGAGTTACGGTTCTTGTACATGACACTTCTCCACATTGTGATCAATAAGTTTATGAAGTTTAAAGTTCCTAGCTCTTAGGGTTTAGAGGATATTCTCTTGACAAAGGTTTGACAGACTGACAAACAGACAGATGGATGGACAGACAGACAGACAGCTGGAATCGAGCAAACTATAGTCCCCCAACCAGTAACTGGTGGGAGACAAATAAATTGGAGAGCAGGAGGTAAAAGCTAAGATCAGACTGTGTGTCTATGGAGGATGATATTAGTCTTTAATGTCAGCCAAAGCTTTAAAGTACAGCAGGAATACGCCACAAACAGTTTGAGAATGCTTAAATCAAATACTTAAGTGCAAGATAAATGTAGGCAAAGCCTCTAAGCAAAAAAGAAAATGTAGGCATCAGATGACTACATTACATTTGTTGTATCTTGTAAATTGGTATTAATTCCTTGTTTAATGATTGCTAGGGTTTTTTACCCTAACATGTAAATTGCCTCAATACTCTAAATGCAGAACTATTGGAACTTGGCATAGGGGTAACTAGGATTTTGAATTTTTTACGCAAACAAAAGGCAACCAACATAGAATATGTAGGATACAGGCAATATGTGGGCTCAGACAAAAGATGAATTTTTTATGATTTGAGCATTGGTCAATAATCAAAACATCATAACTACAGCTTTTTTAAGCAGTAGTTTTCGATGTTATGATCATTCAATAATTGCAATCCAATAAAATAAAGAACTCTGATTGGTTTAAATTGCATCACATGGGGAAATCCATTGCACTTTATTTCTGTATAAAATGCAATAGGTCTTTCGGGACCCCCGAAATTCGATCTGCAAGTCCTGTGTTGTAGGAACTCGAATTAACTTAGTTTCCAATCATCAACGCAACATTGCTATTCAATCTATTATGAATTAATATATTTTCGAAAGAATTTACGATAACAAGCGTGTAGTTCTGATTCTAAGCCGACCTAAACTTAGAAAACAGCGAGTCGACGAAGACCTTCAAGCAACCCTCTCTACAAAGACCGACTACCCCGTTTTCGTTCAAATATACAGACTAACTTGGCAGAAACAAGCTTATTTGTCATAAGTACCTCTACGAATTTCAATGTTGACTATTATTTGTGTATCATTTGTTTTACTATATGACATTTCACTTCAATAGCGAGATAAACAACACACGACCTAAAAATAGATTGTGTAATTTATACGCGCAGAAAGTAGACTTGAAGCTTTAATGTTTGGATAAGTATTATAATAGTTTCTTCGGTCTAGATGATTGCAATTATAAGGGACGAGTGTCTTTTTCACTGCATTTATTGGGGTATAAAGTGCAATTGCCTTAGCACATGGCTTAATCATAACGCCCATAAAACGCAGTGAAAAAGACACTCATCCCTATAATAACGACATTTTTCAAAAGAGGATTTTTTCCATTACGCACTTGCATAATGTGCGTAATGTTAGAAATGCTCTGGCTTGGCAAAAATTTGTTTTAAAGCAAGCAGAAAGCAATGGGTAAACTATACATACCAAAATATAACAAACCTTATAACTTTATCGATGGTGTCAGAGATTATCTGTTTGACTTTGTCTGCATCTTCCCTCTTCAAACCTTGAAGGCCAACAGAAAAGGTGCTCTCTTTTGTGTATCCATTATATCTATTATATCAAAATACATTACATATATCCATAGAGAGGGTTTAACTCAATGGCTCAGTGTGAAACAGTTGTAACTCCCTATAAACATAAAGGAAGTTACAACTGTTTCGCACTGAGCCATCAAACTGCAGCCCATCAAAGTTTTCTGTGGACGGGACATATATAATATAGACGGGGGGGGGGGGGGGGGGTCCTTAACTCTTTGCTGTTTAATCCCTGCTTTTTACGTGCCTGTGATTTTATGATTGAGAAAACATTGTGAAAAAAGAAGAAACTGCTTCTGACAAGCAATTTCTTCTTTTTCCACACTATTTTCTACCCTACTGAATGGTTATTTTTCAAATTAAGCCACTCTTAATTTTCGTCTGCAAAACCTATGAGTTTGGACAGGTCCAAAATTTTGTAAAACAGGAAAGGGTTAAGGGCCTGAAACTTGAACCAATAAATGTCAATATCTCCAACACTTAACATAGAGGGTGGGATAACAATTTCAAATTTCAAAAATACATTCAACAAGATGTCTTTGTTAATCACTAATGTCCCCCCACTACAATTTTGGGAATTTTTTTTAACATATTTGACCTTGAAAAATGACCTTGACAGATGACATTGACCTTGGTACCAACAGAGAGGTCTTGTTACAAGCAATACTCAATTGAAATAAGGTAGCCCTATTTATGACAATAACAAGATGTGTTTGTGAAACACGAATGCCCCCGTAACAGCATTTTTTTCAAAGTTTAACCTTGACAGATGACCTTGACCTTGTCACATGACCTTGACTTTGGTACCAGCAGATGCATATCATTGAGATCTATCATCATGCCAAATATGAGCCTTTTATCTCGAATAGGCTTGAAGATATTTGCAATGTTAATTTTTTTGGTTAACTTTTTGAGTTATTTGACCTTGACAGATGACCTTGACCTTGTCACATGACTTTGACTTTGGTATCAGCGGATGCAGATCATTGAGATCTATCATCATGCCAAATATTAGCCTTGTATCTTGAATAGGCTTGAAGATATTGGCAATGTTAAGTTTTTTGGTTAACTTTTGCAGACAGACAGACGGACGGACGGACGGACAGACAGACGGACAACGGTAAAACAATATGCCCCCGATCTATCGATGCGGGGGCATAAAAAGTTATGGCAAATTTTAAGTTTTTTAGGGGACAAATGGATCAACATACAGATGAAAACAATATGGCTCCAATCTATCAATGTTGGATACAAATAGGACAGATCCATACTGGCAAAGATTGTTCAATTTATGTGACCCACCATTTATGGGAGGAAGGATTTTAAAAGTTTTGCAAGTTTGCAAATCACTAATTAATCCATGACTTTCTATACTCTCTCATGTGAGTCCAATAGACCCTATGGCCATCAACTAAAGAAAAGAATTCAAAACCGTTTTTTCTTGATGTTGAGCCCATTATGTTTGTATATATCCAAAATTTTCCTTACTTTTAATCTACGAAAAGTTCAAAAACAAGAGAGTTACTTAAAAGAAATAGTTTACATCTAAATTAGGGACTTCCACACCTTAAGAAATGATCCCTAAGATCACAGTTATTGAGCAGTATGAAGCCTATTCTGGTACTATCAAGACTAAAAGCTTGCATGTAAAAGAGGTACGGATAACAGGGAGTGAAGCCAGGGTAAAACCCATGTTGCAGGTTCTCATTTGAATCGTCATTTGAATCGTCTTGACAAGCCAATTCAAATGAATACCAACACCATAGGGTGTGTACTTTAAATAAACTGCCGCAAAGCTGAATCATACCCCCTAGAAGTGCTTGTCAAAAATAAAAAGCCATTTTCCATCAAGAGACCATTACTCTGTCAAAGTCAATTGTGGACAAAATATCACTTGCTTATCGCTGCCTGATACTGATCACATTAGTAAAGTTTCAATGAAATCTGCCCATTAGTTGCTCAGAAAACTTCCAGAGCGGAAAAAAGCTACAGATGGACCAACAGACAGACAAGCTGACTCCTTTATACCCCCAAAACATAGTTTTGGCGGATAAAATTAAGGAAAATCTTTGATCTAAAATCCGAAACACCCCCTCTATCTGTAGCACTGATTGGAAAGGCGGAAGTTACAAATCTTACCCAATGACAGGGGAAAAATCAGATCCTAGGTTAGCATCAATGAGAGCTTTATAGAATGGAGAAGTTTCTCCGTCTGTTAGCAGGGAGGAGAGGACACTTAATGTGAAGGATTCCATAGGATCTGTGATACTGAAATAAAAATACAAAGGTTTTTGTATGGATCTGTGATATTGAAATACAGAGGGTTTTTTTTTTAAAGAATTACAAGTTCAAACATTATAAAGAGCTCTTTTTTCAGATTACTATAAGAAATACTAAAGGTTTTTTTTGAGAATTAATGTTTAAAGTAAAAATAGTAAAGAATATGTAGCCTGATGCATGATCTTTCCACCAATTTCAAATTATTCAATATTATAAGTTTCCATCATTTTTTGTGTATTCTGATTGGCTGAAAAAATGCTTTTAATCCCCAATGAAATCAATTTTTAGTTCCAAGCTAGTATTAAGCATGGACCCAAAGTAATCTTGCAAGAAATCAGTCTTATTGTGGAGATTTCCATTTTTGCTTCATGATATCAAATTATAAGATTTGAAGAGTGTATTTTTTTATTTCATGGAGGTATAAAACTATAAATCTTTTCACATTGTATGAAATACGCAAATGAAACTAAAATCCCAAATAAACTCATATATGAATTAGCTTCAGGGAGACATGAGTAAGTGTGTGGCATTTCCAACAACATGTGTTCAAGGCCCAATATCTGAGTAGTCTGGGCAGTCCCCTAGCCTGACAGTCTTAAGGTAGTGGACCTGTAATAGACCCACAATGTTTCCGAAGTTATGAACTTTAACAGTGTTAACCAAGGATTCCTAATGATTTTCATTAGGAAACCTTGGCAAACATTGTAAAAAATCATGAGTTCCGAAATGTTGTGAAACTATTACAGGTCCACTTCCTTAATTCACTGTGAGACCTAGTCTACCTACAGATTGGATAGCAAAGACTTTGGTTGAACTGTTCAAATGCATAGGCTTGCTAGAAGATTTGCTAAAACATATTCAAAACTGTAAGAAATGTCACACACAGGCTCATAATAATATAATCCTTACTCTGACAGAAGAAAATTAACAGCTACAGTTGTCTGTTTTTCTGGGTCAGGAGCCATTGTGTCTGGTTGACATGATATTACCTTCTCTCTCTGTAATAGATTTAAGGTAGTGGACCTGTAATAGTTCTGCAACGTTTTAGAAGTGATAAACTTTAACCATGTTAACCGAGGTTTCCTCATGATTTTCATTAGGAAACCTCGGTCAACATTGTTAAGGTTCATGAGCTCGGAAATGTTGCAGAACTATTACGGTTCCACTACCTTAAGATGAATCAAATTTGCATTAGTGATTTACAGTGGAATATTGAAGGCATTTGAGCTTTTGAAGATTTGATATTTTACCATAAAGCCAGCAAATTTTGAATCTTACTCAAATAGGGGTCATTGTGCCTGGTTAATAATAATATAATAACAGCTTCTCTCTCTGTATTAAGGTTTACATGAATCAGGAGTGTGGAAACACGGATTTTCTCTACTTGTCCACGGACGAGTAAAAGTCAGTTTCCTTCTTGTTCAGGATCAAAATGAACTTGTCCACAAAAAAGGTGATAGATAAATATTGAGAAAGCATTGTAAACCAGAATTTTCTTGATTAAAAGCAATGTTTTCTAGACTTTGATACAAACACTGAACATGGATGACTATTCTTCTTGATCTATTTTGTACCAATCCAAGATTTGCCCTGGTATTTAATTGTCCATGGACGAGTGGCCTAGACAAATGCACTTGTGCACAAGTGGAAAAGCCCATGTCGGACAAGTCGGGCATGTGAATTCCACATCCCTGCATGAATCAAGTTTGCTTTAGTGCTTTACAGTGGATTATTGAAGGCCAGTGAGATATTGAAGATTTGGTATTTCACCATAAAGCCAACAATATTTTTATCTTACTCGAATAGGGGTCATTGTAGCTGGTTGAAAATGATATACTAATAATAGTTTCTCTCTCTGTAAAAGTGTTACAAGAATCAAATTTTCTTTAAAACTTTCCTGTGGATTATCATAATTTCTTTCTAAATGAAATGGAGTGGTCCAATTCAGATTGTAAATACAGTCAAATCTGTGTGAGCGGCCAACTATGCACAGCGGCCAATCTGCCGACAGCGGCCACTCAATTTCCCCCCGTGCAAATTCCTTCTATAATTGCACTGTGAATAGCGTGATCTCCTGAAATGCGGCCGGCTGTCACCTTAATTGGTCTAATTCCAACTATATATCACACCTTTACAACGGTCATCTGACAAAATACGCTACTTAATTAGCCGTGTTTGAAAACACCGATTATCACCACTATAGTAAACAGCCGAAGTCGCTTTTATCGTAATGTACAAGTTATTAACAACCAATTATCGATTTAATCCTGTGTTGTCGATTATATGACATGTAATTGGCCATTATTATTTATTTGATCTACTTAAATGATGATAATAAATTAAAGGATATGGAATTTCATAGTTGTCGGGGCTCTTAAAATAAAATGATCTTGAGCATTACAGGTTGTTTACACATTTCTCGAGGTCTTTAAAATGAACGAAAACCTGTTTTTGTTATCAATTCTCGCCATAATGTTGCTCTTTAAACGTAAGTTCCTCCCTCTAGAGGATCTTGTGAAAGTGATATGCATGCTTGACAAAAATACATTTACACTGCAACTCCATTAAAACGCTGTGGTCGGGGTCCAAGAAATGAAACAGCGGAAGAAGTGGATGTATCTGCTATAACGCTGTATCCCCCGGCCGCCGCCGATTCCCCCCCCCACCCCCGCGGTGAACAATAACGTACCGCGGAAACGTAACAGACACAGGGTCAATATTGATAACGATATCGGATATCTAAATATACATGTACATGTTTAGGCCATCGTATTTAATATTTTTAAAACTCGGCAATGAATTGAAGAACAAACGCGCTTTATTACTTTGGTATTTTTTATTTCAAAAGTTTGATAAAGTAATCTAGATTGTAGGGTTAAACGTTCGCAGACTCCTCAAAGTTCTCTGAATCCCGATTTCTCGGGCCTACCCGCCCGGCAGCTGAGAAACACCGATAACGACAATCTCAAAAGGGTAAAGTTAGTAAAATCCATAGTTTCATAATATCTACGAATTTCATATTTTAAATATTGTCTTTTGGAAAATTATATACGCAATCAAAATAAACAATACCCTATGTCCGATCGAAACTATACCAAAGTAATCGAATCTCTCGGAGTGCAGGACCGCATTCTTCGATGAGCGAGGAAAAATGCCGTAAATTCAATTAAATGAATCTGTAGCTACGACATTTAGATCGCCGGTTTGCGGAGATAAGCTAATCCATTTATTACATCATCTTCACGAGTCAAGGGATATCGAAAGCTTCTTCTCGAAAACCGTATAAGTAAAATGTTCGTAACCCTTGGTTTGACAAGATGTAAATTCACGGCTTTGGTTATCAGATAGTAAATCGTCAAGAGACAGAGTCCAGACGAAAGCGACGCGGTCACCATCAAATTCACGCCAAATTTAGCTTTTTTGTTTGAAGCTATCAAGAGGGAAACGTAGGTTTATATATAGCTTCCTGTTTAAAACTGAATGAAGTTGTCTATTCAGTGAGAGATAGGAATCAACGATAATAATTCATTTGGACTTTGAATTTTCAAATCCTGTGACTATAATATGAATAAATTTAACAAAAAAGAAACAAAATTTTATCATATATTGACAAAAAACGTAATATTAATAAGAAGATTCAACAGGATTGGCAAAGGGAGGTAATAAACCAATAAATTGGGTAAGGGGCGAGTCGCTTTTTGAAACGTATGTCAGCAGCGGTAAATGTTCCAGATTTGAGAATATAAAACAAAATAAGCTTATTTTGCGAAAGAATGGCTTCTTCTGAAATTTATTAACTTGGATTTAATCGCATGCGAGCTAGACTATTCGGTGTCTAATTGCGTCCCCGCCGTCGAGAAAGTGCAGTTAGTAGCGCGCCGGACTGTCAATATTGGGATTCTGTGTTTCTCCGACGGCGGTACTCATTCTTTCTGACTATAAGTCACTCACCCATGGGTTACTAATCGTAGACCTATGTGAGATAGCAGTTTGTGGTTAGGAAAGGATGTGATGGTTTTACTCGTGATCGAATTCGGTACACCAGCGGTAGTGATATAACTATAGGCCTACGTCTGTCAGCAATCAAACTAGCCATTTCTCTCTGACCTGAGGCATTTATCGCCACCACTGCTCCGCGGGAGGTGTGAAAATCAATTGTATTGATTTACCTGGCTGCGCTCAGTATCGATTTTTATCTCGGTGTTTTCACCCTTCGATCTGAAATCGCGATCAAAACAGCGTTAACGGCGGATCGGGTAACATCGCCGCAGCATCCCAAAATGATCGACAACCCCCCCCCGAATTTCGGGAGCCAAGCGGACCCCGCGTTGTAATAGATTTAGCGCTCTAACAGATTTCGTTATAATGGAGTTGCAGTGTATTTGCAAAATTACAACAAAATCAAGGTGCTCAGAGCTCTAAATGCACTAAATGTGAGTCGGTATTGATTTTGAAAATTAAATTATAACCTTTTCTGTTCTCAAAAAAGGAAAAACAGGTGGTATAGGCAAAGATCAGACTGCACATATGCTAGTTCTATCTTCAAAACCTTCTTGCCCTCAGTAAAAGTGGTACGACAAAATGGCCGCTCTAAGGATACTGTGAACAGCAGCCAATCTGTGTACAGCAGCCAGTTTGGCCCTCTCCCTTGACTGGCTGCACAGATTCAACTGTACTACCCCAGGGGTATGACATAAACAACATTGGCTGAGGTGCACTATATAGTGTTGCATACATAATATGAATTGTCTGCGTTTTAAATTCAGAGAAGAAAATTTCCTACTTTGTTTCTATGTAAAATGGGTTGCACCCTTGCTGAGCCAAAATCAGACCCCAGGGTTTTGATATGAACAAAATTGGTGAAGGTCCTCCAGGTTGTGCTACAAACCAACATAAAAGCTGTTTGCCTTCTGTTTTTGAGGAAGAAGATTTTTAAAAAATTTCACTCTTTCTGTTTCTATTAAACAAGAGGGCCATTGGCCCTAAAGCTCTCACCTGATGTATATAGTTTACAAAAGAAGCAAAGTGCCAACACTACTTATTTGAAATTCATTACTGGCTAAACAAAATTCAAAGATATCAAGAAGACATATATTTAAGTCAAATAGAGTGCACACAAGGTTTTTCTAAAATTTGACCCTTTGACCCCATTTTTGACCCCACTTGACCCAATTTCGAACTAGACCAAGATTTGATAAAGACAAACATTCTGACCAAGTTTCAAGACATTGGGGCCAAAAATGTAGCCCCTAAAGTGCACACAATGTTTTTCTAAAATTTGACCCCTTTACCCCATTTTTGACCCCACTTGACCCAATATCGAATTTGAGTAAGATTTGATGAAGACAAACATTTTGACCAAGTGTCAAGACATTAGGGCCAAAAATGTGGCCCCTAGAGTGCACACAAGGTTTTTCTTATTTGACCCATTGACACCATTTTTGACCCCAATTGTCCCAATTTTGAACTTGACAGAGATTTGATGGAGACAAACATTCTGACCAAGTTTCAAAAATGTTGCCTCTAGAGTGCACACAAGGTTTTTCTAAAATTTGACCCTTTGACCCTATTTTTGACCCCACTTGACCCAATTTCAAACTTGAATGAGATTTGATGGAGACAAACATTCTGACCAAGTTTCAAGACATTTACGCTTAAAATGTGGCCTCTAGAGTGCACACCAGGTTTTTCTTAAATTTGACCCCTTTGGCCCCATTTTTGACCCAACTTGACCCAATTTCAAACTTGACCAAAATTTGATGGAGACAAACATTCTGACCAATTTACAAGGCACTAGGGCCAAAAATGTGGCCCCTAGAGTACACACAAGGTTTTCTGAAATTTGACCCCTTGACCCCATTTTTGACCCCACTTGACCCAATTTCGAACTTGACAGAGATTTGATGGAGACAAACATTCTGACCAAGTTTCAAGACATTAGGGCCAAAAATGTGGCCCCTAGAGCGCACACAAGGTTTTTCTTAAATATGACCCCTTGACCCCATTTTTGACCCCACTTGACCCAATTTCGAACTTGACCGAGATTTGGTGGAGACATACATTCTGACCAAGTTTCAAGACACTAGGGCCAAAAATGTGGCCTCTAGAGTGCACCCAAGGTAAAGTTTGACGACGGACGAAGGACGATGGACGACAGACGAAGGACGGCGGACAGCAGCCCATCACAATAACTCACCTTGAGCACTTCGTGCTCAGGTGAGCTAAAAAGGGATGTAACCAGACGGAGCAGAAATATGACCTCAGGGTCATACTAGATGACTACCAAATATGAAAGCTGTCTGTCATCTGGTTTCAATGAGGAAGATTTTAAAAGATTTTCTATTTTTTCAACCTTTTGATTTCCATGGCATTAATAGATTAAGGTGGATATCAATAATTTAAACAACTTTGGTAGTGCTTGAGGCAAGGTACATCCCTGCCAAGTTTCATCAAGATTGGCCCACCTGTTTAGGAGAAGATGTTTAAAGAAATTAAGGAAGACGGATAACATACAACTGACGACAGACATAATAGCTCACCTTGAGCACTTCGTGCTCAGCTAAGCTAAAAACAAAAGGATAACATTTCATTGATCAAGCTTGGCAGAATTATAGTTCTTGTGCACTACACTCCATAATGATGAGAAGAAACATAACTGCCAAGTTTTGAGGCATGAGTGTTATACTAACAACTATTGGATTTATTACCAACCACCTTTATCACTTTATGTATACAATGCAATTCAAATTTGTAAAAAGTGTGACTGATTGTTTTTTCTTTTTGAGTCTTGTGATCAAAATAATATACTAATTTTGTACTTTTTTGATCCACAATCACTCTTGAACACGCTTTAGATTCTAACTTAAGTTAACAGTTTTAGCATAGTACAAGTCCATTCAGACCATGCAAATAACTTCTTTAAAGCCAAGATATCCAATTAACCAAATCTTTATTTACTGTAGCAAGAGATGTTTGTAAAACATTTATGCCCCAAATAAGAGCAGGACTTTGGCATATTATTTTTCAATTAATGAAGGACAATAACTCAAAAAGAATAAGTTGAGATGAGTAGATTTATGGTTCTTGTGCACTGCACGTCTCGATAAGATCTATCCACCTGTCAAGTTTCATAATTCTAGCTTGCATACTATTGAGATATGCTGAAGACAAAAATCAAGTTATAAATCAAACAAAGGGCAAAACTCAAAAAATATGATGAGTAGAGTTATGTTTCTTTTGCACTTCTCCTCAAGGAGATCTTTCCACCTGTGAAGTTTTATGATTCTAGCCTGTATCCTTTATGAAATATGCCCCAGACAAAAATGGTCTATGGACAGACAGACTGTTCAAAGCAATATACACCCTCTTCTTCGAAGGGGCATAATCATCTTTTTATAGATATAAAATACAAGTTTCATTATACATGTATAGACCTCTAGTTTTTTATGTAGCTAGATAAAGTGCAATGCAGGAAGAATTGCAAAACTATGGATAGTAAAAACACAGAATTTTGTAAAAAGGATATCTGATAACAACATTGAGGGGTCAGCCTAAAACTTTAGTAAGTGCCTTTAATATTCATATGCACTTACATTACTTATGAGCTGTCATCTCAAAATATCAATCAGTTATGCAAACCATTTTACCTACTTCCAATTTCAGCAATCAATTTCAGGTTTGGCTTGTTCATATCACTATTCAATAAATATTTACATATCATGTATGAAGGCAGGGGTGTGGAAATACACATTTTCTCTACTTGTCCCTGGACAAGTCAACGATGATTCTGTATTTGTCCAGGATAAAAAAAAAAACTTGTCCACAAAAAAGTGAATAGATAACTTTTTTAGAATCATTGTTTTTAAAGAAGAAAATGCTGAAACCTAGCATTTTCTTTATCTAAAACAATGTTTTCTACCTTATTATTTAAATATTAGTTTTATCAATCTCTTAGATCTATCTAGTGCCGTTCCAAGATTTGCCCTGGTAATTTCTTGTCCTTGGACATGTAGCCTTAAAAATGTACTTGTCCACAGGTTGAGAACCCCATGTCGCACAAGTCAGGCATGGGAATTCCACACCCCTAATGAAGGGAGATAATACAGTTAGACAACTTACTGGAGTTGTCCACCTTGGCTCTAGGGGCACTTGTGTGTCAACCTCAATTTTATCAAAATGCCTTAGGTAATTCTCATCAATGAACTTCAGGTGTTCCTCTAGTGGGAAATTTCCATAGGTGAAAAACCTGTTACAAAAGACAGTGTTTTGATTTTACAAATGTGAATCATTCAACAAAAAGGAACAAACTCTTTAAAAAAATATTTGAAAAGGAGATTGGGTCCAACAAAGATCAACAAGAGGTCGCAGTTCGAAAATTCTTTGACAGACAGGTAGATTAATCATTTTAGATTCAGAAAAAAAGCTACGTCTGAAAAGTTTCAACTCTAGTCAGTGTGTGCAATCTGTGCAGTCTGAGGTCAACACTTTAAGCACTACCCAGATGGTCCCTTTTTTGTATGACGGATCCAATATCAGGCCTGTCAGACAAAAAGAGACCATCTTGGACATGGGTAAAGTGTTAAACCTAGTCAGATAAACTATCTTTCTGAATCAAGAATGATAATTCTTTCTTAAATTCCTATTAATTAAATTGAAAAATGATGTCAGATAAAAACAAGTCTGTCTCCAGTTTGATCTGTTTTTGATGATGAGTTTAATAAATTCAGTATTTTATGAACACAAATTTGATATTATATTTATAATATGACCTGAACTTCTACGACAAATCAAGGAATTTATCGTTTCAAGTTTTCCGTAAAACACAGTTTACAAAATGATGTCAGCCAATGCATTATGATGTAATTTTCACAATGAAAATATAACATTGCTATATGTTCTTAGCTCATTTGCACTAGAGTAATAAAACCTGTGTTATATCAAAAATATTCGACAGCATTCTTTCACGCTCCCCACATAAGTCATATTACAAAACAAATTCATTCCTGCCTGAGAATGCTGTTGACAGATAAGAACAGAAGGACAAACTGCTAATTTGCTGGAAATAAACCCAATTTCAGACAAGTACCCTATTGGATTTTCCCATCCCTGTTGTTTGAAAGGCAAATTAGATTCAAAATGTAAGTTTAATTCAGTGTTTATGTTCATCACACAATAGAAACAAATAATTATATCTTAATATTATAATGTTCACATATACTTGTTCTTACATTTTTTTTTGTCACTTATTCAATATCTTATATTCTTTAAGCTGTAAAAATATAGAGGCATAGATAAGAGGGGGTAAAGCCAGTCTAAAATCTTAAGTTCTCAATGAAACCCTATGTTGTTGGTACTTATTTGAATCGTCTTGACGAGACCATTCCAATGAGCACCAACAGAATAGGGTTTTGTTTTATAATAAATAAAATGTTTTGATCCAAAATACCCCCTCTATCTGTAGCTCTGATATAGATAGGCTAGAGAAAAGATCATGCCCAGAGATACAGATAAAGGGGGGTATATTGGATTTCAAATAAGACTGTTTCATCTATACTTGAACAAATTCTATGTAGTGCGGATTATCACTACACAGAGTTTCATTAAGAAATAAAGATTTTAGACTCGCATTGCCCCCCTCCTCTTATCTGTACATCTACAGTGTTAATTCTAGGATTTCATAACTGTGGGGATTTCAGCACAAAATTGAAGCATTTGAGAATTAACTGGTATTCCATACTCTTTGTTCAAAGTAAAAAAATCCCTAACAAATCTAGAAAATATGGGGGATCTTATCCCCCTCCCTAGAATAAACACTGCCTCTGCCTACCTTGAGTTTGAAGGGTGATAATGTGATTGGTGGAACTGTGTCAGCTGACTCCAAGTTAAATCTGGAATGTGGGAGGGGTCTCCACCAGACACAACCCCATAGGTGTGATTAGGTAGCAGATTATTCTGTACAGCCTCTGCAAATATGGCCTGCTGGCTGGACTGTAAATTAAAACATGATTAAAGTGAATAACTTCAACTCAAGTTAATGTTAAATTGGGAATGAGGGTGGGATCTCCACCAGACACAACCCCATTAGTGTGATTAGGTAGCAGATTATTCTGTACAGCCTCTGCAAATATGGCCTGCTGACTTGACTGTAAATCAAAACATCAAAATGAACAACTGAGCTCAATCAACTGAAGGTAATGTGAATTCTGAAATGTGGGTGGAATTTCCACCAAACACAACTCAGAAGTTGTTATGAGGTAGCAGATTTATCTGTACAGCCTCTGCAAATATTGCCTGCTGACTGGTCTGTAAATTAAAACATGATCAAAGTGAACATTTTCAACTCAAGTTAATGTTAAATCTGGAATGTGGGCAGGGTCTCCATCGCACTTAAGTCCATAGGTGTGATTAAGTAGCAGATTAATCTGTACAGCCTCTGCAAATATTGCCTTAATGTTAAATCTGGGATTTCCACCGGTCACCACCCAATAAGTATGGCAAGGAAGGTTATTTTGTGCAACCCCAGCAAATAATTCCTGCTGACTTGACTGTAAATTAAAACATCATCAAAGTGAACAACTTCAACTCAAGCTAATGTTAAATCTGGAATGTGGGCAGGGTCTCCATCAAACACCACCCAATAGGTGTGGCAAGGAAGGCTTTTTTGTATAACCCCTGCAAATGTGGCCAGCTGACTCGATAGTTGGTACAAAAATATTATCAAGATTAATAGAGGATAATCATTTGACTCAGTGTAATATTGATTTATGTTTCATTGAGTGAAAAACGATATATTTTCATGAGTGACAGAGCCCATTAAAACTATGGTAGAAATTGGATAAAAATTTCTTGAATAATTTTCTGAAAGAAGGTCACATAAGGATCATTCCTGTGAAGTATGGTTGAAAGTCAGCCTATTGTTTCTACGCAGAAAATTTTTAAATGAAAAAGTTTTTGAACGGATGGATGCATGGACACACACACAGATGGACGGATGCACAAACCAATGCACTGGCTGACTGATACACAACAGATACAGCCCAATACGATCGCAAAAAGCCAATATTTGTTTCTATCAATTTTTAGATTCATGCCTCTCTGAAATCAATCAAAACTCTCCTTATCTCTTAATTGAAGCTTAAGAGCAAGCAATGTTTAAACAAGCAGGTCAGAATGGCCCTTAACTGCTCACCTGAATTTAATTGGTTCAGTGGATCTCGCCCAAGAATCTTTCTGGCAAAGTATCAGTCAAATTTACCTAGTTGCTGAGTAGATGTTATTCCAAGAATTCAAATTGAAAATAGGCCATATATGCACCCAGCCACACCAATATTTATGGCCAAATCAAATGTCAAGACAAATTTTTGAAAAGGATTACTGAAGATACATTCTGTAAAAGTTTCATTTCAAATATTCTTTGGTTTAGGAGGTGATTACAATTACATTGCTAGAAGAGGTTGATTTCTCTAGTACAATGTTTTTATTGTTTGTATGGGGTTATGGCTGGAGCACCTAACATTCAATTTCTGTTAAATTGTTCACCAGTACTACCATTACATCCTTTCCTAGCCTCCAGCTTCGTGGACAGACTGTTATCGTACAAGTACTTACAAAGACCCCCTTCATTTCATTGTACACAACACCTTTGAAGCCAAGTGGTGAATTTCTGTCTCTGATGTCTTCATGCTCCAATCTCCAACCTTCTTGACTGAAAAATAGAGAACAAGAGATGTTTGTAAAACATTGATGCCCCCATAAAAGCAGATCAATAGCCTATTCTTTGTCAATCGACAAAGGGCAATTACTCACAAAATATGATGAGTAGAGTTATGTTTCTTGTGCACTGCACTTCTCCTTAATGAGATCTATCAACCTGTGAAGTTCCATGATTCTAGCTTGCATGCTTTTTGAGGTGTGCTTCAGACAAAATACGGACTATGCACCCACAAACCGACCAATCAGCTGTGCAGAGCAATATACCCCCTCTTCTTCGAAGGGGTGCATAATAATCAAAGATTATTGATTTTCTTAAACAAAGAAAATTATCTAGCCACAGGTTATTAGGTTATCAGGTTTATACAGGATATGACATTTATTCCATTTTTTTCTGACATGCTGGCTGTACTAGTGGGTGGCCGTGAGTGAATAGATTAATTAAATTTTATTGAGCCATCTATTCAACATACCTAGACAAATTACAGATGATATCATGGCACTCAAAGAGATCACTGAATATTAAATGTTTAGGGTATTGCTTTGATTTTTCATTTTATCATATAACTATACAAATATCCGTTTGATAACATCCAATTTGATATTTTTTATGATATCACATAGTTGTTTTTAGAACAATGATATAATGTGGTTATTTTAAGAAACTTGCATTTCTGTTAGAAACATCGACGAAAAGAAGACAAAAAGAGGTTATAAGATAAATATAATACATACTTAATGTATTGTATGAAAAAAATATCTAACTCGGTTGTGAGAATTTATAATTGTCTCGGCAGAGCCTCGACAATTTTCAATTCTCCCAACCTCGTTAGATATTTTTTTTCATATAATACACTAAGTACGTATCATATATATATCAATTGTCTCCACTAGTTGATTCCAATGGTTTAAGAGATGTATGGAGTTATAGTGGGACCTATAGATTGACATTCCAACGCCCTACCAACTGCGCTATGATGGTGGCCCACATGATGATAAAAAGCAGGCGATATATCCATGTAGGCTGATCTTAGTCTATATTGTCTGCAAAAGCTCTGTCTACTATATCATGACCAATGTTGTGAACAGCAAGCGAATTGTTAAATTTACCTGAAATCAAGTTCTCTTAGCTGAGGATAGAATACAGCATCCAGATAAATGGACAGGAGGTTGTTGAAATCTCGTCTGTTTTGTGTTGAAAATGGGTACATTGTCCAGTCACTGGCTGTGAAAAAACAAACAAACATGAGATAAGTTTTCAAATCTCATCTGCTTTGTGATGAGAATGGGTACTTTGTCCAGTCACTGGCTGTTAAAACAAAACAAAACATGAGATAAGTGTTCAAATCTCAACCTAAACAGCCATATTATGCAACTAAAAGAATGCCTGTCTGTATAAAGATACTTTGAGACCTTATTTATCTATTAAGTCCCATTTGGTCTACTCCCATTTCGTCAACAACAACTACTCCTGTTTTGTTGATTTTCAAGGTTTCAAATTATCTTTATTCCTCTTTAATATGAAATATGATTTCTACACTTTTGGACATTATTGTATAAAATAATGGTATTTTTTGCTGATATTTTTCAATACATTTATAGACTATAGAACACAAAGAATTGTAGGTCTTAAGAAGATGAAATACCTGCATGACATCTGCATACATGTATATGCCTTTTAACACCTGTATCTTTTTTATTGAAATCTTATTTTTCAGTGACAGTTTTCTTAAAAAGATTAAAATGAAAAATAGAAGTTGTATTATATTAATTACAGAAATCCTTAGTACACTACTGTAAATTTCTTTTCTTTTTATAAAACCTTAAATTGACTTATAACCATTGTAAAGTTGATTTGCAGAAAAGGGCACATGCAAGGGCTTACACAAAAGTGCATGCAAATTAACTGAATCAGTAATTTCAAGTTCCTTTTTATCTTTCAATTAAAAAAATATATATATGTTTATTTTTTTCGGTAATCATTCTTAATAAAAGTGTGGACATATTGGGACTGTAGACGAAATGGGACTGGTTGCAATAAAAAATCAAAGCACTGAAAGTACTGATGGTGTACGAACCTGACGGCATTCCAGAGTGACATATTGGATTCAATGAGAAAAGAGAAATTATGAATGTAAAAAAGGGGGAGGAATTGTCTCAACAAAATTTCCGTTATTCAAAAATTTCACTGCAAATTCAAAGAAAGGGAAAGAGAGGACAAATCCTGTTGGAAAAATATTTGTTAGAATATGAGTTGTTACTCTGTGAAAATTTATTTTACACACTTGAAATAGGTACCTTTATTAATTAAACATAAATGGAGAAAACAATTTAATCCTATCTAAAACTGTCTTCAACCTATATCCAATAGTGTTTGATTTTACAAAAGTAAATGTTATCATGTTTAAGCTTATTTCAAGTAAATTTGTTGTACAGTCGAATCTGTGTACAGCAGCCAGTCAAGGGAGAGGGCCAAATTGGCTGCTGTACACAGATTGGCTGCTGTTCACAGTATCCTTAGGGCGGCCATTTTTCGGACCACTTTTGTTTAGCTCATTACCAGATCGCAAAACTATAGACTTCTCCAAATACTAAGCAATTCCAAAGTTTCATTTTAAGTGTTTGTCATTAAAAGAATAAGGAATCATACCATCAACATAGAAAAATATTGTGAAAACGCATGATTCATATTCATCGAAAATTTCTCGTTTGCGTTTAGCCATGGTTTGGACCTGCGTACGACCTACGCCGACTCATAAGCAATAATCCTGGAAGAAAACCTAGATTCGAGCATGCGTATCACTTTCAAACGATCCTCTAGAGAGAGGATCTTACGTTTAAAAAGCGTCATTTTGGCGAGATTCGATATCGAAAGCAGGTTTTCGTCCATTTTAAAGACCTCGAGAAATCAGTTTGCTAAATGTGTAAACAACCTGTAAAGCTCAAGATCATTTTATTTAAAGAGACCCGACAAC
The DNA here is from genome assembly GCA_948146395.1 of Fragum whitleyi. Taxonomy (NCBI): domain Eukaryota; kingdom Metazoa; phylum Mollusca; class Bivalvia; order Cardiida; family Cardiidae; genus Fragum; species Fragum whitleyi. The sequence continues at coordinate 13,494,124 of OX411558.1, forward strand.
CGATAAATTCCATAGCCTTTAATTAATTATCATCATTTAAGTAGATCAAATAAATAATTATGGCCAATTACACGTCATTTAATCGACAACACGGGATTAAATCGATAATTGGTTATTTATAACTTGTACATTATGATAAGGCGACTTCGGTTGTTTACTATAGTGATGATTATCGATTTTTTCGAACACGACTAATTAAGTCGCGTGTTTTGTCAGATGACCGTTGTATAGGTGTGATATACAGTTGGAATTAGACCAATTAAGGTGACCGCCGACCGCATTTCAGGAGATCACGCTATTCACAGTGCAATTAAAGAAGGAATTTGATCGGGGGGAAATCGAGTGGCTGCTGTCGGCAGATTGGCCGCTGTGCATAGTTGGCCGCTCACACAGATTTGACTGTATTTGTTTTAACTTTTTTTATCTATCTTTGTTTCTTCTCAGAGGATATAGGTCTCTGAGTACCAACCAAAGAAACACCTATGAGTATCAGTCAGTCCTGAACTGTACTCATTGTTTAAAGTTATGATTTGTTAACTTATTAATAGTATTTTGAACCATAACCTGAGAGATTCATTTTATCATATCTGAAGCCAAAACCACTTCCATGGTTGACACTTATGTCGTTGTTCAATTTTATAACACTGCAGGATGAGAAATATTTAGGTGAAGGTTAAAGGGGGTCTAGTGCCCTATTAGTATAATTCATAGATAATTTCTGTTTAAGGTTTAGAAATTAAAGTATAACTTTTTATATTAAATAATTGCTTCATAGTAAATTGCATACTAAAAGTCTTTATAAATATTACTTTTGTAACATAATTTCCACATCAAAAGCAAATAAGAATCATATTTAAGAAGTTTCTTTTTAAAAGGGAGGTAATAATTGCATGACTATGTCTGACAAATAGTTTAAGTATAATACAATGTTTTTTTTTCCTCCCGACTTTCTTCCCAATGAGAATTGAGAATCCTTACAATTGTCGATTTATTTTTTGCACGAGAACCTATTGTTTACCTTTAAGAGTTAAGATGCTTGTAAAATCACTCACTATCGATATCTTATTACAGTATTGCGGCTGATATTAGACTTTTCTGCTCGGAGCTATTTTTTGCTTAAACTGTAGTTAACCAATTCTAAACGTACTTTGGGAAGGATGGAGCCAGTTTTTATTCATCTATTAAGATTTTTATGATTTCTGTAAAAAACGCAATGACTTTTCCAGAATAATTTAACAACTAAACCCGCCTGTCGAAATGTAAACAAGTGCATGACGGATCTGGTCCCCCCTTGACCACGGCAATTTCTACTCGTCAATTGGAGTGGTATCTTGGGTTGAATATTTAGCTATCATTTATCTAATTTTCAATAGAATTTTGAATTGATATGGTTTTACATATTGAAAAAATGCAAAGTAGAATGGCCCGAATGAAATATCTTCCTTGCCTGTCGCATTTGGTATTCGGCAATATTCGCTTATGAGACAGACGAATACAAAACGTTTTCCCTTGGAATAAGTTCACCGAATATTCCAGTGTATCCTTACAGCCCTACTTCAGCCAACGCAATTTTACAGAAAAATCTTAATATCGGCATTCATCCCTATTCAAATAAAAGGTACAAGAAAGGTTGTACATGTAAAACACATGTCGAATCATTCTTAAAACCCATCTTGAGACTGACTGTCGCTAGTTGAAAAGTTATGTAAAACCGCGTTACCGTTTCTAATGACACAAGGTGTCTTCGTGTCATTCGTCTCAACTCGGCCGATTCCTGTGACCTCCATTTCAATCCGAGCCGTCAGAGATCGCCCGAGTATTGCCGAATATAAGTTCAAGAGGACATGACCTAAATAAACATGTATTTCCGGCTAATTACTACAAGTTGCACCAGCGAAGGCTTGGGTCAAAAACATAGTATCTGTCTCTATGTTGTTTAGACACAAACTTTGTTTTTGCTTTAAACTCTGGACAAGCTTTGCCGATCAAAAATTCCCTTGATAAACATTGCAAGATCATTTTGTGTTATTCAAGGCGAATTTTCATTATATTCACTTGATGAAGAATACTAGTATTACGCCATTAAAGAAATAAACCGTGATTTTGCGGTGAAAAATATTGAAAGATACTAAATTGAATTTTAAGAGGCGCTACTTTATTTCAAATGTATTAACATCCAACAGGCTTTTCCTGACATAGTATAACACTGGTGAATGACGTTCGTTCACCAAAAAGTAGACAAAATGGGAGAAGACCAAATAGACTAAACCAAATAATACATTTATGGCATAGTTTACCCAGGGCTATGCTAGCTCTTTAAATTAAGGAGTCATTGACCCCTTGACCATAAAATTCTGGGCGTCAAAACTGATTTTGAAGGGGCACAAAAGAGCAAAACATTAAAACTTAACAGCCTTTTACGTAACCTATATATCTGAAACAACATAAACAATAAAGTGTAGACACATTATTGTTTATGTTGTTTCAGTTATATCGATCTCTATAAATAGTATAACGAAAATAATTGATTTATAAAATCTTTTATATAGCATAGGTTGCCCCAATAGAAATTTGATTGGGTCAAAATGACCCCTTGTAGGAAATTTTTGAGGGTCAAAATGGGAATTTTGGGAGTCAAAACCCTGGTTTAAAGATCAAACACGAGCCCTGGTTTACCTGTCATGGCATTCATGAATGTAGCCAGTGATCTGTTTAACATTTTGAAGAAAGGGTCTCTCACAGGGAACTTCCTAGATCCACATAGTACCGTATGTTCTAGTATATGAGGTACACCAGTACTATCCATGGGGGTTGTTCTGAACGCCACGCTGTAAATGAAACGGGAAATATGGTAGAAGTCGTAATAGAACCCTGGGTTCCATTAGAATCATCACATTTCCATTAGAAAAGGGATGGGCTTTTATAAGAGACTATGCAACATATCAATGGCTCAGTGTGAAATAGTTGTAACTATCTGCAAACCTAGAGGCGGTTACAACTGTTTCAAGCCAATCCATCAATATTTGTTTACACTGTGATAAATGGCCTATAATAAACATAATCCCTGCAAAATATCAACATTCTATTGAGGAAAAGGTACAAAAAAAACCTAGGTTGAATTTCTATCAACCTTGATTTTGTGGGTATGGGCCTATATAAGAAGCTTCAAGATTTTGTAAATGGTCGATTTCAACCTTCAAAAAGGGACATGGGGTTTTACTAGAGCATGGGGCTCCATTAGAATTTTTACGTTATCTATGGCTTAGTGCAACTTTTTTGTAAGTGTTTTTATTCATAAAACAGTATTGCACACGTGCACTCCTTGAAATGCACATCTAAGAAATCATGATTCAAGAGTTAGTTTAATTCAAGAATATCATTGAACAACATGTCCCCTCTTTCTCCTTTGGGAAATAAACTGTATTTCTGCAATTAGAGATCATGCAAAAGCTGTTATAAAATTCCTTTTTATTAATAGTTACATACATCTGTTCTCTGCTGCCCCTTCCAAAAGTCTTGGAAGATTTGGAAAATATTTACTCAAACAAGCAGCCTTAAAGGGCCTGAGATGCACTTTTGACTATCATATATTTCCTAACACTTAACTGGTATTTTGGGTACTTGATTGCTTTAGTTTAAAGAGAAACAAATGATATTTGTTGAAACCCAGTTTATAATGTTTTATTATCTCCCTTCAACAAAATGTCCCATTGAAAATTTGATGATATATATGTCTCATGTTTCCTGTGTGAATGCTTCAATAAATGAAATCAAAACTGGTGCAAAAATTATAATGAACGTGTCGCTTCGCATTAGTCTGGACTTTTATTTCCCGGCGATCTGTTAACTTAGAATCAAAGCGCATTTTAAAAATGAATTAAGCTTAACTTTGCAAAACCAGCAATCATAATGTGGTAACTGTGGACTCATTTTACATATTTATTGCATTATCGCTTATCTACAAACTCAGGTAACGCTGTCCAGTACACTGAGAGATTTAATCAGTCTGGTATAGTTTCTAGCATTTGTCGGGTAGTGTTGATTTTCCCATTGCAGAGATTATCATTTTCTACTATTTTCCAAATGACTATTTTAGAATTATTAATTTGTTGATTTAATGTAACTTTATGCATTTTACTGTACCTTTATGAGATGTTCATTGATTTTCTCAGTAGTGCTAAAAATACATCAAATGAACTCAAATTCAGTGCAAAAACAAGACACATTGACTTTTCAGTAGAGTCAACAAATACTTACTTATTTTCAAAGCATACATTTTGTGATAAACATTGCGATTGATTACAGTAATTACGTAAGCACAAACCTGAATGTATTGTTACTATCATCCCTGGCTAGATGTAAATGTTGGGCCCCTGTTTTATTGTGTTCCAAGGAAAAGGCTGTGAGAAATAATTCAGGTACTTCCTCTACCTAGAAAAGAGAGCATCATGACAAAGTCATTAACTATTAAAGCAAATCAGGGTGTGGAAATATGCATTTTCTCTACTTGTCCCTGGACAAGTAAAACATGATTTTCTACCTGTCCAGGATCAACAAAAACTTTCATCCTCAAAAAAAGAAGAATAGATAACTTAGAGAAATTATTGTTTTTACAGAAGAAAAAGCTGTAACCCAGCATTTTCTTCACTGTAAACAATATTTTCTAAATTTGTCAAACAAATTAATCTCTTACATCTATTTGATACCATTCAAAGATTTGTCCTCTTAAACTTGTCCACTGAAAAGTCACAAAGAAAAAAGTATTTATCCGCAGGTAGAAAAACCTGTGTCGGATAAATCTGGCATGTGAATTCCACATCCCTGCAAGACAAAAGGTGTTGCTTATCATCAACTTTCTTTGAACATTTTACCTACAAGTTACATGTAAACAGAAATCTGCTAGCCCTATTTGATACAGAATAATCTTGATCCAAAGGTACAGATAAGACGTAGTAATGCCAGTCTTAAATTGTTATTTTCCCATGAAATCATATGCTGTAAGAACTAATTTGAATTTTCTTGACAAAATGATTCCAACGAACACCAACACTTTAGCATTTGTGTATTAAACAATTTAATTTGAAATCCAAGTAATCCCTCTATCTGTTGCTGGCTTGCTCTGTTGATCTAAGATTTACAGTGATATCTGTTTGTTTTTGTGTTTCACTCAACACAAATAAGTGCTTACAAAGTGTAAACAAATTGTCAATCTAAACTTCTACAGATATAAAATTGAAACTTGTCATAAAATCTCAGCAATTTACCCCTAACATTATTTTTTTCGTGAAACAAAGGCAACAAGAAAGCCAATTATAGTTAAGAACATCATAAAATTGACAAACTGAATGAAATTGGAATAATTTTTAAATGTGATGATTGTGATGAGTGAGGTTTGAATGATATTAAAGGGAGGTAGTCCAATATTGCTGCTGATCAAAATTAGCAATATTTATTGACTCCCTTTAATAAAATATTAATACAGCTTTTCAATTAGCTTTCTTTGTCTTCACAAACCAATCAGACGCTTCAAAATTCGAGACAGTTGAAGAAATCGAGGATTTTTCCCAGCAATTTGAATGTAGTTATTGCGCTATATTTGGTAATTTTTCATTTGTTAAGTGAGTATTTGGTTGAATCGAGTGCTATGTGAATGATTGAAAATAGATTTGATCCAGGTGAATGACAATTTCACAATGTTATTTTAAAGGTGGACCCGTAATAGTTCCACAACATTTTGGAACTCATGAACTTTCAGAATGTTGACGGAGGTTTCCTAATGATTTTCATTAGGAAACCTCTGTCAACATTGTGGGAGTTCATTACTTCCAATATTTTGAGGGAACTAGTACAGGTCAACTACCTTAAATTACTGTACCTGCTTTACAGTGTATCCATGCAGAGTATCACCAACATTTAGATGAACTGTAGGCCGAACCTTGCTTTCTTGTACTGTTGAGATCCATCTTGAGCTGCACTGGCACCATACTCTGTAACATAACAAAGAGGGTCAAGGTGGACCTAGACGAAGCTACAGAAAGGGGGCATTTTGATTTGTTTGTTTGAATGGGGTTTTACGACACTTTCAACAATATTCCAATTATATTGCAGCAGCTGGAGCACCTAACAATGGATTCCTGATATTTTTTGCACTAGCATTACCATTACATCCTTTCCTAGCATCCAGCTGCTATCCCACATAGGTCTATGTTTAACAAACTTATTGGTGGAAGACAAATAGTTGTAAAGGATGAGTGCCGCCGTCAGGAGGGGCATTTTGAATTCCAATTTGAAGTATTTCAAAAATACTTGCACAAATCCTATGTTGTGGGTACCCATTGAAATCTCCTTGCAAGATGAGTCAAAAGAGTACTGACAACAAAGGATTTCATTGAGAAATGAAGCTGTTACACTGGCTTTATCATCTCTTTTCTGTGCCTCTGCTAGATTACTCACCAGATACTTGAGATAATGGTATGAACATGAAATCAAACATCTCACACACATACTATACAAGACAAAAGAATCTTATTATTTATTGTTACACAATGGCTGAACCCAAATACATGAAACAAGAAGAATTACATTGAACTTTATTCGCAATAAAAATTCATATGTCACAAGTTCCACTGTGTACACAGAGAACTATATCGGGGCTCATGCTAGTGCTTGATATTGAAGAGTCATTGACTCCTAAATCATGATATTCTGGGGGTCAAAACTCATTCTTAGGGGGTCAAAATAACAGAAAGGTAATTTGTGTTTATAATTTTTTCAGGTTTCTGTGTGAAATGACCTTAGTAGACTTCTAAATACTATACAAGATACATCAGTGAAAATTTGAGTGATAAAATCCAGATTTGACCCTTTGAATTTTCTCTCAAGGGAGTCAAAATGGGAGTAATTTATAAAGGTCAAAATAAGGTATTTTCAGATTTTTGAGGTTCAAACACGAGCCCTGCTATTATTATGATTATTCTAAGTAAGTATTCCTACTGCAGGGTTTTAAGGGAAGCAGGATTTGAGAGTCTGAGACTCCAAAATAAGCAGTCAGGACCCTGAAACTATCTCATGGGAGTCCCATGGACCCTCAAGGAATCAACTTCAAAATAGAATTGAAGAACAGTACCTAACGACCAAGGATCATTCCAGATTGATATTGTTTTTAAATAATATAGACTAAAGAGACGATCAAGAAAAATATTTGCATTGTTTGTTGTTTAATTATTTACATTTTACTTCTCGTTATTTTGTGAATTTTCCCCGAATTACCTAAATGTTACAATAAAAATTATAGTGATAACAGATAAGGGTCTATGTTTTAGACTACAAATTTCTCACTTATTTTTTATTTTTGATGATACAATGTTATTCAAATTTTTTTTTTTTTAAATAATCATGGTCAGACATCTGTTGTGGCTGAGTGGTGTAGGGCTCACACCTTCAAATCCCACATCATATAGAGCCAGAATCCCAGGTGTTCCAGGGCTCGTGTTTGACTCTTAAACCAGGGTGTTGACCACCAAAAATGTCTTAATTTGACCCCTAGAAATTTGTCCCAAGGGGGCCATTTTGACACCTCCCCCCCCCCACCCTGAGAGGAATTACTAAGGGTCAAAATTTGGTTTTATACCTAAGATTTTCACAAATTACTATCTGAAGTTCCACAAATTAATTATGTTATATATGATTACCCGAAACAGTAAAAGCGTCTATGCAATATGCAAAATTCTACTTATGATTTGCTTTTTCTGTTGTTTTGAACCCTCATCAATTTCTTAGGTGAGAAGTCAATGACTCCCCAATATCAAACACTAATACGGGCCCTGAGTTCAAAACCCAGCACATTGTACATAGCCATGTAATTTAACTTATACAATGGAATAATAATTACATTTTAAAACTTTTTATACCTGTTACACATATATTATAGGCTAGGATTTTTACATTTTATTTAATTACAATAAGTTTACAGAAAGTACCTACATTATATTAACAGCAGTCTCTATGGAAGTTTAAGGCATCAATTTTGGTCTTCATTACCAAGTTTGAGTTTATATATTGAACAATAAAACAATCTGTTAAACAGTGTAGATCTCTATAGACTTTGGTCAGAGAATTTGCCTAATTTTATTGCACTTCCACATGCTTAAAGCGTTTTAAGGCCCCAGATGACAACATATGCTACCAATCAAAAGATAAACATATTGTATGGAGAACCATGAAAAATGTTGTCTTTTTTTGGATGTAGCAAATTAGGACATAGGAATAACGAGATAAATTTGGAGCATTATTTTGAACTACCCTAGAAAAAACAAGAATTACATATTTGTTCAATTTCTAACATAATTTAGCGATATCAAAGGATGGAATCAAGGGGGGGGGGGGGGGGGGGGGGCAACCACCCTTGTTCACTTATATGACAAAATGTTGAAGCTACCTTTTATTTCTAACTTCTATCCTGTTTGGCAAGAGGAATTAGGAGTTCGAATAGCCTGCTTTAGTGTGGATATGAGCGCATTTGAGTAACTATTAGCACATTTATGAACTTCAACTTGAAACATGAAATCAAATGACAGAAAAGGGAAGGTAATTGGCAATCTTTAAATTTCAATACCTTGCTTGTTTCTCAATTGATTTTGATAAAATAAACAGCAAATGTCTTCATAGACCTCATAGATAACAACCAAACCAGATTATCTGGTTGATTTTACAATATTAAATTTCCTCTGATATTGCTACATTATTCTAATCAGAATTTGACTCTTCTTTGTGAAAGCGGAGGATGGCTCTTGTTTGTTCTTACTTCAAACGGCTGGAACTTGACAATGGGTTACTATTGGATTTGCCTGAAAATATAGGTACCTGAAAGATGTTATTTTAGTGCCATTTTTATCTACATAAAATGTCGTAAACAGACTGGGTGCAAGTCAAAATGGTCCAAAGTCAAAACGGCCCATAGTCAAACAGCCTGTATTTTGGTCAAATGGCCCGTAATTTGGTTAAAACTGCCCTAAAGCAGATTTTTCATGGGGTCAAAAAGGCCCAAAAAGTATTTTTCACAAAAAAATAAGTGTTTGAAAATTATACCAAACAAGATTCTTTAAATTTCTTTATGAAGATCCTTATTTTCATTTCAAAGTGAAAAAGAAAAGTGTTATGCTAATGATAAATTTCGTCAAATTAATCAATTATAGGCTTTTTTTTCAAATGTTTTCTATATGGGATTTTTTAGATATCAATGGTTGATTCCTGAAAGAATATGGATCTTGACAATAAATTTTATTGCCTATTGAAACTTATTAGCAAAGTTCAAAATAGTAGGTGGATTCCAATTTGTTGTAATTTATTCTTTTTTATTTTCAAATGAAATGTCCTAAAACTCATATCTACCAAAAGAGTAGCCTATGTCATGTATTTAAAGACCAAATAATCCCTTTGATAAATGATTAATGAAAGTTATCCAAGTATGAGAAATCAAATCTCCTTAACAGACATGTGATATCTCCTGATCTCTGCGTATTCTCCCGATATTTTACCCTTCCTCCTGCTCTCCCGATCGGGAGACCATTTCTCCCGTCCTGAGGAAAACTGAAAAAAAAAAATCGGAAGCCAAAAATGCAAATCGCCGGTCTGAAGGCTCGAATGGCGAGTGAGAAATCCAATATCAGGTAAAGCGTTGTTTATCTGTCTGGATCGTGTCATCGTTTATCGTCGTCGGGTAGATCAATTATTGCCGACAAACAGGTGCTACTGTACCTTTCACCCTTCACACTGTATACGGAATGTATTATGACAAGCAGCAATTTCAATATTGACCTTTCTTAGAAAGAAAAAGATCTAAACAGGGTGAAAAGTTGTTACCCATTATTACTTATAAAAATGTAGTGGATACAAGTTAAGCTGTGATTAGATTTTTATCACTTATTTTGAAAAATTAAAATGGCTATAAACACAGCAAATTTCGGCCGTATTTTAATATCCTATTCCAAAAAGCCGCTAAAAATTTCCTCTGATTGCGACAAGCGTCATGAAGGAAAAGGTCAAACATAATATTCAAAGCGAAGCTCACACGACCTTGGTAAAATTAGGCAGCATCACAGAAAAACCCTCGTGTCGTAACGTGCGATCGAGTCAAATAAGAAGCGGTCAAACCCTAATTCCGACGCAGATATTCATTTAGTGGATCTACATATGTTTTACGGTCAAATTATTAAAGTAATAAAAAGTAAAAACTGTATCATGCGATCTCAAATTGTCATTCAAATATGATATTTGATATTGAAATTAAAGAAACTCACAACTGACATTCGCTTTTTAATGCCACGGCGATTTCACCGGATCCTCGTTGGGGTCGTTTGAGAGTTTACACACAATTTATAAATCCGAGACTGTCTTTCTCGAAATAGGAATCAAATGGTCTAATCAAGTTATTTGTCAACACAAATGTAACAGATTTGAGAATAGAAAATTGTGGACCGGCTCTTTACTGGTAACACAGAGCTCCTCATAAAGCTAATAAACATGGATATATTTTCAGAGAGGTAGCTCTTTCACTTTCCATTTTCAACCGTGATCGTTAAAAACGTCCGCTAGCTCGGATTTTCATCTTTTATCGTCATTTTGCTATCAAAACCATTCATTTTTAGCGTAGGTCAGTAGCAGTTAGTGCCAGTTACAATTTATTGGTCTGTCTCTTCTTCCCTCTGTCCATCCATGCATCCATCCGTCAACAATTCTAAATATACTTAATCTAGTCATCGGATTTCATACACAAACTACACAGAGATGATCCTTGGGACAAGTCCTTTCAAAATAGTTACGCAAAATCTCCCTACTTGAGACCCAATCTCCCTACG